>JAGXJF010001344.1:0-583256 GCA_019208055.1 Stipa capillata
TGCGGTAATGGATGATTTCGATGCAAAAACCTACGGTGCCGCATGTATACGGTTTTGCGCGATTTCTCGAGGTACAAACTGGTCATATCTTCCATGCATTGAACACAGGCTGTTGCTCCTTTAGTACTCTGGCCGGATAGGTTACCGTACGCAGGATAGTCATTGATGGTGCAAAATAGCAATCCTCGTAGGGAGAAGTTCTCTCTCTTGTCTGCATCCCACGTCTCCACGCCCTCATGCTACAATGTTTCCAGATCCTCCTTCAGCAAAGACAGGTACGTATCTATGTCATTTCTGAGTTGCTTCGGGCCTTCGATGAGCATGGCCAACATGATGTACTTCCTCTTCGTGCACAACCAAGGTGGGAGGTTGTACATACAAAGAGCCACAGGCCAAGTGCTGTGACGACTGCTTATGTTACCAAAGGGATTTATTCCATCTGTACTCATCCCGAACCGTACATTTCTAGAATCCGCACCAAAATTTGGGAATTTCCTGTCGATGTTTCTCCACTGGATGGAGTCCGCTGGGTGTCTAATCAAATCATCAACTTTCCACGCGTGCCACCGCATTTTCTTTGCATGTTCAACAACAGACGCTTCAGTCGAGGAATGATAGGAAGATACCATAGAACCTTGGCCGGAATGCCGTTCGTCTCCTCATTGCCCTCGATGTTATCATCCGTAGCATTGTTGTGCTTCTTGTATTGGGAAGTCTTATAAATCGGACATACATGTAGATTCTCGTACTCTTTACGGAAGAGGATGCAGTCGTTTTTGCAAGCATGTATTCTTCGTACATCCATTCCTAGCGGACAGAGAATCTTCTTAGCTTTGTATGTGCTTTTTGGCAACTCGTTCCCGTCGGGAAGCATGTCTGCCAAGAGTTGGAAAAGTGCACTAAAGCTTTTGTCAGACCAACCTCCGCTTGCCTTCAATTTGAGCAGTTCCAGAACAGCTGACAGCCGGGTATATTTCTCCTTGCAACCATGGTACAATTATCTCTCCGAGTCATCCATTAAACCCAGAAATTTGTCATATTGCCTGCCACCAAGGTCATTACCTTTAGCATCGCGCAGCATTTGCTCGAGATCGTTGTCATTGGTACGCATCTCGGCATCCTCTTCATCAGACTCAGAATCATCATCAGCCTCCGGATTCAACTCTTCGCCACGCATTCCTTCATCGCTCCCCTCCGTGTGTTCGCCGTGATGGATCCAATTTGTATAGCCAGCTACAAATCCCACACGGATCAAATGATCTTGTAACTGAGCCGTGTTCTTGAACATCTTCTCGTTCTTGTAGTCATAGCATGGACAACACATATGACCAGACTTCCTACTCGACATATCATCCTCAGCCGCTCTTAAAAATTCGTTCACGCCACTGATATACTCAGGGCTCACACGGTTCGCATCATATATCCATCTTCGATCCATCGGCACTATGATATACATATAAACATATGTTGATTTATTAATTATCTATTTGAGTCAAAATAAATATTAAACTCATCGCTCTCTCTCACTTCTCCAATTATGCGCAAAACCATCCAACCTAGACCTATCGGGTTCAAGCATGCGTATATATTACATCTAAACCACAATTAATAAACCATTCATTAATGCCTACAAATCTATTAAACCAAAATCACCTTCTAATAGAACATAATTGCACTACATCTAGGGTTAGATAGCAATTAAACTAACTAAGTAACCAAATGTACTAATCTATTGGCACACCAAATCAGTTATCTCCTTCCAATCTTCTTCTCCTCCCCCAAAATCGCCTCAAATTCGCCTCAGCCGCTGCCACCAGCCCGACAGACCTAGGAAACCCTAATAGAATGGGAGCACTGGTTCTGTTATAAAGGTGGAGAAATCATTCCAAATGGTTTAGCCACTTGAACGCCTTTAATGACATATCACAGACACGTGAACACAAGACCGTCTGCGATGTGTTGACACATAGCAGACGGTTCATAACATGTGCGTCTCTGATGTGTCATCGCAGACGGTTCAACCTCGAGTCGTCTGCGATAACGTGTTCCTTCGCAGACAGGTTGCAGGATGAACCGTCTGCGATGTCTCTTTCCAGACGGTCGGCTACGACCTGTCTTGGATGACATATCATCCAAGACACTAGGTCCCGGGCAAAAGTCATCACAGACGTGATAGTTCGTGGGGCCCGTCTGGAATGGCTTCTATCCTAGACGGGCGCATGAACCCGTCTGCGATGTGCCGTCCAGGATGAGCCGTTCTGTAGTAGTGCTACTACAAAAACGATTTTTCTAGACTCCTCGTCTCAGATGATTTTAGTAAAACCAATTATATTAAAATAATCTCAGCCGGTTTTAAATATCTCACTCAATTTAAGAAATAAACTGACTAAAATAATTACCTATCTTAGTCGGTTCTAAAAAAATACTGACTAAAGAACTATACCAGTCAGTTCATTTTTGAACTGACTGAGATAGACAAAATATTCCAGCCGGTTTCTTTTAAAACCCGGCTGAGATATTTTCGCCAGCCCAAATACCAGCCGAACCCTACTAACTACCCTTCTCAATCTTTCTCAACCCAATCACCGAACTCATCCCCTTCTCAATCCTCCGCCGCCGCCCTTCTCAACAATATCAACCCCTTCTCCAATCCCCTTCTCAACCCATATCTTTCTTCCTCCGCCGCTGCCCCTCTTTGCCTCTCCCTTCTTCAATTCTCCGCCCTAGTTGGCAGCCGAGCGACGTAGTGGTGGCGGGACCAACACAGTGACAGCCGAGCGACTCCAGATCTAGATCCTTGAAGGCCACGGGGAGCGCGGCGAGGTCGCGGGCGGGGAGCGCGGAGAGGTCGTGGGCGGGGAGCCCGGCGAGGTCATGGGTAGAGGTGCGGCGAGGTCCCGGAGGAGCAGAGGCAGGGAGCGGCAAGGCCAGCGGGGAGCCCACGCTAGCGATGAGGTATTCATCTATTTTCTTCTTCCTTCTTCAATCCTCCGTGCTAGCTGGTAGCCGAGCGACGCGGTGGTGGCGGGAGCAATGCGGTGGCCACGGGGAGGCCTCCAATTCCAGATCCTTGGAAACCACGGGGAGCGCGGCGAGGTCGCGGGCGGAGGCATGGTGAGGTCCCGGAGGAGCAACGAAGAGCTGCCTATCTTGCTTATTCCGATGCTAGCTTCTTGCATGCTGCCCTTTCCCCTTCCCTTCTAGCAAATACTAATGAGTTCGTTTTGTTGTGTGCTGCATGAGATCCATATCGCGTGGAGGAGGGGTTCACTACAGGACACTGTGCCATCTAGGAGGGCCAGCTGCACCTGGTACATGGCCACGGACACGTTCATCATCGTCCTCACCGCCGGTTTCGCGTCCCTATTCCTGATTTTGTCTTCACTAGCAAGCTTGAGCTCTAGTGTAGGAGGGAAGGGAAGGATAGAAGGGAGACGGCACAGCAGAGGAGCAATGGCAAGGAGCAGCAGTCGAGGAGAGCAGTGGGATGACTTTTTTTTAAATTTTTGGTGAGTATTAGAGTCGGTTCTGTATTTTGACCGGCTGAGGTTCTTGACTTTCAGAGTCGGTTCTGTATAGACAAACTGGCTGAGGATCTCAATTTTTAGAGTCGGTTCAAAAAATATTATTAGCTCCTTTTGCTTACAGTCGTATCTGAAACCGGCTATGATGGCCATTTTTAACTGGCTGAGAAAGCCGTTTGTGTGATAGTATGTCTTCCTTTATGGTCGTGCTCACTTCGGTGTTTTCATTTAAGTTGACGGTGCCACAAAGTATAATTTTTTTTAATCTTCTGTATTCAGTTGATCTTAGGATGCGGAGCCTTCGGGTTCATCATAAATTGCCGGAATTTAAAAAAGAAGGCGGGTCACAGTGGTGCATGGCATGTGGTTTTTGGGGTCAGAAAAGCCCCCAAGAGAGAATGGGGTCGATAGAGGGAAGGCGCGAAGCACCAGACGGTGGCTGAAGGAGCAAACGATTTGCCACGCTGTTGTCGGAAGCGTCGCACGTAGTGGAGTTAGAGCCCATGGGAGAACGAAGCGAAGCAAAGCTTGAGGAAGCAAACAACGACCATGGTTCGTACAACGTCGATGCCGCTTCGATGCCGCTGGGAGCACCAGAGGCCAGGGAGGAGCCAGGCGAGTGCGTAGCCGAAGGCAAAGCTGACGGGAGACATAGCCAGAGACGACGCATGTCGCTACGCTGCATTAACATTGCCATTGCTAAATCTTTGGGCACGAGTGTCCCACTTCATGGTCATGTCAACTTCGTTTTTCTTATTTAAACTGATGGTGCCACCAAGCATAAGTGCCTCTGTTTCTCTTTTGTATTCAATTAATCTTAGGACGCAGAGGCCTTCATATTCATCGTAGATTGTTGGAGTTTGAAAAGAAGGTGGGGCATGGTGGCACGTGGGATGAGGTTTTGAGTGGGTAAAAAACCCAACACATAATAGGGCTGATAGGGAGGGAAGGCATGAAGCACTGCGCGGTGGCTAAAGCAACAAATGGTTTGTCATGACATTGTCGGAAGCGTCACATGTAGCGGAGACAGAGCGAAACAAAGCAGAGCCGGAGGTGAAGCCGGACACACGGGGCGCTTAATGCACCGTCATCTGACACCGAAGGCGATGAGAACTACAACAGAGATTCACCAAAGTTAGAGAAGACGACAACCTGCCATGACGGAGCGACGACATAACTGCCAGATCATACTCATTCAGTGAATTATATCAAACTTCTTTCTCTGTTGTTCCATAGTAACACACAGGTGTATTACTAGTCTATCGTAGGATTGGACTAGCGTAAAAATATAATAATTTAATTATTATAACTAATCGCCAATCTTATGCACATGCTAGTCTATATCTATAGAGTATTAAATATCATTGCTCATTAATACCATAAATAATTGTTAAATTTTTATTTCGTGACCTATCTAGTGTGTATAGGAATTTATCAGACATTTTAAGAAATAGTTCAGTTATTGCTAAAATATGAGAATTCCAGTATTGCAATAGTTTTGGAAACAACCTTTTTTGACAGAATCATTAATTCATTGCCGTTGAAAAATTGTTGTTTCCACGATCTTTAACGTAGCAAGTGCTTATTCCTTTTATGCCGTCCGTTTTCAAATTAGTAACGCAATGTGTTCCGTAAGAAAAATTCATAAGGTTTGTAATCCTACAAATCAAACAATCTTAATAGAGAAAATTCCTAAGGATTAATATTCTATAAAATTCTTTTAATTTTTTTAATCAAACAGGCCATACATATGTCCTAAAGGCAATTGTACAATGTCCATTTTTTAATAATATTATACGTGCCATGCTTATGATTGTACGGCAAAGTAAGAACTTGTAGCAACAACTCAATTGAAATAATGCAGTAACTCAATTAAACTGTTGTTAAATAGTTACTTTAGCCTTCGCAACGAAAAAATATTTAGATACAAGCTATATTACAACCGTGTAATTCTAAATTGACACAACAATTGTCTGCATTCCTAGTTGCATCCTATACCTGTTTCAAATGCAAGATCTTTGGTACAAACATTTCAGGAAACAAAACAACTAACCAAATGTGGGGCATAGATTTATAAATATGACAGCTCACATGCAAATAGAATTATACACTATCATATCCAAGTTGTTGAATCAATGTATCTTCGAAAATATCCTCTGTAAATTCCCGTCCCATCTTTCTAACTATTGAGCAGGACCGGCAGGGTACTGTGAATTTGGGAGATGCAAGCGTAACCTTACAATCTTACATTAACACCAAGTTTACAAGACTTGTCATCCGATGAACCACAGGGCTCAGCAAGTGCAAAAGCTGTTAGAAATAGTATCCTTCAGTTGCTTCAGGCGAGTGTGCATCATCAGCATATAGCTCGGTACAGCTGGCGTAATCACCAGTTGAATATTGAATATATTTCTAGCTTTCCACGATCCCAGCTTCTTTGTGTTCTTTCAGGTTCACCATTCAATCGCAAAACATCTGAAGGAGATTGGCCAGACAGAGGTTTCCTTCATGCTTCTGCTATTTCAACTGCCTTTCTAATACATGTTTACAGAAACTTCATGCTTTCGATTCAGCTGGCTGACTAGTGCCAATGTTGATGTGATCCTTTACATATGTTCGAAGGCATCCGTTGATTACCCGAGGAGCACCTCCGTCACAAAACCGTTTTGCCAGATCTACCGCCTGAACAACAACGGACAAGAGGGCACAGATATTTTATGTTTGTATGCCCAAATTAGAATTATGCAGGACAAGCTGAGAAAATAATAACCTCATTAATGGCAACTTTGTGAGGTGTTCCTTTTGATGTCATCTCTGCCATAGCAATATGAAGAATGCAGAGTTCAAGGATCCTTGCAACAGGTTCATCCTGCCAACAGAATATTCAATAAATGAGCAAAAAAATATTGATAACTCAGTAAGCAAACCGGAGTGCAAAATATGACCAGGAAAATCAGCAACTAAGCTGGTGATAAACTGAATAGGCAAAAATTTAGCAGGCAATATATTTTCTTTCATATTTTAAAATTTCTTTCAGAAAAGACTATGTGGGCTTTAGGCGTAAGTCAACAAATATTGGTGGGCAATAGTCAAGATATTTCAAGAAATTAGTTGCACCAAAAGTCATGCCATGCACTTCAGCTTCTGCATTGATTATTGAATCACTCACCCATTCTTAGGATAACTGTAAGATATACTATGCTCTACAGAAAAATCAGGGCCTCCACTAGGGCAAATAAAAACAAATCATGCCAATTCTTTTAAAAGAAAAAATGAGAGGCCCTACTCCATCACACTGAACAGGTGGTTAAGCAGTGCCAAAAAGGACGAGGCAAAAGCAACAAATAGTCCTAAATGTCCATCCAGTTCCAGTCACTTCTGGTATGCGCCATAGTTATTGTTTAGTGCAGTGATGAACCAAAAGCAATCAAAAACATTTGATGTCACAAAGTAGTAAAAAAAATCCACTTTGAAGTTTGGCCTTTTGTGATCATTTCAGGCATTATAAGTAAGAGGAAGTAAGAGGTTATGGTCTCTAATCTTGACGCCTGATCATACATTGCCTTTTGACTGAATTTACAAACATATAAACAACTTGACACAGATGTGGAGGTATTTGATGGACCAATATACAACATTGTGAAACGAAGTATTAACCTTCCAATTCTGGGGAATTATTTTATTGATGATTTCAACATGCTGATCCCATCCACTGGCAACTGCCACTAACATTTCCCGGGCCAATCTGTGATAGAAAATATCTAATTAGAAAAATATGAGCTCCAGACCTGAATAAGCATTAGATAGATATTCCCATATATCTAATCACAGTATACCCGATTACCCTGTAAGCCTTTAACCAAAAGGGGGATGAGAACAAAACATACCGTAACACAAAATTGTTGTACACCAGCCTTGGAGGAGCTGAAAGAACTTCTGCTTCTGAATTACAAGAAAACCAATGAACCAAACTTATGTCAAATTCTTTGCACGAGAACTAAACACTAGTGTAACATACTTTACAAAAATTTCGCCCGAAATACTCCGCTCTTTTCACAAAAATATTAATATCATAAAGTGTTTACACTACAGTTAACACGAGTTATGATTCAAACTCTCCCATTATATGAGCAATTTCTTACAAATAATCCCATATCTCATAACAATATGAGCAAGCTGCATGGTGTTCCATATCCAATTTGCCTCCAGCAAGTTGCAACACCAGTTTCAATGAGATTAACATTTCAAAAGTGAAGTTGCATGGTCATAGTTGTTACCATTTGCTGAATCCTTCTCATTCTGACTCATGAGCTTCTCAGCCTCCTCCTCCGTCGCAACCTCCAGAGGTCCCCCACAAAAGCTCATAAAATTGTAACTCTGCAAGCACGCCTTATTGAAAACAAAGCCGGGCTCTGCCAAAATATATTAAAGAAGACCAACATGAGAACAGATAGCAGTAGCACCGGGTGTCTTGTATCTAACGGAGACCACACATTGGCCGTTGTGTAGTACACTGATGTTGCCACTAACATTCACAGTAAGACGAAATGAACTACGCATCGGAACAATGGCACACTAAACAGTGCATACGGATTAGCAGAGCCCATTATTGTGGCTGTTGAAACAATTCGACTCAGCAAGAAACTAAGAGGCGTCGGCAGAGGGCTCACCTCTTCTTGCGGCAACCCTGCGGTCGAATAGCCGCACCGCGTCGGCACCCTCCAGGCACGCCGCGTAGGAAACCATCCTGCAACAACAACGGTGGCGGCATCCATAAGCACCGAACCCAAAATCAAGACACGAGGGAAAAAGCGCGTTAGGGAGGGAGCACTCACAGCGCGAGCTCTCGCGCGGCGCGGGGGCTGCAGAACCGGCCGGACCGGTCGACCTTGGCGTGCCCGGGCGCGGGGGCCGGCGCAGGCGCAGGCGGTGGAGGGTGGGAGACGACCAGCGGCGCGCGGGAGGAGGACGCGACGGTCCGGGGCGGCGGCAGCAGCGTCCGGGCGCCGCACCCCGAGGCGGGGCTCGCGAGGAGGCGGCAGCGGTGGGGTCTAGCCGCTATGGAAAACGAAGAGGAGGAGCAGGAGGAGGAACGGAAGGTGGTGGATATGGCAGCCGGCGCTGCCATTGTGTACGGCGCGGCGGTGGCCGCCGAGAGACGAGAGGAAGGGGGCAGCGGCGAGGAGGAGGAGGAGGTGGTGGTGGTGCGAGCTGGAAATGGCGGAAGAGAGGGGATAGCGAGGGGATAAGGTCGTTCCTCCCGGAAACGCGCGCGGGCCACGGCCGGACACGGAGAAAAGCACGGAGGCGTCGTCGTCCGATTCGGCTGTATGGGCCGCTTGGGTCGGAGGGGAAGGTGAGGGAGGGCCGAGAAAAGCGGCCGGTGTTGGGATTTTTGGACTGCAAATCGCCCATCCGGCATGGCCCCCTCTAGGGCCTGTTTACAAGAAAAACATAGGAACGGTGAAAAAACATGAAATGGCATAGAATGCAGAGGCAAAACGTAGGTATATGCAAAACACAAGAAAAATATCCGAAGTATTGTTTGAGAACGCAGGAACAAAAAGCTAATGTCTTACGGCAAAGGTTGACATAACGGCCTGCGGAAATGCACCTTTGGCGTGGCCCGCCCTTTTGCCACGTGGGCGTGACTAACATAGATAGAAGAAATTTTGTATTACTTTCTACTGCCAAGATGATGCAACCAATTAAAAAGTATCTCCCGATCTCTATTTGTTACATATATACAGCCATAAATTTGTTATAAAGGTGTTGCAGAAATATCCCGCCTAAGACTCTAGCCGGAATACGAAGGCAACATGAAACAAAAGTCATGTACTCAAAAAAGAAAAGAATGAAATCCCGAGCCTTCAAACGTAGCAACATGGATCACAAATGAAGCCAGTACGTAAACAAGTAATAGCATATAGGGGATTAAAAAACTTTTTCTTGTCAAAAGTATCATCATTTCGGTACAGCCAAATAACTAGACCAACACAAGACGGTCGTCCCAAGCAAAGCATGGGTGCGAAGTTCGTGTCCCAACCAAAATAACCAATTCCTGAACATATTGCTTATGCTACATGGTCGATACGGTCCTAAGGCCATTTGGGTGACTCGCCATGCGAAACATGCAATGGGGCACTAAAAGAAGAGGTGTTGAATAGACTCCGCGTTGCGATAGAAAAAACAGCTCGTGTTGCCCATCCAATTTCTTTTAGTAAGGTTATCCTTAGTTAGGATCACTCCTCGGGGTAAGCACCATAGAAATATTTTGATTTTAAGTAGTACCTTTCGTTTCCAAATTTCCTTGTTTGTAGTAGGGACAGCTTCATACACAAGAGTCAAATATAAATATTTCCCTAAAAATGCACCATTTTTAGTTCCATCTAAATTTGTCCATATCATGCACTAGCTGAATTTGAGCAATGGGTATACTCAAATCATGGAGATCAATCAAGTTTTGCTCCACAATGCCTATACGAAAATAGATGTTTAAATGAGCAGTACTTATCACTTCTGCTACAGTGCCATGACGTTTTTGGACTAGATGAAACAGCTGAGGATATTGATTGGATAAAGGAGAGTTACCCATTGATTGGGTAAAGGAGAGTATCTTCTCATAATTGTATCTGAGATCCATCTTGGAGTCGGAATGATCCGAACGGAAATAAGTTTTGTTCAACTATCATGAGGCTAGGCTAGAAGTGTGAGTTGTCTGGTTTTCCTTCAATTTCGATAAGAGTCTTGCTCCGGAGGTATTTTCTCCGTAACAAGGTCTGCCACATTCCATCCTTGTTAAGTAGTTTGAAAAGCCACTTATAGATTAAACTGATATTTTTGACATCAAGATCTTGTACTCTAGAACCACCTTGATTTCAAGGTCGACAAAATATGCTCCACTTAGCCAATTTATATTTTTTTTGGTTGTCCCTTGCCAGTGGAATTGGATCTAAAAAAAATCCAATCTCTTTAATACCTTATGTGGTATCTAAAAAAACATGGCATAAACATTGGGTAAACTGGTAAGCACAGAGTTAAGTAAAACAAACCGACCCCCCATCAATAGATGTTTACCTTTCCAACTACTCAACCGCTTCTCGAAACGCACTTTGATTTCTTTCCACTCACTATTTCTGAGCTTTTGATAATGCATGGGGATATCAACGTATCGAAATGGGAATTTCCCTACTTCGCACCCATGTCACACGTATATTGGCTGTCAGAATTGTTCTCCCATCGTTAAATCTGTTCACCCATGAAACAGGTATATTGGCTGAATCATTCTCCTGTTGTTAAATTTGGTATGAGTAGGAATCATATATGTTAAATCTGTGTAATAATGTTCTTACAGAGATAAATGTAATAAATGTATGGGTTTTTCGCAAGTTCCATGTATTGTTGGGTGTCAGCAAGCGGATGTATTTCCTTCTTTTAGCATTTCGTACTCCTCTAAAAGTCGTTGATCCGATGAAAGTCAGCACTACTACCCACACGTAATACTTTTAGGGAGTGTCTTTTCATATTTACTTATTTTTAATATTTTTTTTATTTCTCAGTCACTTCAAAAATTGTTATTTCTTAGTCGATCAAGTTGTACATCACTAAGCTTACAGTTACACAAAAAGTGCACACTTCTAAACATAAAGTTGCACATAATTTTTTAAATGCAACTATCCAATTAACTGTTAGATAAATAATCAATGTCCAAGACCATGAACTTAGAAATAATCTCGGTCGACCTAGAAATAGATGCTCTCTATTTTTAATTTGGTCATAGCCACATTTTTTTTGGACCATTGGATCCTGACCCAACGACCTAGTTATATTCCCTCATCTCAGCACCACTTCTTCTTAACCCTTCTTGCTCTCTCTGCTATATTTCTTTGTCTATTTCTTCAAGTTTGATCCTTATTCAGTGCATTTTGACTGTATTATTACTTGATTTCTGCTACTAACGGCTAATTAATCATCGGATTGTGCAAATCTCTCTTTTTGGACTATATATGTGTATGATCACTGGAAAAGGAGGCATATATTGATATATTTCAAAACTACATGTCAAGAGAAGTGCCCAGGAAGAAACGAGACCCCGAACGGAGCTACCAGTGGGCCAACCGACCAAGTTTCATTAAGGAGTCACGAGAAGAACCATGACAATGATCCCAAAAAACCTAAATAGTGCCTCTGATCTATAAAAGGAGGAGAAGAGAAAGATGTAGTCATTTGGGGAGAGCAACACCAACAGAAGAACCACACCGAAGGAACCCCATGCTACCACCACCATAGCCACCTTAGTTTTTGTACTTTCTTCATTACTATTGCCAAGAATCAAGGTTGTAAGAGGTTTATGTATTTTAATCAAAGTAGTTTTCTCTTTTATCTCTTTGTTGTGATGTTCTTCACTGATTTGATCTTGATAATTTATATGGGTTGTGAGTAGTTCATTATAGGCTTTGGGAGGAGGAATAGCCTAGTAGATTGAAGTTTATTTGTATTTGATCCTGTTTATTTGTTATTTCAAATTTTTGATATGTTGTCTCGTATGCTCATCTTGCTAATAGGCACCCAAAGTGAACATTAGGGAGGACTCGTGCTACCTTCGAAGCGGAAGTGACAGCTACGTGAGGCGTAGGGAAACACAAGGAGACTCTAGGGAGACAGGGCACAGTCACAATACTTTAAGCATTGGTATGGCTCACACCTTAATAATTTTGGTGACGCAACAGATATCAACACAGTGGTTGGACAATAGATCCTATGAGTAGGCGGATGCCAGCTTAGGTGAATTCTGGACGTGTCACCCCCTTGATTATTTATCTTGAATATCGATGCTATAATAGTTGTGCTAGTAATCAATATACTTATATTCTTATTTAGAGGTGAAACTCACTCCTAAGCCTATTTTTCATCATATTAGTAATCTCAATTTTACTTTCTGCATTTTTAATTTCAGTTTTATTTAGTTGTAGCATAGTTTTATCTCCACAGTTGATTTCAGGAACAACACCATCTTCAAATCGATGCACTAAGGACTTGTCGGCACACACATAAATTCTCAAGAACGATCTCAATGCTGTGATAGTTTCCACAACACCTCGCTTCCTTAGGATTGATAAACCTTAGAATACTTCCAAGTGAAACTTGCTGCAACCGATCTAGTCTTCTTGCTCTGTTGATATCACTCACCGGGATGGAGGAGGAGGAAGAAGAAGTTACCAAGCCAAGGAAGAACAAGGAGCACGATTTTGGTAGCAAAAAAAGTAATCGACTGTGATGTTCATATCCGTACTTTTATCACCTATCACACATTTTACCTACATCACTCATTCAATGAAGCAAACAACACTCGTGCAATAAAACGAACAGCAACTCCTATCAACTTGCATCAATTAACCCGGCTTAAACCAAACAAGCATGTAGTATGCAAGTAGGCTGGTTGGACCATTGAATACCAGCAACCAATCACCCTGAACGAAGTCGACCAACAATCTGTTTACACATGCACTGCTCTACTCCAAAGTGGCTGCCATCCATCTCAACTATTGACACAGAATCTAAAGCGCACTACTACGAAATGGGTCATTCGAGATCCCTAATCACAATCAGTTTCTAAAAAACATTCTATGGTAAACCTTATCACAGACGATTTGCAATAAAAACCGTCTTGGTTTACTTCGAGTGATGTGAACCGTCTGTGATGAGAAGATATCACAGATGGAAACCGTCTGCAATGTTGGAATGCCATATCGCAAAGGGATTTAGAGCCGTCTGTGATAACTCGACCATTTATATTGCCGACAGCTTGTCACAACCCGAGCCATTGTCTTAAATTCTCAATTCTTACACAGTTGTGGTGATAGCTCTAGCGACTTTGCATCTTGGAGGCTAGTTATGGTCCAAAGAAACCGTGGATTTGGGGAGATATTGCATATCCACTTGTTATTAGTGAACTAAGGTTAGTGAGTCTTTATCCACTTGTTATTGCATATCTAGAGCATGATGTAAGGCAAAATCTATTTGTTCTTGTTGATTTGAAGGCTATTAATTGGTTGTATTTTATTATATTGAACATGTTGCTAGCTAATCATGGTGACAAAAAGATAGAATTATAGATGGTTTAGATGTTATATATTCTGAAAGAGAAATATAGCATGTACGCTTAATTTATTATTTTAGATATTATTTATCTTGTTCATTTATTAAGTTGTACTGTCAAAAGTAAATTTTGTAATTATTGGTAGCTTGTATGCTTGTTAAATAGCAATCTTGCTAATTCAATAGAATATTGAAAATATTTAGATATAGTCAAAACCCACATACCAATGACAAAATTAATTAATATTGTATTTATTAATTTAGTCTTATTGAGTTGTATTTATCATAAATAAATTTTGTGATTATTGCTAGCTTGTATGCTTGTTAAATAGCAACCTTGCTAATTAAATAGAATATTAGAAATATTTAAATATAGTCAAAACCCACATACTAATGATAACATTAATTAATATTATATTTATTAATTTAGTCCTATTAAGTTGTGTTTCTCATAAACAAATTTTGTAATTATTGATAGCTTGTATGCTTGGAAATAGCAACACTGTTAATTAAATAGAATATTAGGAATCTAATGAAATAATAAATTAATATTGTATTAATTAATTTATTCTTGCTGGCTACTTTTAGTCATTGACGTAAGGTAACTCTCAACGTTTAACACGAATTACATTTTGTTTATTTATGCATACCGTAGATGGACCTAAGATGTATGTACAATGGTAATCGCTTAAGTGAAAAGTACCTTAATGGCATGTCAAATTTCACAAGAGTTGTAGAAGAGGATAAGTTGAATAGAGGAGCAATATATTTGTTGTCCATGCAAAGACTGTAATAATCTACATATATTTAACAACTCAGAGCAGATCCAAGATCACTTGATTCGCAGGGGTTTCAAAGAGCGGTACACATGTTGGACAAGTCACGATACATAACGGAAGATACATAAAGGTAGTAATAACGGCATCACGGCGGAAGAGAACTATGTGTCAGATGATGTCAATATAACTATGTGTCAGATGATGTCAATCTCGCCATAAAGGGAGGCTTGGGTGTACTAGGACCATCGGTAGGAAAGGTTCATGATCAAGCCAATTTTACGGTCTTGCAACACATGGCTATAGTGTGCACGTACATCAACTAGGACAAGGCTAAGCTACGGAAGGATAATTTGAAAGCGAGGGATGCTTGGGTCACAAAAGGGCACAACCATCGGTTCAACAGATAGTTATATGAACAACCTCATGGGCTAACGTTAGGTGACCGTGCGCTCATATGGTTGGCAGAAGGACCATCATTTACAGCTGTGACATGACAATGGATGCACATAAATGGGTACATATTTTATACGAGATAATATGATCAGAAGAGCACAAACCAGAACACAGTGTTGTTCGCGTAGATGCTTGAGATGCAGCTGGGAAGAATAGCTCGTAGTATGGGTACATAGAGGAGATTTGGGACCTGGACTACGTAAAGTTCAAGATTCTCCTGTTACGGTGTTGTTGGGTCAATCTCTCATCGGTGAAAGTTGATAGGTACGGTTTCACAATGGTCGACCTCACAAGTTCTCCATATAAAGATGAACCATTTGTGCTAGCAAATCAAGTTGATCAAGCAACTCTTCAAATAAGAGGTGGCACGTAGTTATACACTCGAAAAGAAGCATTGTTGGAACTGAGGATGTAGTGGATCAAGATGAGTACAATCAATTTGACGAGATGTCTTCTTCCTGAGATGGCAAAACAGTCGAGGAATAACCAAGTGAGGACGCAGATACCTATGTACGTGACGATCGTCATGAAGGATTCATGTTTGTAGAAAAATATATGCATGTTCATTACGCAATTATGTGAATTTCATAACGTAATGTACAATATTTATTTATGGGAATTTCATAATGTGATTTTCATTAGAATGTGAATTATAAAATTAAAATAAACCATTAACTTTAACTAGATATCATTATCAAAGTAAAAGAAAACAATTCATTTTGGAGAGAAAGCATTCAAAATTATGAACATTAAATTAAAAAATTCAATTTATAGTGAAATTTTCAAAATTATGAGAGAAAACATTAAAAATTTGAAATAAAAAACCATTCAAAAAGTGTGAGAGTTATTAATAAATATAATCAATTATTAATGAGATGACATTCAATAAGTGTGAGATTCCTTTTGCTGTGCACAAATTGATGGATGGCGAGATGTGGGCCTGAATTAAGGAGATCAAGCAGCCCGAAGAATTTAAGGCCAAAAGTGTAGCAACGAAGGAGCTCACGTCCAAGAACACCCACCATCACACTCGGTAACTTTGGCTACGTACCTAAGGTGGACAAATGGATAGAGGAGGAGGAGCGGGCACGCCTTAATGACCAGCCCTCTGTCATTTCCCAATATAGTTGGACGGTGTGCCCTTAATTGGTTATACGCGAGGAAAGATCCAGGCGCCACGTCTTTTGGTGCCAACCCAAGAAATCTAGACAAGATTGGTAAGATGTCAAATAACATATTTATAATATGCCCTTAACTTAATTAATATGACTTAGAAGAGCTAGCCCAACCTATGTTTCCCAGAGCCAACTGTTGCACCAAATGAGGCCACTGTCACCGTAGTGGCTACCATGCTAGCGTGAACGACATAGTGTGCACTCGAGCTTCCAACTAAGGCCCATTCATCTTCCGTGAAGACGTCGAAGCAGGCCATTAAAAAAAAGTGAGGCGCCAAATCCAAGTCTAAGTCCAAGAGATTCTTCAAATAACACTGCTGTTATCAAGACAAAAAGAGGAGGAGGAACAAGAGATTAAGGAAAGCTAAGAGATAAAAGTTTCAAAAGAATGGAGCCATACATAATTTAATTACCTAATAAGAAAAAAATAAAAGGAAGGTGAGACCTGAACTCACTAAGAAATAAAGGCAAGGTGAAATCTGAGCTAACTAAAACTATGCCAAATCAGTGGTGACCTAGCTTTTTTTTAGGCAGGATTTAGCTTGTTTTGGGTCAGTTAATAAACCTTTTTCTTCTTTTCTCGAGGTGATGTTGATCTACAGGATAGGCACCAAGCCAGAGGTCAGGTTAGTGGCTAATTCAAACTGATGGAAAGTGAGACATCCTTGCATTTTTTTTGTCTTTTTAGAGGGACGATTTTTTCTCTGTTTCTGACAATTTCTATGATTTTTTTTTCTGAAACATTTCGTGAGCGCCTCCCTATCACTTGATTTGGGAGCACATGAGTTTGTGTAGCGAATTCTCCAAGTATTTTTGTGGCCTGAGAATGAATTAATTGAAATATTTTAGCATCTCACCTTTTTTTTAGAGGCAGTTGATCCACATTGTTCTGCTTCCCAGGTGGCGGAGTGTTTGGGAGGCATGTTACAACCGGAGTGGAGCAGTTCTTCGCCCAGTTTGACAACACGACAGCGTGACCACGAAATTAGTAGCCTTCCACTATGTTACTCATGAGAGGAGATTAAAAAAGCTGATCAGCAAATGGACAGCTACCTGCTTTCCTGTTTCTTTTTTGTTTGAAGAGACACAGTAAGGTAGGAGTAGTCGCTTGCATCATGCCACAGGTTAACAATAATCTTCATGCATGTCGCTGTAATTTTGTCCACTGCGTTCGTCAAAAAAGAAAAAAGATTAACTCTTTTTATCCGGTTGAGATGATTCGATGTGAGTTGGAAGGAAAAGAAAAAAAGAAAACAGTCTCACAGGAATCAAATGATAATGGGCTGTGGCATTTGTTGTTTTCATGACGAGGATGTTTGAATCACATCGACTTTTAATTGCATTCATCGACTTGCTGTCTGTCTCTTCCCCCCTTTAATTAATATTAATATCTACACCTGACCTTGTGGCTGTTTGCAATTTGATTTTGGCCAGACGGTCGACCGGGTAGGTCGGCAGGGGTCGTTGTCTTACACGAACGCTAGCTTTCGAGTTCTAGAAGACTAAAATGGTTTCTGCTGTTTTGTCAGAAATAATAAAATCTTTCGCAGCCAAGTGCAAAAGCTCGCCGTTTTATGTTATTTTATTAGTGTAAAGCTGTTTACGTTAACAAGCAATCTTAACAGGTAAACAATAAGTTCAGATGCTTATTTGTTGAACCGGAATGAGCGCAGATGCTACTAGTACATATTTTCCACTAAAAAAAAGGGAATTGTAACGTTATATTATGAGATATACAAATGATGTCAAAATTAGCGTCCATGCTCTCTATGCTAAAACTCCAACTTTAATTAATGCTTCGTTTTTATTATATTTTGAGAGTCTAACGATATAAAGAATCGATCATTGCTTCATGGTCAGCGGAGCTATCAGAGATCAAACGTCTAAGTTTGTTCTATGTAGTGGAATTTTTTTTAGTGATAGGTAAAACATACCAGCCAATAACAAGGCACCTGCGTCTATAGTGACTTTACTATCTTTAAACTCCACAAGTCACCTGCGTCTATAGTGACTTTACTATCTTTAAACTCCACAAGTCTAGTCTCTAATATGTTATGTGAGTGTGTCTGTATGGGTGAATCTATGTGTTGTGCTTGGTGTTTCTAAAAATATGTTATAACTACATAGATTTATTATTTTAAGTAAATAATGATGTAGATTAATTAGATATATTACACTTGTTACGGTGGTATAGCTATATTTTACAGTTTTTTCTTTTTTGAGGGGATCTATATTTTACAGTTATAGGAGTAGTATGTTTTTGGAACAAGCGCATGTATCACAGTATCTACACAAACTGGGCGAAAATTTCGGCCTGTTTATTTAAAAAAGACACAGGACATTCAGATAAGCTATAAAGGTTAGAGAAAACAGGCCACGTCCAACACATGATGGGTCCAAGTGCGCAGTATTCTCTCTCTGAACAGCCACTTCTATTCGCCCAATTTGAGGAAATCTTTGGGGAGGGGGGGCGTCATGGGCATGGGTCGTAGCCCGTGTTTGAGAATTTTAAAAAAATTCCTTTAAAAGGTGGTCTGTCTATTCTGATTTGTGAGGGCATTTCCAACTGTCGACATGGCCGTTATTAAGGCCTTATCTAGAGCAGAGATAGTAAAGTTGGTTTTTTGGGTAAGAGACGACTTGATTGCTAATTAAAAAATATAAGAAAACAACCAAATTCATGTTGAAGGCTTAGTGTTAAGAATACGTTTTGTGGGGCTCACCACCTCCCAACACTCTACACATTGTAGCAATTAGTAGTAGCTTTGTAGGTTCTTCGCAACAGGTTGAGGAAACAAGTCATTGAAAAGAATATTTCTTGTCATCAAGTTTGAGATTTTCTCTACTCTTAGTATCAAGTTAAGAAAAAACTTATTTAAGAATGATCTAAGGGTGCACGCGTAGAGATTCACATGCGCACCATTTGGCATTCTGGATTTGTTGATGGTTGACCACTACTACAGAAATCATTTATACAGACGGTTCGGAACTCCCGTGCAGGACGGTTTTCCGAACCGTTTGTACGAAACAGTCTGTACAAATCAGGTTTGTACAGACGATTTTTGAACTGTCTGTACAAATCGAGTAGTACAGACGGTTCCAAGCTAGAAACCGTCTGTACTACCGCGTCTCATCCCGCCGTCCGCGTCGTCTCATCCAACCACTGGAATTAAATCGCACAATATGCTTCCAGTGGGATTCGATCCCGCAACCTCGTGTTGTCCAAGCAAGGGAGTTGCCAGCTGAACTAGGCTGAGTACACGATACAGATGGGACGGCTTTCCTCTTAACTAATCCCTGCGACTAAGCGGGACGCTTCTAGTACAGACAGTTCTAATTTAGAACCGTCTGTACAAATAGCATAGACGGTTCCAAGTTTAGAACCGTCTGTACTGTTCGATTTGTATAGACGGCTCCAATTTGGACCCGTCTGTGCTATTTGTACAGACGGTTTCAAATTGGAGCCGTCTGTGCTGTAGCTTTGAGTGCTAGTTTGAGTCCAGATCCAACCCTAGTTTGAGAGGTTTTAGTAAAATAGCCATAACTTTCTCATACGAAGTCCGTTTTGGGTCCACGACCACTCAAATCGAAGCTAACGACGAGGCGCATCTGAAAAAAAATACACATGTATACACCTGTACCCGTCTTAACCCTCAAAATTCCGCTTCTAGGTGGGACATTTTGGCTCCGGAAGTTTTTTCGTTACTTTTTTTGACCTTGCGAAGGGCATATCTCCTCCACCCGGACTCCAAATCGGGTGATTTTTGTTTCCCTGGTTAGCTTGAGTCGAGGACTTGCTTTCCACCTTGATCCTAGCTTTTGCTACTTTTATCGAGGTGCCGTTTTCAAAATCTTCGATTTCGGGCCGGGATTTCCACTAGTCGTTTCGTTGACTTTCTCAGAATTGGCTCAAAATTTCTGGAGACGTAGAGTTTGGCCTCCCGCTCACAACCGTGAAAGCCGTTCGACAATCGGAGCTGTCAAACTCCCTCCCCGATGCTGCCACTTTCCTGCCGCGATAAGAAAATCTGGAGTTTTTGCTGCCGCGGCAGCAGAGTATCAACCAGCCTTGCTTCATCTATTTGTCCAAACTTAGAACCGTCTGTACTATTCGATTTGTACTGTTTACAGATTTGTACAGACGGTTCTAAGTTTAGAGCCGTCTGTACTGTTCTATTTGTGCAGACGGTTCTAAGTTTAGAGCCGTCTGTACTGTTTACAGATTTGTACAGATGGTTCCAAACTTAGAACCGTCTGTACTATTCAATTTGTACAGACGGTTCTAAACTTAGAACCGTCTATACTATTTGATTTATACAGACAGTTCCAGTTTGGACCCATCTGTACTGTTTACAGATTTGTACAGATGGTTCCAAACTTAGAACCGTCTGTACTATTCGATTTGTACAGATGGTTCCAGTTTGGACCCGTCTGTGCTATTTGTACAGACGGTTCTAGTTTGGAACCGTCTGTACTGTAGCGTCCCGCTTGTTGGGAACCGTCTGAGAAGGTTCTAGTTTGGAACCGTCTATACTGTAGCGTCCCGCTTGTACGGACGGTTCTAGTTGGGAGTCGTCTGCACAAATGCTTTGAATAGTACCTCCAAGGTGTTTGTACAGACGGTTCCAGATACAGAGCCGTCTGTACAAACGCTCATGAGGTGCTGTTCAAAGCATTTGTGCAAACGGCTCTATGCTTTGTACAGACGGTTCTATACCTGGAACCATCTGTACTGTTGTGAGTCGCCCTGCCGCACTACTGCCGCGTCAGCAGAAACCGCCGTTTCTGCTGCCGCAGCAACTGTGCGGCAGGGCGACGGTAATGCAGCTGCTGCCACGGCAGCGGAAACCGCCGTTTCTGCTGCCGTGGCAGCAGTGTGGCAGGGTGACGGTGCTACAGCCTGCTGCCGCGTCAGCGGAAACCGCCGTTTCCGCTGCCGCGGCAGCAGTGCGACAAGGCATATAGTCATTGATCTCAAACGTTTCATTCACAAGCAAACATTAAACGTCATTCTCAACCACAAAGTCATTAAGAAGCAGTAACTCATCCGTAATCACATTAAACGTCATTCTCGAATACAAAGTTCACAAGCAGTAACCTATTAACCATTTTTGAGATGCAAATTTTGAGGGGTATGGAATTCTCCGGCGTCCTTCAACAGCTGGGATAGTAGAAAACCTATTAACCGTTTTTGAACATACCGAACCTCGTCACTCTCGAGCTCATCTGTAGGAAACTTAAATGTCTACAGAAGGAAACCAAAACAGGTTAGACACAACGTCAGAACGATGAAAAATGTAACTGAATATGGTTTAATGACACTAACCTCCGGATCTACCGCACTAGAGCTAACGATCTGCAACATATATGTCGCGACATAGTATCCACAGAGGTTGCTGCCCGGCGGTTGCTTGTGGCACTACAGAAATCACGATTACGTGCAAGGTAAATTTAGTTTTACCGAATACATACTAGAACGTGCGAGGTTATTATTCATGGGCGAGGGAGGAATTATTACCGGGAAATGAAATCAGTGGGTCGGTTCGGTTTTTGCTGTTTGTACAGGGCCCCCCTTGGAAACGTACATCTTGAATGCCCCGTTGAGTACCCTCGTCAAACTTGCGTACTTCTCGGGTGGGTAGTCCCTGGAGTCAAACTACACGACATGTTGACGTTGTGGGTCGATACAAACGAGCATCCAGTGGAAGTCGTAGTTGTACGGTAGAAGAATGAGGCGCTTAGTACAGAGAATGAGCATGGCCTCCGCGATGTAATCCTCGACCTCCTGCGGCTTGCATTGGACCATTGTAGATATGACCACTTGTGGATCGAGGAATTCAATATTATGATTTTTCGTCCTAGCCTCTTGAATCATATGTGTACACATAAGAGTAATGTTATTGAAAGAGTGTATCAATGAGTTAGGTAGTTCACTTAGCATAAACCGTGATTCAGAACACTTACAGTGTCCAGCACCTTAACAGGCTGACATCGAGGGCATCGTGACGATATAGGTTGGATAAATCCTTGAACTCGACGGTGAAGGTTCCAGGTGGATGGAGGAAATGTTGCCGCTCGAACCTGGCGCCGATATTTTGAGGAAGCTCTCTCTCCTTGTTGGACCTCTTCATATAAAACTCGTGCACAATCTGAGCTGCCCAACCGAGTCGTTCTAAGTCCGTCCGCGTCACTAGCGGCTGCCTTTCTATGTACACTCTTATCTCGGGTTCTTCTTGTACCTCTTTGCCCTTGGCCGAATTTCTGGTATTTCTGGTGGCCCTACGCTGAGCTTGTGGACTCGACTTGGCGGCCTGTTGCCAAGATTTGTTGCACCGCTGAAATTGTGCCGAAGCGGATTTAACCTTCGACGGAGGACCACGGAATGAGAAATCTTTACCGTCACGTACCGGAGACAGCGGCCGTGCAGGAGGTGGAAGGGCAACCAGGGAAATGTACTTCTTCGGCCACTGGATGAACACGTTAACGGCCTGCCCCAGTGCCGTGACGTCGTCCTCCAGGGGTACAGGAAGTGGGTAGGACGATATATTCGTGTGCACCATGTCCACTGTCACCTTGGCGTTACCCGCCGCTAGCGGAACTCTGTGCACAGTGCCCGACTCAGCTGGTGGAAATGCTAATCCCGTGCCAGCCTCAAGCATGTGATCCGAGCCAAAACTGCTGGGCACGAGGAGCTTGCACCTTTTTACCACCACTATGTTGTCCACAGGTAATTTGCTGATGCCGACGTCACCTGTAATGTCCTCGAAAGGTAAGTCGGCGTTGCAGACGTCATCTGGAAAGTTGCCCTGAGGAGCTGGTTCATGTACGCCCTCATCATTCCCATTTTCCACGGATGCGCAGCTACTCCAGCGCCGAGCCTGTGGGGATGAGCCTGCGGGGCTGCGTTCGGCCGCGGCGGCTTCATCCTCCTGCCTTATCTGCCGTACCCGTTCTTCGACCCTTGCGTCGATCCTTTGTTCTAGGCCAGCATATATTTCTTCCATCAGTTCTCTTTTCATCCGTTCATGCTCGGCTGCCTCGCGCTCTGCTCTGGTTCTCCTCCGACTCCTGTATGAACCCGCATCGTCGGGGAATCCCAACTTCCATGAAACCGTGACCCCCACGCCATGCGTTCGACTCGGGTGCTCTTTGTTTCCCAGAGGCAAGGTTAGTATATCTTTTTCCCTGACGGCTTGGAAAGTTCGTTGAGAGAATTCTTCTGATAGTCGTAGGATGTTTTCGGTCACTAGCATGGTTTCGGGCTTGCTGAAGGCGACGGTGCCATCAGCCGAGATGTTGGCCCTCGCGCGATACCAGTTCCGGGCCCGCCTCTCTGGGATCTGGGAGAACGGAGTCGCGCGACTCTCCTGAGATGCCTGCTCATCCCCCCTTCTCCATTCCAACTCTTTGCACGCATACCCACCACTGCCGAGCCTGTGGGGGTGAATGTTGCATGCTTGCCGCGCGTTGTTTGCTTGACTCCGCTGCACAAATTCCTCCGACGTGCACCTCTCCACAAATTCTGTCCATTGATCCTCCAAGTACCCATAAGTGTCCGGGTCCTGCCTGTAGGGCATAAGATCGTTCTTCACGTACGTGTTGTAAAGCTCGCTCTTGAAGGTCTTCCACGCCTTGCCATCTTGGCTTTTGCCTGTCTTTCCACTTCCTTCTCGGTACCTTCTGGGAAGTCGAATTGTGCTTTGATTGCGTCCCACAGGAACTCTTTCTCGGTATTCGGCATTGACGGCCAGCTGGCGTACGTTATCCGGACATTTGTCCTCGCAAGTGAAGTGCACGCTCTACGGAATGCCGCCTGAGCCTGCTGAGGCAATGTGGGCACACCCTCATCACTGACATGCGTTATCGTGTAGTAACCCTTGTGCATTTGATTTTTGCCTCGGCCACCTCGCTTTCGCTTCTGCCCATCCATTCCTTCGGTTTGCTCATGAGACGAGGCTTTTGCATGTTGTTGAGGCAACAGTTGAGCTGGTTGAGGAGACAAGTACAGCTCATCTTGTCGAGGAGACAACTACAGCTCATCTTGTCGAGGAGAAGCTACCGGAGGCACTTCACGTTCATCTCCGGACGCCATCTTATAAGTTTATTCACTATGAAAGTACATAAATCTAAAACCATCAAAGTTCACGCAATATCTGTGCTTGTAATAATACATGTGCTTGTAAGAATAGTAATAAGAGACTAAGAGCAAGATGATATATGTTTTTCCATTGGAGGTACATACATGTATAGATATATGCATTCATGTAGAGAGCAGAGAATAATTAAGATGAATATTGTTTCTAAGATGTTAGAACATTTTGCCTCTACTAAGACAGGTAACTAATTTCTTGATCTTGGCATCTTTATGTTGCTCCTGCTTATAGTCTTGATGGCTTCCTTTCATGTTTTCAGCTCCTCCTCTTGAGTTCCTTCGTTTGGACATAAACTTCTATGCATACATGAATTGAGTTTCAATTTTATTTTACTCAAACATTCTTTACTGCTACATACTAAACCAAAGTCACATGTTGCGGTGGATCTACTTAACAAGGCAAGCAAACAACTAGACAAGCCTTACTGCTAGCTGCAATTGTGACCAAATCCATTAAGCATGGGCACTAGCATACACCAATATGATTAATAGATTTGCAATGCTTTGGAGACATAAAGATCTCCTGACGATCGAGCTGTTGGAGGTGATAATTATACTCAGTAGGCCTTCTTTTGTCACTACTACTCCCTATACATGATCAACAGCTAAATTTCACATTTAACACCACATCCAGTTTTCCTTTCAAATCACCCAAACAAATGTTCTAGTAAGAACAACATGAGTATCAGTATATCACACAGACATTCTCGGCAAATACAACAGGATCCTTAAAAAAATTTGTTTACAAAATGGGCAACCCCTTGCTATGACATGCCTAGCACCAAACCAAGAACTATTGGTGCTGGCTACTGCAACCAGCAACCCATTCTCCTCTTGCAGAACACTGACATTGACACATGAGGGGCCGTCTGGCGAGGGCGCAGGGAAGGCGCAGGATCTAGAAGCGGAGGCGGGAGGAAGCGGACTAGAATAGGAGGGGGCTTACCTGGGAATGCGAGGTCGGGGAGTCCGTCAGTCGGGGAAGTGGTCAGGCGGCAGCGGTGGTGATGTGCAGCGGCGGAGGGGCGGCTCGGGAGGTCATCGGGAGTAACGCGGGGAGGACGTCGTCGGAGAGGAGCGTGGGTAGGGGACCGGCGGGGAGGAGCGCCGGTGGGTACGAGACCGTCGGGGAGGAGATCGTCGAGGAGTAGGGCGTCGGGAACCGGCGGCGGGTGCGGCGAAGGAGCAGGGCGAGAAAATGTCAAAACCTAGGGCAAGAGAGCGGGAGTTGGCGGCGCGGGTTTGGGAAGAGATGAGAGTTTCACAAAATACAACTGGTACTTTATTAAAACTGTAGTACAGACGGTTCGCAATACAGAACCATCTGTGCTAATAATAGTGCAGACAGCTCGTAGTACAGAACTGTCTGCACTATTGTTAGTACAGATGGTTCTCAATATTGAACCGTCTGCACTTATCTTACAGGCGGGACGGCTGACTAATTGTTAGTACAGACGGCTCGTAGTAGTCAGCCGTCTGTACTATTCTTACTACAGACGGTTCTCAATACTGAACCGCCTGCAGTAATATTGCAGGCTGGACGCTGACCTAATTACAGTACAGACGACTCGCGGTACACGACCGTCTGTACTAATAATTGCAGACGGCCCTGTACTACGAGCTGTTTGCAAAGCCAACCTTTGGCCCCACTTGTCATTCTGTCAGCCTCGGGGAGGATCAGTACAAAAGTATTACATATTTTATTTATTGAGATAAATACACAAATGCAAAAAACTGACTTAAACTTGTAAAAATAATAGAAAATTCATAAGAACTCCAAATGAGTTGAACTTTTTTTGTAAATTCATATTTTAATCTGTGCAATTCGTTGGTATAACTATTATCCTTATAACCTCACAATAGATACAATAGGTACAAAATAAGCTAATTTCCTTTAACAACCAGTCCTTCTTCATGATCGACGCACATGTAGCAAGTAGCCCCGATCGGTAGTTGTTCTTCGTTCAGCGCGGTGCCATCTCCGAGAGGGAACTCATCAAATTGATTGTACTCTTCTTCGTCCACGACATTCTCAACTCCGACAATTCTTCTTTTCCCTGGAGGACTACGTGAAGCTTCTGATTTGCCGGGTCTTGGACATAAAATACTTGAACAACTTGCTTAGCGAGTACAAATGGTTCGTCTTTGTATGCGGCACGCTCGAGGTCCACTGTAGTCATGCCGTACTTGTTGACCTTAACACTTGAGAGTGCGACCCAGCGGCACCGAAAGAAGGGGATCTTGAAACGTACATAGTTGAGTTTCCAGATCTCCTCAATGTACCCGTAGTACGCGCACACCCCACGTTTGTCCTGGAAGGCATCTATGCGGACACCGCTATTCTGTATCGTACTCTTCCCATCCTGTGCTCTGGTATAAAAGGTGTACCCATTTATGTCATATGCTTTGAATTTTAGGATTGTGTGACTTGGCCATCTTGCCAACCAGCCAATATTCTCCTCAGTTGAACTGTTAGTACTTCGGACCCGCAACCAGTTGTTGAAGCTGCGGTTGTGCTGTCTGGTGAGCCAAGCCTCCGCACGGCCTGGATTCTCTCTACATAGCTCTTCCTTATGCATGTTGATATGCGGGCCACCTCAGTCATGTGTTGCAAGACTGTGAAATGGGCTTGAGATAACGCCGCGTAGCCAGCAATGAGTGATTTTCTCCCTATGGTCCCTTTGCCATCCAGTCTCCCCTCATGGCGAGACACAGGCACACCTATTGGTTTGAGCTGGTCCATGTAATTGATGTAGAACTCGACCATCTCTTTGGTTGTGTAACCTTCGACGATGTTGTCCTTGCGATGAGATCTGTTTCGTAGTCCTCAATCAAGCACATGAACTTGTTGAAGTCTCTCTTAGTATTAAAGTTCACGTCAGCATCGTGCAGCATCTGATCTAACCTATCATCATCCTCTGCGCCACCACGATCATCGTCTGCACCTACTCCTCCGCGCGGCCACAATCATCGTCTGCACCTACTTCCTCGTCATCTTCTCTCCCTTTGGTGACTTCGGGTTCTTCGATGATGCGAACGTCTTCGTGTAACATGTTTTGCTCCTCACCATGTTTGGTCCAACATGTGTAGTCCGGTTTGAAGCCCCTAATAATCAAGTGCGCTTGGATCTGTAGGGCCGAGTTCTGTCCGACAAATGATCTCTCATTTCTACAGTCGCAACAAGGACAATATATAAATTGAACACCCTTCTTCAACCTATCCTCCTCGGCAGCTGTCAGAAAATTCGTCACACCATCAAGGTACCCTTGGTTCGTACGAGAACCATACATCCACCCCCGATCCATCTTGCTACACGAGCTGCAGAACGAGTAAATTACTGTTAAATTGACCTAATAAATTTCGTACGTAAATTAATCTAAAACACTACATTTATGCATTTTTAGTAATATATAAATCCAACTATGCAAAACTCAAATAAAGCCAGTAGCTAATTATTTAAATATTCTAAGAAAGCAACATTTCTATATATGTCAAAGTTTTATATGTTGATGCACGAATAAAATGAAGCCAAGATACAACATGTATCAAAAGTTGAATTTTGGTGCAACATATATTATTTTTGGAGCTAGCATGATTTTTCTAAAAATCATACTTCAATTTTTGGGTTTAAGGGCATTTTGGTCATTTTCAAAATTTTACAGCACTGTGACATGAACAAAAGTTATACCATAAAATTCTACAGATTAAATGATGAATTTAAAAAAAAGAATCACCTCATTTCAAGTTTGTATGAATTTTCTAAGATTTTTAGAAGTTTAAAGCATCTTTAGCATTTTTTTCTTTTTCTCAGAAAATCAAAAATACGAAAAACTTTTGTTACTCAGCCTAACTTAGCCATTGGCATGATAAGTGGGGTCCTCTGTTATATTAAATTTTCTTTTTCTTTTTTCCTTCTCTCTATGACACATGGGTCCCACATTTCTTTTCTTTTTCTTTTCTTCTTCCCAAATGGCTCAAAGTGCGATCGAGCGAGCTAGCTACCGATCATTCACGATCATCCAGCATGGAATCAAGGGGGGAAGGGCACGGGAAAGTTCTGTGATCACCGTGGAGCTATAGGAAGAGTCGGCCGACGCTGGAGAGGCCGGAGATGACGGCGGGACGGCGAGCGGCGGCGGCAGCTCGGTGAGGTCGTCGGCGAGCACGAGGTTCGCCGCTCTTCCTGGTCCGGCTGCGTGTGCGGGTGGCTCGAGAGGAGGTCAGGAAGAGAACCGGCGACAATGGTGATAGCGGCGAATCTAGCTGGGAGTGAGCTTATAGCTATTCGTACAGACGGCTCCAAGTCGGGAACCGTCTGTACAAATATCACAAACGGTTCCTGTCGGAGTATTAATCCGGTAATACTGAATATGGGGCGGTGTGAGCACAGCAAATCCGGATGGGTGCACATGGGAGATAGGATTTAGACAGGTTCAGGCCCTCGCGGAGAGGTAATACCCTACGTCCTGTGTTTAGTGGCTAGTATAGTTTGGATCCCGAGTGCGGCAAGCCTAGGAGAATCGATCTCGAGGTGGCTTGAGCTATGAAACAATGGAGATTGCCTATGACTAAAGAGTTTACCGATCGGAGGTCCCCTACCAGGCCTTATATAGGCGACTGGGATAGGGTTACAAGAGTCCGGATCCGCTAACAGATTGGTTTCCTAATTAGTTACAACATATTCCGGGTATGCCGGGTAGGTATTAGTCCATGTCTTGTACTCCACGTTGATGAGGCGCCCCCGTGTAGAAGTCGGACTCCAAATAATCGGCTCGGCCCACCCTATGGCCAGAGGGCCAGATTCATCCTCCTTGATGGTACCCGGGTGCCATGTCATCATCAGTTCCCAACCGGGAACCGTCTGTACTGTGCTGTCCTGCCATCGTGGGTAGTCATTTTCTCAGATGGTTCCCAATCGGGAACCGTCTATACTGTGCCGTTCTCAGACACGATGGCGAACAAGCAGGCAGCACAGTACAGATGGCTCCCAACAGGAACCGTCCGTACTAATATTGCAGACGGTCCCAGTTGAGGAACCGGCTGTACTGTGCCGTTCGCCATCGTGCGTATATTTTTCCTCAGACGGTTCGCGTTTGGAGCCGTCGGTGATAGTTTTTATGATTTTTGGAGATCGAACGATCAGAAAAGAATTAACACGGTACGCTAATATTTGAATAGAACACGGAAGGCTAATATAGGCTAATACTGATATTAATACAAAGTACTACTAATTTTTACAAAATACTTGTAATTAGTGCACTAATTCTTGTGCAAAAAAAACTATCTAATATAGTCTACGCCTCTTGCTGGGCGGGGCCGATTGCACCGTCGTCGCCGTGGAGACCGTGTCGTCGCCGTCAGCGCCGTCGCTGCCGTAATCGTCGTCGGTGGTGTCCTCCCAACCGTCCTCGGTGCAGTACCCGTGGGCGGCAGATGGCGCCTTGCTGGTCGTCATCATCGTCGTCGTCGTCGTCCTCCTCCTCCTCGTCGTCGTTGTCGGTGTTGTCGTCGTCGTCGTCAGCCTCCTCGGCCTCCTCCTCCGACATCCACCAATCAGCGTCGTCGGAGCTCGACTGCAGACTCCAATCGACGGACCGATTAGTCTCCTCGTCGGAGGAGAGCACATTCTTCGCCGGCGAGTCCTCGTCCCACGAGTAGTTGGATGGCCAACTAATTGGTGACGGCGGACCCACATAGGGCGATGGGTACGGGCGGCGCCGGTGAAGACGACGGCACGCTCGGCATGGCGGAGGAGAGAAGTGGGCAGGAGGGAATGGATTGGGCGGAGGCCGGTGAAAGTGGAGTACTTAGTAGGGAGAGGCGGAGGGAGCGAAGCGACGTGAAGAGGAATATGCATGGATCGACGTGCGCGAAACGAAGCGGCAGTTCCGAAGGTTGAAGACGAAGCGGCACACTAAAAATATCTAGCACAGACGGTTCCCAGTTGGGAACCGTCTGCACTAATAGTACAGACGGTACCAGTTGGGAACCGCCTGTACTATCCCTGCCAGTACAGACGGCTCCCAACTGGTACCGTCTGTGATAACTGGTACCATCTGTAATAATATCACAGATGGTCCCCCTTGGAAACGGTAGGTGGGGACCGTCTGTGATATTTGTACAGATGGTTTGTCACACGAACCGTCTGTACTGTATCGTCTCGCTTGTGCGCAATCGCTGGTCGTCATTTTCTCAGATGGTTCGCGTTTGGAACCGTCTATGATAAGCACTGTACAAACGGCTCTATACAGGTGGTGTCCCGTTAAATAGAATCTGTAGTAGTGGCTTCCTAGAGCTGTAAGTTTGGGGTAGATGTAAACTTCGGGCATGTATCCGTATGAGCTAGAGCCCCAGCATGCACTTGTCTCACCATCAAGGAGTATATGAGAGAGGGTGCACTCATTTTCAGCAGAACCCATATGGCACGTCTCCATCGCTGCCCGCCATGCTTCAATGGAAATCAGAGCAGTTGGATGGACACGAATCAATGGCCAGTCAAGGCGCATGAATTCACCACCTTTTTAACCGTTCGATCAATGCAACATATCAACGGACAACGGCGTATACAGTCGGTACAGATATACATGTTGCATATGTTAATATGTGTATAGAGAATCGACCGAGCAACCTTGCCGACCACCGTGTATTGGGGGACCGTGCGATTGGAAGTGGTCAAGCCAGCGTTCCTTGCGTGATGGGCTAGGACTCGAAAGTCGTGGAGCAAGATTGCGAGTGGACTGTGGCTCATAGAAGAAACAGATATCAAAGCAGTTCACGAGTCGATAAGACATAATATCGTACACCAACAGCCAAAAATTTGTCATGACAATCACACAAATTTGTAACGCATGCATGCACGACGATGCAGCATGCATTATTGCATGCCACATGTCTTGCCTGGCAGCCAGCACGTACCACTCTCTCGTTCAAAGTTAAATGTGACTTACTACCAAATTAAGCGTGATCAGAAAAATTATTACCACACTGCACTATAACGTACGGATTATATAGATGATAAAATGTGACAAATTATATCTGGGAGGATTGACCAAACACTCTATAAAAACTTGTGACGTGCCTTAGACGTGACAAAGTTACACTGCAACCAAGCAGCCACTCAGAGACGCGCGATGACGTGGCGTGCATGCCGGAGCAGGACCGAAGGAGGCAACAGTCATCCCACATATGCATTCCTGCAGCTAAAGCCATCGATCGAGTGATGAAAGACTGTCTCTGTCTCTTAATGTATGCTATCTACACAAAAGATTTATGTAGCGGGATAATTATGGAAGAGAGAAGCTGTCTTTAAATTAATCTAGAGATGGCTCTTAGCGATGTAATCGATGCAAATTAATTCTTGAGTGATCTCATGTGACTCACACTCATATTGCTATGTGCTAGAGTTATGTGATAAACATGTTACAAGATTAAAATGATAGTATTAATCATAAAATATAATAAATAAAAGTTTTTAGACATAATACTAATATACAAATCATTAAGAAGATTGTATCTAAATAGTTATTTAATATATTAAAATATAACTTAAGATATAATGTATTGGAAGTATCTTAAATTTACGGATCTTGCTTTGATGGAAAGCAGGACCAACGTCCTTCCGTCTTTTTAAAGCAGATTAATTCGTGGGAAAAGCTTCATTAGCTAGCTAGCTAGGTGGTTACTGCCTCGAACCTAGCTAGCCTGCTTGGTGCTTGCTCGTGGCTCCGAAATGGTACGCCGCCTACACCTACTCGAGACGGCGAGTGCATCCGTATTTATATCCGACGCTGATGGATGACGAATCTTTGAAGGCTTGGCCCTGGGAAGAACAAACTTGACGTCCCAACGTACATATGAGATGTACGCGAATATATTGGCAACCTGCAGGTTGAACAGTTGCAGTCTCGGCGTTTGCAGCAAGTTCTCCTTGGGAGTTCAGACTTCAGAGCAGAGGACATGGCGATCGAGTACAACGCCTGGACATCGTGGGGCCTGGGAATCTGGTCGGGGCTGGGCTCTTCCGCCCGTGCTTCACGGGGTGGCAATGCAGCATGCGTGCAGGCCCTCAGACAAGTTGGCAGTGTGCTTTGTGGCTGTGCGATGTGCGGTGCCTGCTAATTGACGACATGCGTGCCGATGATGCCATTATTATTTGTACCCAGAGGACACAACTGCGATTGAACATCTCATTTTTCATGGCCATGCTGAAGTTGATCCCCGGAACAATTGAGAATACGGAGGCCATTTCATGGCCAAGTTGAAGTCGATCCACAGGGCACTTGAGAAAACAGAGCGCTAAAACCCAGAACATTTGAGGCTACATGGAGCTAAAACGAATGAAGCATGCAAAGAGAATAAACTCGAAAATGGCAAAAAACAATGATGCTATAATGTTTGCAGCAGCCAGGAATTAATCGAGCCGGGTCTGTACCGTGGCAGCCATGATGTGCATGTTTTGCATTTACTTTACTAAAGCTATAATTTGCTGCGCTTTTCCAGTGTAGCGATGCACGGTGCCGTGAGCCCGTGATGACGACAGGGCGGAGCTAGCGAGACAAAAAAAAGACTGGTCCCTGGACCACAGGAGTTGTGCGGAGTGCCCCCCAATGGATGCGAAGCGGAAACAACACGGCTACTGCGATGTCATGAGCTCACCGGCTAAACCGGAAAGAGGGGGCTCCGCACGGGCAGTTAGACGACGAACCGTAATCGTGTTCGCTTCGCTGTTCGGGCAAACGTCACCCAGAGTTACATGGTGTAGGCTGTAGAGCCTCCGAGAGTTGTTAGGGCCAAAAAACTTGTTCACGACCCTGAAATCAGACGAGAATCTCATTTCATTTCCAATGGCCACGACTGGCGTAGTTGGCTAGCTCCACTTTTGTATAAACAGTATTTCAAAATAAAAAACACACAAAACTCCAAATGAACTGCATTGCAGCTTCCTGTGAGCACGCAAAAGCTATATATCTTCAACGAGTGATGTCACGACACCGATTTTCAGAGTCGCGAGATGATGCCCGCAATTGCCCAGGAGTTTCTCAATTGCGGACGCAGAGTCGTCACGTTGCCAACACAGTGTTTAAACATCCAAACTTATTACATAATATGAAAGTATGCTTAGTACCAGTTTAGTTTACAGCGGTGTCGGTGTAATAATCCGGCAATAGTGAATATGGGGCAGCGTATGCACAGCAGATCTAGATGGGTGCACACGGGAGATAAAGTTTAGACAGGTTCAGACCCTCAAGAAGAGGTAATACCCTACGTCCTGTGTTTGGTGGATTATATTGATCGTATCCCGTCTGAGGGTATTTGTCTATGCCTATGCTTAGAGTGTTCCTGTGCTCTAGCTTACTCTTGAACGTCTCTAAGCCTGTGCCTATCCAAGGATCCCTACCCGGCCTTATATAGACGACCGGGGGTAGGGTTACAGGAGTCTTGATCGGCTTACAGATATGTTTCCTAATCGGTTACAACTGATATCCGGGTATGTCGGGCAGGTATTAGTCCATGTCTTGTACTCCAAGTCGATGAGGCGCCCCCGTGTAGAAGTCAGATTCCGAGTAGTCGGCCTGACCCACCCTATGCCCAGATGGCCAGCTTTGTCCTCCTTGACGATACCCGGGTGCCATGTCATCGTCAAGCGGATTGGGGCATCTGAGCCAAAAGTTTATATTACAACCAAAATGAACCTACACCACAGGCGCCTCAAGCGCGGATAAGACCTAGAGTTCACACTCGTCTATATCGAAGTATTGCTCGTCAAAAGACTCTTCATCATTTTCCTGTGCATCTGAGAAGGTTGGTGCAGTAATGAGTACATGACGTACTCAGTAAGCCACATTGGGAAAGTATACTACTTAGCTACACGTTCTGAATCTCAAAGGAGGGGTATATGGCTTAACATTTGGTGGATGCATAATCTTAGTCTCCGTCTTAGTAATTAAAATCTCTTCATTAAAATAGTTCAACTGCAAATCATTATGTTTTAGTAACCCTGCCGGGTCAACGTCAAATTCAACTAAACATCATCAAGTTCTACTTGTGCCTTGTACCGAGAATCACCTCTAAACATAGCTTCATTAACTAGAAGCACGGCGTATTCGAATACCATTTGGTTTAACTCTGCAGAGCGGCTCAGCTTTACCCACATATACCCATAACTCTTGGTGTCACTGCAGTCATACACACGCCCATCGGTGTGTCGACAGAGGTAGGTTAACAAGGCTTTTTATCTGCTCTATCTTTTGAAGTTTCTACCCAGGAACACTACATCACTCGCTCTCTCGGGAGCCGACAGGCCAGTGTCAAATTCACGATCCGGGAGTCAGGTGAGTTCCAGTTATAATTTCCCAATAAATGGCCTATCACCTCATTCGCTTCTGCGGGCCTTCTAGAGAAGTGGAACGGCAAGCTAGTCTGTACTTGTTCAGCAGGTAGAGCAGATTTACTAGGCCAGGTTTGACAAGTCAAACATGTGGTTGAGCGATTCTATATTTATCACTAAGCACAAAAGTCGTGTCCTTAACTGCCCCGAGTAAGGCAATCCACCCGATTATCCTTACTCTATGGGAGGGGTATGGCTGCACAATCAATACATGAAGAGCCCCATCTTCTCTGTCCCCAACTGTGGCGCCCCCGGTTTTTAGGCCGGGTAAGCCCTCGTGAGTACTGTATCGGTCCCTGGATCAGTAGCCGATACACACGAGTTAACCTGTATATCATTGTCATACATGCGTAAACAATTAAATAGACCGTTAAGGTCGGTAGTCTGATACCTGAAGCCCAACGGCTATGAACTTGCAGCGGAAATCCAGCGGAGATGTGGCCCATCAGTATGCCATACCCGACAGGCAACTGACTGGGGTTACGCCCCAGCTTTCACGATCGTAAGCTTATCCTCGGATATTGCTGTCTTCTTCGTCTGGCCAAATCAACAAGCCAGGTGAGTACATGGAATGTACTCGCAAGCTATTCCCACAGGAGGAAATATACGGCAATATTTCATGCAGGGAATAGTTCAAGGAATAGCTCTACACTAGGTTGCCAGTTGTGCGGAAATGTAAGTTCTTATTCGAAATACGGAATAGTAGATTCAAGAGCATTTTCAAAATCAAAGTTCGTCTCTGTCAAGACAACATTCGGTGCTGGATACTTCAGCAACACAGTCGTCGACTAGAGGCCGGTAGCTCCATCTACCGCCTCGAACAATCTGTACAACCTACCCGCGCTACCGCCTCGCGGCCCGGGCTAGGTTTTCTCTTCTGCAGTTCCTCGCTACCCGCCCGTAGCTTAAACTGCTCACTGCGGACACATCATGCCCGCGTCCTTAATCCCATTTCCCATCTTTCACAAACAAAACTCAGTCTAACCAGTGTGTGGCCTTACCAGTTCATGTCCATGACCAAGGACGCGGCTATTCGAATAGTTTTAACCCTCTGCAGAGGTGGTACGGCTTTACCCACAAGATGTAAGTCACCCTGGGTATACTTCGCGACGTATACTGACAGGGATATTACAACGAGACCTTTCGCCCGTGTTCACGCTAGAGCCGGACTCGCTAGGGGGTAACCAAACCTTTTGCATCTCGGATGACAAAAGTGGGACTCTCCCCCTTTGTGTCGGACCATGTTCCATGTACCTTGTAGGACTCTACTGAGCTTTACCCCCACGACGCGGTGAGACTCCCGAAGAGCTTGCCCCCTACGCAGTTCCGTGGAGATCCTCTAGGGATTCCGGATCCACTAGCACTTCACCCTAACTTCCCACGGTTCCGAGCCCTGGCGTTAGACGAGGTACCGAGCCAAGTCCTTCCCATAAAGGACATGTGGACGTACGGTGGTGGAATTGATTCAGTGGCACTTAGGTTCGGTCCTTAACCGATTCGAGCAAGACTCCATGTCCAACCATCACCTCAGGTAGCAACCGGCCACCCTGCCCTTCCAGGCTTCAGGTCGCAACCGGCTCCCTACCCTTTTCTGATTCAAGTAGCAACCGACTACTCTACCACCTCCAAACTCCCTTAGCATTCTTGCCCGAATCCAAATCCTCCATCATCTCCTTCAGGGTTTTTAATAAACATTCCTTTGTAAATGGCACCTCGGTATGCATTTACACACCGAGGGTTTTGATCCCAATCCCATCGCATCGATAAAACTTAGTTTTTACTACAGCAGGGCTAAGCGGGGCTATCGCCTATACTCCTAGCTAGAATTGCCGATCGTTCAATGATCAGCACTTAATACTAGGGTTACAAGGATAAGGTTCATCGGGCCTAAGCCGTGCAGCTAATAGAAATAACTAGGTCTACATAAAATAACGATTTTACCCACATAGCATGCAATTTCATAAACAAAATAATTAACGTCACAAATATAGGATTTCAACATGGTCAAGGTGGGAATGCTTGCCTGGCCATATCGTCCGGGGCTCGGTCTAGAACCCGATTCGACAATCGTCCGAGGTCTTCCGCGCGGTATCTCCTAGCATTGGTATCTACACGTCGAAGAGCGGCGAGTAAACAACGGTGCGAGAAAGAGACAAATAAGACCCAGACATATACTCATGAATTCTTAGAATACGTGATCTGGATCTAACGTTTATTAGGGTTTCTATAAATAGGCGGGGAGAGCTCTATCTCACATGAATTAAAGTTTTTTTTCTTTATTGGTTCTATGGGTAGGACACAACTTTGCTACTAACCCTATATAACTTTAGGGTTAGCAGGCGACAGCGGCAGTTGCTTTGCCGCGGCAGGAGAAAGGTGGCCGCGGTAATGGCTTGCCGCGGCAGTAGCAAGGTGGCAACGGCGGTAGCTTGCCGCGGCGGAGGTGGCTTGCCACAGCGGGAGCAAGGCAGCTATGGTAGTAGCTTGCCGCGGCAGGAGCAAGTCGCAGCGGCGGTGGCATGTTGCGGTAGAAGCGAAACGGTAACAGCAGAGGCTTGCCACGGCAGGAGTAACTTGCCACGGCAGGGGCAAGGTAGCTGCGGCAGTTTTCGTGGGCTGCCGTGACGGAAGAAAATGGTAGCACCAGTTGCTGTGGTGGTGGTCGTCTTCAGCTGTCTAGGGCATCGGCGGCGAGGGCTACTCTGGCAAGCGGCGCTCGGTTGAGCTCAACAGCGGGAGGCAAGGCGTGGGGCGCGGTAGCTCGACCCGAGACAATGGCGAGCTGGCGGAGCTGCGACGATTGGCTTAGAGGTCCCGGACACTGCGAAACATCTTACTTCTAGGTTTTGGTGGCTCTGAAACTCCAGTTGAAATACCTGGTTTTACTTTAACGTTTATAACTATACCTCATATCATCGGTTTCATACAATGTAAGAAAGGAGTTTTTATTTTATTTTACTTTGCATAGAGACTTGAGGGTGAGACCAGTGGTTATATTTTAACCATGTATATATGAATTTCGGGTGGGGCACTTCCGGAGAACTAATTATTTTGAGCAGCTTTATAATCGAAAATACTCAACATTTCATGCGATACCTTATTCTTTGCTGTTTTACGCCTTCTGTACATTTGAGTTTACGCTTTCAGAGTAAAGGAAACGGGCAGGGATGGGTTGCGCCACTCCTACTTGCTGGGCCGAGCGACTAATGGGTCAGTGCGTAGGTGGCTTACCGAGTAGCTGCGTGCGGCCGTATTACCCGGGGGTGGTTGTTCCGACAGCTGCGATGGAGTCAGCACGGCGGCGGAGGGGAAAATGGGGCGCTGGTGACTGATGCGGCGCGGAGAGGGGCGAGGCTCGCTCGGGCAGAGGGTCGGCGGCGCGGGGAGTGGCTGCTCCGGTCAGGGTAGGTGGCGGGGACGGGAGCTGCGGAGCCTGGTGGGGAAGCTCGGCCGGCAGTAGGGGAGATAGAAGGCGGCTCGGGAGCTTCTCCGGTGGTGCGGCGGATGCTCCAGCGGGTGGCGGCGCCCGAAGGGAAGGGCGGCGACCTGGGGACTGGTGGGAGGCGGCGGTGGATTGCCTCAGGACCGGGAAGAAAGGGGGCTGCGAGATGAGCCGACCGGAGGACGGGGCGGCCGGCGGCGGATTCAGCTTGAGGAAGCTCGTCGGCGGCGTGGGGATGCGGCGGAGGGAGCTGGTGGCGGAATCCCTTGACGGCCGGTCGGTGGTGGGGGTCACAGGGCCGTGGCCGTGGTGATAGCTCCCACCGGCGGCGCTTGAGAGCTGGGGCGGCTCTGCCGGATCCGAGCTTGGTGTTCGGCGGCAATGGAGAGAAGGGGGCAGACGGCGGGCTGGTGGAGGGCACTGAGGCTCACCGGAGGCCAAGGGAGCGGCTGCACCGGGAGCCAACTCAGTGAAGCGGCACCAGTGGGATTTTGATGGCGGTGTCGCGTCCGGTAGTCCCTGGAGCAGCTCCGGCGATGGGGCCCGAGTGAGCCCTGCTGGATGTGGCGGCGGGATGCTGGTGGCCCTGATGCGGCGAGGTCCAGAGAGATGGTGCGCCGGGGTTTTGGCCGTGGTGTTGATTCGGTCGCCGCGGTGGGGAAAAAGGGCTTGCGGCAGGAGCGCGCTAGGAGGCGGTGGTTGATGAGCTCGGGCGGTTGGGCAGCGTGAGGCTCCGATGGCCGGCGGCAACTCGGGGACACTGGTGGCCGGCTGTGTTGAAGAAGCCGGAGGAAGGGCTGCTTGGCGGCAGTTGTACAAGAGAAGCAGGGGAGCTCGGGTGAAGGGGAGGGAGATGGTGTTCAGTTGATTGAGCAAGTGAGAAGAATCAAGGGGAAGCTCACAGTGGAAAGTGAGGAGCTTGGGGAAAGGGCTGGAGACAGGGAAGAGCTCAGGAGTTTCACGAGACTCGGGAGGAAATATCTGGTGAGATGGAAACTAGTGAGGACGAAGCAGACTGGGGAAAATGGAGCTCGGGGAGAATCAACTGAGGCAGCTCGGTCTTTGCTGGTCCAGTGGAGACAAGGAATGGCAGAGGAGCTTGGGACTGGAGCTCGTGCTGTGGATCAGAGGAGGGTACATGGCCGGGGCGCGTGGCGACGCAATCCACGGAGAAAATCAAGCTGAGTTAGGCACCGAATTGAGCTGGCGTGCTACGTGTTCAAGAGGAATAGCACTAGTGCAGGGGAACAGTAGAGAGAGGAGAAAAGAGAAAGAAGATGGGGTCGGGAGAAGGACTGGAGGGTTGGTTGATAGGGAATGGGTCCCACATGGAGATGTGAGTATGCCTATTCGGTTGGTACACTAGGGTGCGGTTAGCAATTGAGGCATGCATGCAGCAGTGCAAGGGGCTGCAGGTTGATTCGATGTTACGTGGTCCTATTCATGAAATAAGAGAGCAGTGTCTAATCATAAGCTTCCTCGTTGGGGTTGGACGGAACAGCGTTATGTTTTTCTTTTCATGCATAACTGCACTCACAACGTGTGTATCTTGCTCTAGGGACACCGGAAAATTATTACATGTAATATATTCCTTGTGCCCATTCCAGTGTGGTTAGGGAGCTAGGGCACGAAGTATTACCCAACTAAATTGGATTGATTAATCAGATATGTGTATATACATAATGTTTACCGTATGGTGGTTTTGTTATTCCAAGTGAGACTAGCACGTTAGGTTTCGATATTAATTTGCGAATTTACATGTTAGGAATATGCCGGTGAGGAAGTCAAGGTGATGGCGGATGTAGGAGAGATAAGTTTTGGGTGTCCAGGAGAGCGAAAAGGTGGCGGGGATGCAAATGGCACTTGCAAGGTTCTCAGTGTGCGTGTGTCCATATACACTTGGGAAATTTTAGCGTTTATGTGGTGGCAACACCGTCAGAATAAGAGGAAGAGGTTGCGGTGGCTAGGGTTTGGGGGAAATATCCCCGATGCACGTGTGTATACGCATCGGACTTCAGTTCAGTGCCCGTCGTTGCCCTAGGGTTTTATTATTTCTATTTTTCAGGTATCTCCGGATTGAGCATCGATATTTTATGTTACATTTGAGCTGGGAATATTATTTTGCTGCTTCACGAATGTTTTCCCGGAATTTTTGGAAGGCCGAGGGTCGTTAGGTTTTGCGATTAGGGTTTTAGGAAGAATGGATTTAATCGTGAATAAGAGGGTCAGGGCTGGAACTAGGGTTTCGGGGCGCGGCAAGGCGGCGCAAGGTATGGAAACTCTGGGATTCCTTTGCTTCTTGACTCGGGGCCATTTGCCGACGAGGTGTCGCGGTTGCAGGTGTCCCGTTGCACGGCTTTGTTGCGCTAGGGTTTAAGGAGGAGGTTGGGGTTAAATCAGGTGTATTTCAGCTCGCATTATTACTAAACGTTTTTGTTGGCCCTAATTTTCGGGTTTTGGAAAATCGGGTGTGACAAACCTACCCCCCTTAAAAGGAATCTCGTCCCCGAGATTCAGATAGATTAGAAGGAGAACAGGGGCAGGGTTGCGTGGTCTTCTGTTGCAAAGCATCTTCTTAGCTCCAGTGCAGGTTCTTCATTTAAACTCTCGGAACTACCCCCCTTAAAATTCAGTGGGTTTGTATACGTTAACTTGGAGTATTGTTCTCGTTCTTGTTCCTCGGTGGTCATTATTCCCTTATGTGGTTAGTGCTGTCTTGTCGTCTTGATGAGGCATTGTCCATTTGCTCTTCATCCTGGATGCACATCCTCTCGGGCATTGTGGCGGGTGCGGGTGATTGGCATTGGTCGGCCATTGTCTGAGTAGGGGTCCGGTGTCATGAGTATCTTGTGCCCGTCTCGAGTGCCGGCTTTTTGCAAAGGAGGTCCAGCGTGCTGCGGGTGAAATGATCGTCTCTTGAGTGGAGAATTGGCGTCACGGTTGGGGCAGTTGTTTAGCATCAGCAGGGAGAAGAGGGGAATAGCAGTTAGATGAGAGGGAAACCCCAAGTTTTTAATCAATGCACACAACAAGAACACCTAGCACTCAATAACAGCATTAGGGTCGCATGACCCATTGGAAACTCCAATAAAACAACACAAGGATTAGCATGACACGCAGCCATGCATTTACAAGTGCATCAAATAGGCCAGTCTGATTGCCGGAAGGCATCAGGCCGAACACAAGAGCGAAAATCAATGCAACGTAAACGCACAAACAACCGAACACATTGAGCTGGGTAATCCAAGCTCGACGCGCATCCTCGTTCCGACCTAGCTCTGGATTAGGGGCCTGAGGTAGAGCGATTTCTTCCTGGGGATTCTGGTTCTCCAGTGGGTCGGAGCGCGTTGAAATGTGGCGTTGCGCCTGCGGCGGCGGGCGCCTTCTTCAGCTGCAGATGCTTTTGCCATGGGCTGCTTGTTGATTAACATGCGAAAAGTAATTAGTTGAACTAGTAGTACAGTAAATAGAATGGCATGTGGGTTCAACATGAACAAGAAGTGTGACTTGCCTACTGCACCGGGGTCTGTTGGATCAAAGTCTTCAGGAAGTCCTTCGCCGTCGGGATCCTTGCCTAACGTTGGATCGTCACTATTGTTTCCAAGTTGTAAAAAAATCCAAGCACAAACAAACACATATAAGTCTAGACTCGACGAATGCGAGCTGGGAGAAAAATGTAAAATAATTTGAAATTAATACTAAAAATAGGAAGTGGGGATGTGAGGTCGGAACCGGAATGTTGAAAGGAAAAAAGGTGATATAGGATGCGGGTTAGGGTTTCAGAGGGAAATCGGAATACATAGGACGTGAGAGGGTTTTGTGGGTGTCGGGTGTTAAAAAGCGAGAATTTGGAGTAACGGAGTGGAGAATTAGAACCGTGTCGTTGAGACGATCGAAAATAATATAGGGCTCATTAGGGCCCTCGGGTTAGGCTGGACTGGGTGTGGGTTGGGTTGGATATGGGCTCGGGTTGGGCCTAGGGCTTTAACAGAAAAAAAATCCTAAATCTATTGGGCTCAATCTAACTTGGGTTGTGGGCTGCTAATGGGCTTCAGCCTGGTATTAAAAATAAAATAAAAGAAAATAAAAGGAACCTAGGCCGGCCTGAACCGGCCTGTTTGCGCTTGGCACTGGCCCAAAAAGGAAGCCAGGCCGACCTGCTAAGGAGAAGGGGTGGCGGCCTGGTCGGGAAGCAAAGGAGGGGTGGGGATGGGTGGCCATCGGCAACGGGGAAGAAATTCGTCGTCGGCGAAGCTCGTCGGAGGAAATTGGAGGTTCGGGGAGGGGCTACAGAGGGCGGTGGTTCCATTTTCGGGAGAAGGAGGGAGGTGTACCATGGGAAATGGCACGGCGACGGTGGGGTGGCTCTGGCTGCCTCGCCGGAGGTGGAGGCGATGGTGGCAAGCTCGCCGGACTCGGGAAAAGGAGGGGGAGCTCAAGAAATGCTCTGGGGAGGTGGAGATGCTCGGGAGAGTGAGAAGAGGGCTCAGGAGCGCACGGATGGGGAAAGGAGAGCTCGGGAGCGGCCGTCGGCTTTTATAGGGATGTGGAGGCGGTGCGGCCGGGGTGCTCTGCTCCTCTCCTGTGGAGATGAGCCTGAGGATATTGGCCTCTGCGCCCGGCAGAGCTCCAGCTCGGGTGGCGAGCGTGGCAGAGGGGATGTGGCAGGCGGAGCCGAGCGGGACGGAAGCGGTGGCGCAGGGAAAGTGAGTGGCGGGGTAGAGAGGAGAATGAGGGAGGCGACGCGTGGTTCGGCTGCCTCGGACGCAGGGCGAAGCAGAGGAGTGGGTCCCGCATGGTACCGGTGTTGAGCCGAGGCGGTGCGACGGGCGGTGGCGTCGGTGAGCACAGGCGGCGACGACGGGACGGAGACGACGGGGAGGGGGGCGGAGGAGATGGTGGGCCAGATGGGCCGAGAAAGGAGATGGATTGCAGGCTGGGGGAAGGAAATGCGGCCCAGTGGAGATTTCGGGATTTTGAAATTTTAAAAAATTTCGGTACTGTCACAAGTGATATCCCTGTTGTTGAGGGACGGTGTCGGCTTACCAATTACTCCCTCCGTCCTAGAAGATAAGGCGTATTTCAATTGGTTAAGACAAGATTTTGATCAACAATTACTCTACTCATATGCGATTTATGCGACATAAAATTAATATAATTAGATTTCTCTTCAAAAATACTTTCTTATGATTATAATCTTGTATCACATAAACTACGTATTAATAAACTAATCATTAGTCAAAAATTTATCTTAATAAATCGAACTATGTCTTACATTCTTAGATAAAGTACCAAAAGGTGCAACGGAATGCAGAAGATCTTTACCGTGTCCCAGCTTCTTTCGTGAGTCGAGTCAACTCAACGTCGACCTTTCGTGTTTCCATTCCCAAGTACTACTATAGGTGTGAGATGTTACTAATTAATCAATAAATGGGAAAGCTCAACATCGACTTGACCGATTAACTAAAGTCACCAGCTAAGAGAACTAGAGGAGGCAGAACTCTCAGATAACCAATAGCTGTTCGCAGCCGAAAGAACCATCAATAACTTAGCAGCGGATACTACGCTTAGTTTTTGTTTGCAATAACTTTTCAGATTACTCCCTCATAAATATAAGACATATACGAAATTTAAGATTTAATTTTAATCAACAATTAAACTAATAATGTCAAATTATATAACACAAAAATAATACCATTTGAAAATACGTTTAAATATGAATCCAATAGTACAACTTTATATCATATAACTAAAAATTATTAGTTTAATTGTTGATCAAATTAGATTTCGTGCACGTTTTACATTTGTAGACAGAGAAAGTACTATTTCTCTGTTCAAGAAATTGTTATTTCTCAATTGATTGAGTCACATATCATTAGACTTATAGTTGCACAATTTTTTTGTTGTGTAACTTTAGATATTGAAATGTGTAACTGTCCAGTTGTCTATCTCTAGACCTAAAGTTGTACATGATTTTTAAAACATGCGACTACTGAATTAACCGTTAGATGAAGAACCGACGTTCAAAATCATCGAAGTAGAAATAATAATTTCTTGCTCAATATAAAACTAGACACTTAAAAAAAATCGGACAAAGATATTAGGCTTAGCTAACCCAGAAACATAGTTAATCCGCTAGCTAAGAAAAGAACAATAACCTGTTCCATCCATCGATTGCACTTATTCACGACGCGACGAATCTGGTCGAGGTCATGTGCTACCGCGTCGAGGGCGACCGGAACCGGAGTTATTCATTCATTTCCTCGTAAGCGCGTTTCAGGCAAATAAATAAAGGGGACCGAAAGCATGTGTACCGGAATGCTAACTATCAGAGGCAAAGAGAAGCAGGTGTGCGTCTCCAGATATGCCATGCGAAGCTAACACTGCCGCTTGATCATCAGAGTCACACTGCCTGCGCCGAACAATCGACATTCCGATCGAGGAAAGGCAACTTTATATGTGCAGATGCTAATAGACGCGTAGAGCGCAGCATGACACGTCTCTTTGAGAAAGACATTGTTTAATTAGGGTTTACGGACAAGAAGATCTTGGATGGAATAAACAGGCTCCCAATGCGTAGTTCACTAAGCAAGACATCCTAGATTTGGCCGCAAGCATCCTGCTAAGATGACGAAGCAAATTAACAACAATACTGGGCAGTTGGAGGAAAATGACAAAGCAAGCCTCGTCTTGTTTAGATGAAAACGAGCGTACGCGGTGGTGAGGTGCTGGACCTGGGAACCGTCGTCTACACAGATCACACGCGCCCACATGCGAAGGAGGGAGCGTCCCAAAATCGTGGTCCATGAGCTTGATGCAATCGAGAAGAACGTCGAGCTAACTTTCATCGAGCAATTAATCTAAATCAATCCCTTGTACTAGTATTCAATTCACTGTGGAACAGTGGAAATGAACTGGATGCCAAGCAAAACAATGAACAACTACACCACTAACCACTAGCTACAGGCTAAGAGGCTTTTTACAGTATCTTGTACTTCTAAGGAGTGGTGGGAAAATCAATTAAATCTAACCCTTTATTTGAGAGGACTATTTTAGATTTCTTTTCCTATTATTAATAAAAAGATACAATTGATTTGGAAAGATTAATCCTTCGGTCTACCTATTCGAAAACATTCGGAAACATGACGTTGCATAGATGAACTTCAACCACAGTGGCGATCTCGGCTGTTGCTGGCAAAGACGGTAGGTCATCCAAGTAGTGGCTACCCTGGATCATGGCTTGTAGCATGCACATATGAAATCAATCTGAATCTCCCATTTTGCAAACTCTAAATCTAATAAACAATCAACTATTCTCGTCTTACGAATCCAGATAGTACCACAAGACCGAAATCAGATATGCACACAAGAATGAAACATCTCAATTGAACTCAAGAACCTAGAGCAGATTGTATGTACGTCAACAGATGAATTACACATGATCAATCGCAGAAGACAAAATCAACTTTCCCTTACAACTAAAGAGAAGGAAAATGCATATGAGCACGAAGTTGGTTCGCACGAGCAAATCCAAAACAATTTTTTAGATGCTCATCGCAACGGTGAACTTCCCAACGCATCAATGGAAGTCGAGGAGGAAGATCTGCGAGCGGGGGCGGCATGGGGCCATGTTTTGGCGCATCTGGCTCAGAGCCTCACCATCCTCGCATCCATGACTCATTGCTTCCCTCGTTGTCACCTCTACAACGTGGTGCACCCCAATGGCCCGCCACCACATCTTCGGTGCCCATGACCCCCGTCGCCACGTCACCATCGTGGTATCTCCAAGCCACCAATGATGGGCCATTGCGGATGCGGACTAGGTGCTGGCTTCAAGCATACACCCCATCCGGCGGTTTGAGATTGATGACGTCTAAGATCGTTGAGTGCCCTCTCAATTACAATTTTGCCCTCTCAATTATAATTTTGCCCCTTTGCATTAAGGTACTCCCTGTACGGGTACTCTCTAATTTTATCTTAGAGTATAAAGAAATCTCATCCATTAGATTAAAGTCAAAAAGAGCTCACAGGCTAATCTTAGCACCGGGTGGTACTACTGTACAAGCAATCTATATGATCCTGCATTAGTGCTTCGTTTCACTAGGTACATCAGTGGCCGCCATTGATGGGGATGGGAGCAGTGCGTGTTTGCTGCTGCTGCGGTATGGCGCGAGCGAGCTACTAGGAGTATGTCCAGAGGCCGACGCTCTCGCAGACGCGGATGCCGAAGAAGGCGAGGTAGATGGCGATGAGGCCCACGCCGTACACCCGGTCCAGCCGCATCCCCCTCGCCGGCACCACCACCAGCGCCCACGCCAGCCCGGCGCACAGGAACCCCACCGTCTCGTACACCGCCCCGTCCGCCGGGAGCGTGAACGGGGCCGGGTACTGCGCCCCAGCAGCCAGCGTCAGCGACAGCCCCAGCCCCACCACCATGTTGAACAGCGGGCCGGCGTAGCAGGCGGACACCGCCGTCTGCGCGCCGCCGGGCGCGCCGTGCAGCGCCATCGCCACGTTCGAGACCAGGTCCCCAAGCGAGTCCCCCCACGCCAGCACCGTCACGCCGAGGACGCTGGACTTCACGCCGACCATGTAGCCGATGGCCACGAGGAGGGCCACCAGCTCGCGCGCCAGGGTGTAAGCCCACAGCACGCTCATCAGGAACCCCGCGGCCAGCCACGGCAGGCGGCGCCGGCGCCCGTGGGGAGGGGAGGCGGCGTTAGTGGTGGCCGCGGCGAGAACGGCGAGGAGGAGGCCCAGGAAGGCGCCGCCGCCGAGGAGGGCGAAGCCGTGCCCGTGACGGCGGGAAGAGGCCACGGAGCTGTGCGAGGTCCAGGTGATGGCGAGGAGGACGGGCGCCAGCGCGACGGAGGCCACGGCGCAGGGGCGGGACCACCGGTGCGCGGCGATGTCCGGGATGGTGAGGCGGCGCGGGAGGTAAAGCGGCATGCGGAGCGCGTACATGAGGCAATGCAGGCAGGTTCTTGCAGGGGAGCTTGGCGTCGTCTTGGAGTAGGACGGCAGCGGTGGGACGTCGTCGTCATCGAGGAGCGGTGCCGCGAGGTCGGCATGCGGCGGTTTGCCCGGCTCGGCGCAGCACTGGGAGGTCCAGACGAGGACGACGTAGGCCGCGTAGAGCGAGACGAAGGACGCGGCCACCCAGACGGTGATCGTGCCCGTCACAAGGACGCCGACCAGGTAGCAGAGCGCGAAGAAGAGGAAGCAGAGGTCGCGCACGAACCCGCGCAGCTCCACGACGGCCCCGCCGCCGCTGCGGGACCCGGCGGCGAGCGCGACCACCCCGGCGACCACCGTAGACACGAAGAGCGCGCCGCCGAGCGCGCTGTTGAGCCCCACCCCGCCACCGTCCCCGCCGTCGCCGGCCGCGAACGAGACGACGCTGGCGAAGACATCCGGCGCGCCGTTGCCGAGCGACAGCAGCGTGACGCCGGCGACGGCCGGCGGCAGTCGCAGCGCCGCCGAGAGCCCCTCGAGCGACGCGCAGAAGTACTCCGACGCGGTGTCGCCGAGCAGGTAGAACAGCACCACCAGCCACAGGAGGAACGCCAGGTACCCCACCGCCGGCGCGCGGCCGAACCCGCAATAGAACAGCCGGAGATAGTCGACGTACCCCGCCGGCGCGCACGGCGTGTGCGCCTGAAGGTATGCGCACCTGGCCTCCCCGCTCTCGAGGGACTGCAGCTCCTGGCAGTTCCCCTGCTCCTTGCCATAGGAAGAAACCGTAAGAGTTATCCCCCCCACGACGTGACGCCGGCCGGCGGCGGTGGAGTCCTGGCGGCTGGATAGGAGGAGGAAGGCGGCGACGAGGAGGAGGAGGAGCAGGAAGCAGGCGCTGGGGACGGCGGCATTGTACGCGCGCCGCCTGAGCAGGAAAGCCATAAAAAGGGGAGCAAGGCGGGGTTTTTAATCGGGCGGAGGGCGGGGCGGGTCCGGACGGCTAGCTAGGACGGCATGGCGCAGTCGCGGGGGAGCTAGCTCGGGTCTTGGTGCCAGGCGGTCGCGACGAGGTCGAGGCGAGAGGAGCGGCGGAGTGGGGACTGAACGCTCGGGTCGGTGGTGTGCGTGGTGTGTATAACAGAGGGGGAAGAGGATGAAAGGGAGATTTGGGTCGGGGTCCTTGTGAGTTAAGTAAAGGGCGAGCGGGCGGGCGGGCGCGCGGCGGTGCGACCGGACAGGGTGAGGCAAGAGGAGGTGTGTGCGCGCGTGGAAGCCGGAAGGAAAAAGAATGGGATTTTGGGATTGGGCGGCGAGCAGCAGACGTGTGTACGTGGAGGAGGAGGAGAGCGATGTGCGCTTTGGGGCGAGGATTGGTACTCTGTGGACGTGTCCTCCGTGGCGCGCTGCGGCTGCATCGGATGGACGGTACAACTGAGCGCCTGAATTGTGGAGATGTTTTGTGCTGCCTTGTGCTGTACCTGCAGGCAGGCCCCATGATTGAGAGGAGCCTTGTCTTGTCGCCTGCTACGAACAAGCGGGTAGTTCTGATTATTTGCGTGGCTAGATGAATGGTAATATTTCAAATTTTGGGATATGTCGGTGTTTGAAATGCTTATTTTAAATAGACCGATCTCTCTTATTCGCGTATCTTCGACAGTAGAGAAACAATTTTTCTTACGTCTTACACCTCGTTTAGAGAAGATAATAAAGATTTATTATATAATAAATTATCCTTTAGTGTCTTCTTTCATTTATTATATTATTAAAATGATATGAAAAAAGTCATCATACTCGTCCAAATATGTTAAAATATCTCCACCCTTGATCTTAGCATGGCTCCAGATTATAATGATGTAGATAATTAGATTGTTCATAGAAATCTATAGACAACTCTTATTAGGTGAACAAAGAGTACACTCTATTATAGAATTCGTATAGTAGATATAACTCTTATTAGGTGGATAAATAATACAACTTTATTTTCTTAAATAGCTTAATTTTAAAATTAATTTTTAATACAAATTAGCAGCTAAATTTATGTATGAAATTCAACCTAAAACTAAAATGCGAAACAAATATTAAAATAAGTTTAGTATTTGATTTCCATATATATATATCGATGATCACGTTACTATTGAGGTCGTGAGGTGGGCCATGACACGATGACAAGGTAGCAAGGGATCATACTTCAAATGAGATTTGCAAAATAAATTGATGATGGTGGTGGTGAGATGCAACGAGGCGAGGCTAACTGTGTTTAAGTTCCTGCGAATGAGCTTAGTGCCATGGGCACCCAGGTCACTAATGTGTGTGGGTCGAAGAGTACAAGTTGCGAGCATTGTTTGGGTGTCACTTGATGTGATAGGTTCAGTCAAGGGTGGACTTAAGAATGACAAGGACGTATGCTTTAATGTTGCCAGTGATGAGATGGGCAAACAATCAAAGCAAGTAGAGTAAGAGGAGCATGCATGAAAGCACGTGGAGGTATGATAATGAAAGTACAATACAACCAATGATGAGGCAAGTGAAGGAAGAAAACACAAGGTTTATGTGCGGACTATAAGTTTTTATATGTAATTCTTGGTGGGAAATTTCTCAAAAATTATTGGTGAGAAGATGGACACCGTGAGATGAGAAGGGGTGGAAGATAAAAATGTGGAGATTAGTAACAAAGTCTGTAATTTTGCACAGCGAGCCATGAACCTCAGTGGAAATATTTCTGTTAAGTCTGTAATTTTGCACAGCGAGCCATGAACCTCAGTGGAAATATTTCTGTTAAGTAAGATTTAATATTGAAATAGTACTTTGAACTAATGACTAAAGGATCGAGATGTTGGCCTAGAGGAGAGGGCTGAATAGGTGACTAAACAATTTTGATCAACTTTTAACAATGCTTCGGTTTATGTGAATTAAGATTGTCTAGAGCAAGAATATTGTGAGCACAATGATTAACAAACTATTTCACAAGCAAGATGAATATATAGCAATATAAGCAAGACTTGCAAAATGTAAACGTGAGAAGTAATAACCAAATGGGAGACATGAGATTTGGCCACAGTTTGAACTCTTGGGGGAATCCTACATCTCCGTTGGGGAGCTTGATCACACATGATCAAGAGCCGGCTTCCTCTCAAGCCTTTTATCCCTCAAGGACGCTTGTGCATCTCCTCGACTTCTTGTTGGTGATTCTTTCCTCGCGAAAGCGAAACTCGGCTTTTACAAACTTCTTAAGGCTCACCACAAAGGATGAAAGCTCTCAAGGACTCTTAACCTCTAGGAGAGCCCAATCTCCAAGAGAGATGAGCTTGATGAACACTCGGAGATGAACTCAATGCTTTACTTGGAATGTGACGATGTATAATACAGTATCTCGTATATAAGGAAGTATCCGTATACGATTCCCTGGGTTACCAGAGTACAATACGTGTTAGGTAAGGATCCCAGGAGATAAGGTAGCCCTCTGTAAGGAGGAAGGACATCCCTTAAACTAGGAGGTCAATTCCGACGTTTAAGGAAGCCAGAGTTCTACTCGGGCATAAGTCCAGGTCCGGTACGACTCGGGGAGCCCTCTATAAAAGGATCAGCAATTCTATAGGGGAAGAGGAGGAAAAAGTTAGGTCTAACAGGTCTTAGAAGGAAGAGAGATCCCAACGATTCCCACGAGAAGACCCGCCACCTCGAAGGAGTCAAGACCAGTGGAACTAGTCGTTGTAGTATCTGATTAGGCCTAGGATAGCCACTGACATATACATCTCTTGTAAAGACATTCTCTGATCAATATATACGAACAGGACGTAGGGTTATTATCCTGAGGGAGACCCGAACTTGTATAAAAAGGGCGTTTTCCTTGCCGTCAGATCTCTTGGCCTTGTGCCCTAGAGGTCCCTACCTCCCAAGTATCACCGTTCCACGAATACCGTAAGATCGGCGGTTTACCGATAGCCGACAGATGGGGCCGACCGTGGGGACCTCACCGGCTCAAGCCGTCAAGGAAGCATCAGAGTCGGCAAGACGTGCAACTAGCCGCGATCAGTCCTCGTCGCCGACTGCATGTCCCTCCCCGGTTCTACTCGAGGAGGAAGAAGCAGGCTCAGCAGGAGATACGATCGCCTTCACGTAATGCACCGGGTACTCGGACCAGGGCCTCTACGACAACTTTGGCCCGATGGAGCCTTACCCGGTGACTGACCGCGTAGATTTTGGAGAATACGCCACTGGCGAGTACTCGGATTGCGAAGTCGATCACTTCAGAACCGAGTGCGCCAGGGCCTTCGAGGGAACGTTGGTGTTACACGACAATTCTCAGGCAGGAGCGACCAGCCCAAGACCGGGGTGGTCGCCCGCAACGTCTGATCGACCAATCGATCAAGATTCCAATCACTGCATCCCTCCCTACGGGGGGGACACGATGGAGTGGGAATACACCCCATCCAATCCAGACCTTCGGATGGTTCTCGCTATCCAGGACAATCGGGAAGATCCCGAAGACCAGGATCGGGAAGGGGGCTCACAACATCAGAGTCCGATGGCTACTCCCTTTGGGAACGAGAATAGGCTTACTACAGCACATAGAACCCCTCAAGGGATGGGTGAGTACGTGTCCCGAACTGCTCGAAGAATCGTCGAGGTGCGCAATCTGCTATTATGACCACCAACAGAAGATCTGACGACACCCGACAGAGCACAATAACTACGACGGCTAGGGGCTGAACTACAGCAGGCCCAAGACCAAGCTGAATCTTCTCGACTCCTGTTGGGGACACATAGCTCCGCCTAAGAAAAACCCCCTCTCCGACCAAGGGAATCGAACGGAGAAGGACGACATCCCAGGAACCAGTATCAATGAGCGCCGATCCCAAAGGCATCAGCGAGAGCAGACTCCTCCCCGGAGAGACTACCAGCACCGCGCTAATAACAGGGGACGATCCCCGACCCCAATTAGCGGCGAGAATTTGCCTTATCGGAGGACCATCAACGGATGCCAAGTGCTATCCCAAGAGCTCCGACATATGCACTGGCCGTCCCGCTTCAAGCCCGGGCCCCTAGAATCATATGATGGCACCACGAATCCTGCATAATTCCTGTAGATTTGCACTACGACGATCGAGGCCGCAGGCAGGAACGAGAAGGTCATGGCCAACTACCTCCCGACCGCCCTTAGAGGAGCAGCCAGGACCTGGTTGACGAACCTACCCCCAGGAACGATCCGCTCCTGGGGATAGCTTTGCGACATGGTCCTCGCCAACTTCCAAGGTACTTTCACACATCCTGGTCGGATCGACGACCTATTCCTAGTCGTCCAACGACCAGACGAGACCCTTCGAGAGTTCATCAAGCGGTTTAGTGATGTTCGCAACACTATTCCTGAGGTAATAGACTCAGATGTTATTCGCGCCTTCGTGCGAGGCAGCAGAAATAAGATGTGCATGCACGACCTGATCATGCACCCTCCCAAGACCATGCTACAGCTAATGGATCTAGCCGAAAAGGCCGCATGTGCGGAGGAAACCCTACAGTATATCAAGCAGCAACAGGGCAGGACGACCAGATCCCCCCTCCGGACCAGAGACGACTCATCGAAGACGAAACAGAGGAAGAAATCCTCCGGAGGGAACTAGGAGAAGAAGGCTAAAGCCGATGAGGTATTAGCCGTCCTTCCCGAGAAGCGTGCCTGACGGCCACACGCCAAGGACAAGCCGACGACTTCCTCCGACAAGACAGGAAAGTTTTGGTGCGACTTCCACCAGACCGATTCACATGATCTCTGTCAATGCCGCATCTTCAAGAAATACCACAAGGAAGAAAGAGAGAAATTCCACGAGGAAAACCAGCAGGTCACAAACAACAGTCGAGACACTACATCCGGCGATGATTACTCCACCCCTGAGCCTTTCCAGGGCATATCAGAGCAATTGAGCATATATTCGGGGGCTCGTCCTCTTACGAGTCGAAAAGACAATACAAGGCAATTGCTCGAGAGGTTCTCGCGAACATACCGCAAGTCCCTCGGACAATCAAATGGTCGGAGGTCACGATCACATTCGACCAAACTGACTGCCCCGAGAACTGTGTTCGACCAGGACGATACCCAATTGTTGTTGAACCAACGATCAACAACCGCCGAGTGGCCCGAGTGCTAATAGACGGGGGGAGCTCCCTGAACATCCTATTCGCCAACGCCCTCGATGCCATGCAAGTACCACGGTCGTCCGTCCAGACCGTAACACAGGCGTTCCACGGTATCATCCCAGGCTTGTCGGCTACGCCGATCGGGCAAGTCACCCTCCCGGTTACCTTTGGCACACCGGAGAACTTCCGAACAGAGAAGATCCTGTTTGACGTAGTCGACTTCGAAACGGCATACAATGCCATCCTGGGGCGCCCAACCCTGGCCAAATTCATAGCAGCAACACACTACGCATATCAGTGTATAAAGATGCCTGCCTGGCCCAAAGGGCGTCCTCACAATAAAGAACTCCCCCTAGGTAGCATTACTCTGCGACAAACGCAGTCTCGACCATGTGCAAGTGTCCCAAGGGAGTGAGGGACACACCCTCTACAAAGCCAAAACTACCGTAAAAACTCACGGCGAGGTAAAAACCATTCCCTTGGACCCAGAAGAATCATCCAAGGTGGTCAAGATCTGCTCAACTCTCGATTCAGATCAGGAACTCTCGCTCATCACCTTCCTCCGGGACAACTCGGATGTTTTCGCATGGCAACCTTCCGATATGCCCGGAATCCTCAGGGAGGTAATTGAGCATAGGCTAGCAGTTCGCCCAGGCGCCATGCCAGTAAAACAGAAGCTTCGACGGTTTGCTCCCGATCGGAAGGAAGCCATCAAACTGGAAATCGAAAGGCTACTGAAAGCCGGATTTATCCAAAAGTTGAACACCCCGAATGGCCCGCTAACCCCGTTATGGTAAAGAAAGCCAACGGAAAATGGCGAATGTGCGTCGATTTCACAGACCTTAACAAAGCCTGCCCTAAAGACGCCTTTCCATTACCCAGAATAGACCAGATAATAGACTCTACATCGGGATGTGATTATCTAAGCCTCCTCGACACTTACTTCGGCTATCACCAGATAAGCATGTGTCGAGAAGACGAGGAGAAAACCTCATTCGTAACTCCGTTTGGGGTATTTTGCTATTCGAAGATGCCTTTCGGACTAAAAAATACAGGCGCAACATATCAACGCGGAATGCAGCTCGCCCTCCACAGCCAAATTGGTTGGAACATTGAAGCCTACGTCGATGACCTCGTCGTAAAAACAAAGAAGGAAGACTTGCTCTCGGATTTACTAGAAACCTTCACAAATCTTCGAAGAAATAGGATAATGCTAAACCCCGAAAAATGTACTTTCGGAGTCGATGCAGGGAAATTACTTGGATTTTTGGTTTCACACCAAGGAATCGAAGCAAATCCCGACAAGATATGAGCGATTGTAGAGATGAAATCACCAAAGTCAGTCCAAGACGTTCAAAGACTCACGGGCTGCATGGCAGCCATGAGCCGATTCATCTCCCGATTAGGAGACCGCGGAAGTCATTTCTTCAAACACCTACGACAACATAGTGGCTTCGAGTAGACAGAAGAATCAAAAAAGGCATTCCAAAACCTAAAGGAATACTTAATAACACCCCCCCCTCGTGCTAGTCGCGCCCAGCCCAGAAGAAGACTTATTCCTCTACATCGCTGCTGATCCATCAGTAGTCAGCGGAGTATTAACGGTGGAACACGAGACCCCAGAACAACGTGAGAAGGTTCAACAGCCGGTCTACTACGTCAGCGAGATACTACATGGCCCAAAGGAACGTTACCCTCAAGTTTAAAAACTCCTATACATGGTACTCACCACATCTCGTAAATTTTGACACTACTTCCAGGCTCACATGATTACAGTCCCAACCACCTACCCTCTGGGAGAAATTCTCCGCAACCGCGATGCCGTTGGCCGAATCGCCAAGTGGGCCGTCGAGCTAGGAGAGTTCGACATCCACTTCGTGCATCGCACTGCTATAAAATCACAGGTACTCGCTGATTTCATCACCGAATGGTCGGAGCCCGACCACTCCGGTGAATCACCAGCAGCAAAAGAAGACATTTGGACTCTACACTTCGATGGTTCCTGGAGTAATTTTAACTTACCCAACTAGAGAATGCCTGCAGTACGCACTACAGATCGACTTCCCAGCCATGAACAACGTGGCCGAGTATGAGGGTTTGCTTGCCGGCCTCCGAGTCGCTTTCGCACTTGGCATCCGTCACCTACTGATGAGTGGGGACTCACAGCTGGTGGCGAGACAAGTGTCCAAGGAATATCAGACCTCAGACACCAACATGGCGGCTTACCTCGCGGAGGTGAGGAAGCTAGAGAAGAAGTTCATCGGCCTCAAAGTACGATACATCCCGAGGAAGGACAACTGCCGAGCCGATAGTATTGCCAGCCTAGCTTCCTCAGGTTCTCCACGCCCACCCGGAACCTTTACAGAAAGGATTTCGACACTGTCCATAGCCTCGAATGAGTCCACTGACGAAGGAATGACCGCCCCCCAAACAGAGCACCATTCAAGGGTGTCACTAGGCATTGACGCCCCAAGGGGAGTGGCGAGCTGACTCGTTGCTCCCCTCGATCCTGAAGATTCGTGGATAGATCCCATCCGCAGGTACCTTCTCGATCGAACTATGCCTGAGGACGATACACTATCCGAGCAGCTTGCCCGACGTGCTAGGATGTACTCCCTGGTCAACGGAGTCCTTTACTGCAGAGGGGCTCACGGAGTGCTCATGCGGTGTATACCTCAAAAGTAGGGTATAGAATTACTCGAGGAGATCCATGGAGGGGTGTGCGGGGCACATGCATCTTTTCGAACCCTGGTCGGAAAGGCCTTTAGACAAGAATTCTATTGGCCGACAGCCCTCCATGACACGAGCGAGTTAGTGAAGCGATGTAGTCAGTGTCAATTTCACCGCAGACGCATTCACCAGCCCACCCAAGCATTACAGACAATTCCCTTATCATGGCCTTTCGCCACATGGGGTCTGGATATCCTGGGACAGTTCCTATTCGTCGCAATCGACATATTCACCAAGTGGATTGAGGCTGAACCAGTCGTACAAATCACGTCGGAAGCGGCCAAGCGGTTCATAATGAAGAATATCGTGACCCGATTTGGCGTCCCGAGCAAGATCATAACCGACAATGGCACTCAGTTCTCTAGCGTAGAATTCATCGAATACTACACCGGTCTCGGTATGAAAATATGCTACGCCTCGGTCGCACACCCACAGAGCAACGGGCAAGTCGAGCGCGCCAATGGACTCCTCCTCTAGGGCATGAAAACCCGCGTTTTCGATCGCCTCTCCACACACACAAAGGCATGGGTGCGAGAACTGCCCTCAGTCCTCTGGGCACTTCGGATGACCGCCAGTCGGGCCACGGGCGAAACGCCTTTCTTTTTGGTCTACGGGGTAGAAGCCATGCTCCCCTGCGAGCTCTCACTCAGATCACCACAGATAGAGCTGTACACAGACAAGGAAGAAACCCCTCAACGAGAGGACGACCTCAACTTCCTTGAGGAGAAACGGACTCAGACCTTAATCCGAGCCACCAAGTATCAACAAGACCTCTGTCGCTATTATGAACGACACATCCGGTAACGCTCCCTGCAAGTCGGCGACCTCGTTCTACGACTCGTTCAGAACAGAAGTAACAACAACAAGCTCTCCCCAAAATGGGAAGGCCCTTATACTATAGCCGAGGTTACTCGACCAGAATCGTTTAAATTAGCCATGGAGGATGGCCGTATTTTAACAAATTCTTGGAGCATTGACCAACTCCAGAAGTTCTATGTGTAGAAACCTAAGACTGCCTACTCGAGGACACTTCTCGAGTACATAGTCGGGGGCTAGACAGATCGGGGTGATGAGTATAAAAACTCGTCAGAATCCACACAAAAACTCAATAAGTATCGGCAAAAAGCCCTGGGCAGGTTGGCACACTATTTTTTACAGAAGTACAAGATCTGTTACACGGTCAGACCTCCGGGGTAGTTTTCCCCGAAGCATTCAAATGATCAACAAAAACCTGGGCTACTTCCATCAATTCCACCAGTCGGTCCGAGAAGCCCTCGGTAGCCTAGAAGTGCACCCCGGCTGCATTTAATACCACCTCAAGACGATCAGCCACCAACGAGAGTTGTTTTTCAAGAGAAGAAGATTTCGCCTTCTCTTGAGAAAGGCCGTCCCGAAGCTCTCGGATCTCAGCGCATGCAGAATGCCACCTACCCTGGGCTCGCTAGGGAGAACAACAGGGTGAGAAGGGAAAAAAGGGGTCACAAAAGAGTTTTTTCAAGCAGGAAAATTACCTCCATAAAGGGACCGATGGGCGCAAATGGATCGTCATTCGCCGAAGTCTCTCCGAGCGGTTGACTAGGGGCTGACGGGAGCTCAGCAGAAAGAGGTGAGATGGTCTCTGCAGTCGCGCTTTGACTAGGTAGGAGTTTGCGAGTAGGCATGCGCCTCTTCGAAACTACGGCTGGTCGGATCCTGGCGAGGGTGGAGGGCTTGCCAGCGGCGATCATCCCGTGACCGGCACAGACGATTCCCTGCAAATTAGAAACTCAGCATCGCCGGGACAGAAAACCGACGACGAGGGATAAAAGATGGGCACCTTGCTCTCTTTGGAACCACGCATGGTTTCCGGACCAGAGGAACCACCGCTCCCCGAACAGGGGGGGTCGCAGCCCCAGTCGAAGGGGTCCCACATGCCTTTTCCTTTTTGGACAGAACCTCCGATCAGAAATCGGGAGTACTGCCGAAAAGACAGAAAAAGCTAAGAAACTTACTGGAGAAATCCAAGAGATCTGTCCCGGAGCGCCTGTGTGAACCGCCAACTCTTCGCGCACACGCTCCTCAATCTGCTCGGGGCCACGTTCGATGTCCCCGCATGGGCGGTCTCCGGTAAAGGCCGCTTCACGATTAGTGACAGAAGGTCCCGCTTCGGGATCCGTGATCCCACGCCCCTCGCGCTAGATAAAGTTGCCCGAGCAGTACCATCGTTAGCATCACTCGGAAGAAACAGTAGATGTCCGAAACAAAGAAAATATTACTGCGAGAACCTCTTCCCGTTCTTGTTGAGACCGAAGGGGCAGCGACAAAGGAACATCCTAACGCCCCGGAGAAGGCGTATCTTTAAATAAAATCGCCGTCTTCTCGAACACTTCGGCCTCCGGGAGGACTGTTCAAAAGGAAAAAGGGAATCAAGATAAAACAGGCTCTAAAAACTTAGAAAAACCTGCAAATCATACCCATTTTCCTGTGCCTATGGTAGGGATCACCGGTGATCACCCAGGCACCTGTCTCCCTCGACCGCAAGGGACACAGCCCACGCCTGATGAAGTCAGAAGCTACGTCGAAGGATGCCAAGCCATGCGACCTGAGAACTCTGATCTTATTGATTCAGACGTCTCAGGCGAAAGTCCAGCACCATCTCGTCGGTCCACACAGATGTCACTCCGGGCGGACCACCCCAGTACTTGATACTCAAGGCGGACGGTGGGCGGCAGTAGCACCATTCCTTTTTCCATCCCGGAAAAGGGTTGATCTCTCCGATATCAATATACTCTGCACCCTTCCCTTCCCGCAACTGGACGCGGGCGCTTTCCACGACCTTATACCCGATCCTCTCCAGGATGTGATAATATTTGAAAAGGTCTAAAGAGGGACGGACTCCAAGGAAAGTTTCGCACAGATGGGCAAAAATGCAGAGAAGAGTGAATGAAGCTGGGTCGAGGTTGACTATCTCGATCCAGTAGAACTAGAGAACAAAGGTAAAGAAAGAAGATAGCGGGAAGAAAAATCCGCACCGAAAGAAATCGGGGAAGATAACCAACCAGCCGGGATTGGGCCTGGGGACCCGCTCGTTCCAGACAAAGCGAAACTCGGCTTGATGAGCCGATTGGAGGAGGGTTAGCTCTACTGATGACGCAAGTCTCACAGAGGTTAACTCCGAGTGCGGCCATGGTCTTCCAGATGAAGGAGGTCCGGCCATGATCGAAGAGGTTTGAAAGCAGGAGCGCAGTGAAGAAAATGGGGATGTCGGGAGATAGGGAGCAATGTGGGCAAAACCCCAATTCCCGATCTCTTAAAAGATTCAAGTTTCGCCTGACCGGAGCGAGGTTAATGGCACGATCTGTTCCATCACATTTAATGCGGACAGTTGCTTTTCCCGCATGAGAGACGTTGTGCGCGGGAAAAAGAGGTCTGACAGATCCACGGCCCCGACAAGCGCGTTGCGTTTCGAGTAACGGCAGCCAAACAGTAGCGCAGAAAAAAAGAAAGATTCTTTATCACCACGTGAAATTTCCGCCACGACAGTTCGGACTCCCAGAAATCTACTAGGCGAACGCGTGTCCATGATCGACGGATCAGATTAAGACAAGAGAAATGCTTTCTGGGTAAGTTAAAACCCAAAAAATTCCCTAGAGAACTCGGAGATTTACTCCGACCAGGATGGCACGAATACCCAGTAGAGATTATTTCCTACTCGGGAATCTTGTCGATAAAGTACTCAGTTTCGCCTACTCGGTGATGTTTCCCGACAAGGGCAGATTTCCTACAGAACAGTCATGACTTCACTTCACGTACTGATGGAGGGCTTAACGATGTATAGTACAGTATCTCGTATATAAGTCCAGGTCCGTACGACTCGGGGAGCCCCCTATAAAAGGATCAGCAATCCTATAGGGAGGGGGAGGAAAAAGTTAGGTCTAACAGGTCTTAGAAGGAAGAGAGATCCCAGCGATTCCCACGAGAAGACCCGCCGCCTCGAAGGAGTCGAGACCAGCGGAACTAGTCGTCGTCGATTAGGCCTAGGATAGCCACTGACATATATATCCCTTATAAAGACATTCTCTGATCAATATATACGAACAGGACATAGGGTTATTATCCTGAGGGAGGCCCAAACCTGTATAAAAAGGGCATTTTCCTTGCCGTCAAATCTCTTGGCCTTGTGCCCTAGAGGTCCCTACCCCCCAAGTATCACCGTTCCACGAATACCGTAAGATTGACGGTTTACCGATCGTCGATAGAATGGATCTCAAATCACTCAAATCCGGACACTCACCCGGACTGTCCGGGCTGGATCTCCTCTTGACTGGCTGGACCCTTAGCCGGACTGTCTGGGCTAAGATTTAGATTTCTCCAGACTTTCGAGACTTAGGGTTTTTCTCCGGCTTTTGGCGACAAAGGATTTGCACGTAACGTTGAGTCTTCTCATGACATGTTCACCAAGCCCCTCTTAACAGTACAGAGTACGGAGTACCTATACTCAAGGTGATTTTCGCTACTAAAATTATGAAATCTATTCGTCTTGAGATTTTGCCAACTTCTTTTCTCCTTTTTCTTTTGGGGGGTCGTCGATACTTCTCTTTTAGAACTTTCTTGGGACTAAACCTGTTCATGCACTCATTGAAGATTATTAGTCCCTTAATTATTTGTTACTAACCACCAAAATCAATCTTAGGGCCTAATTGCACTTTCAATGGCTAACAATGTTATGAAAAAAATTTCCACCGAACTCCAATCATGTTTCCTCGGGACTATATTTTGAATGACATATCAAAGACCTAATGTAGCGACAGATAATTAGAACAACAGTTAGTGGCAGGAGACAAATAATTAGCAAAAAAAATCAAATATGGTAATATGTAATAAATCTAGTTGTGCAAATGTGCCGGCTATCGTGCTAGTTAGATAGGAAATGCGTGACGAAATGCATATGGTACAACGAAAAAAATAGCCATATCTTAGGCATGAAAGAGTCATCTCTTTATCAAGAGAAGATGATATTCTTTTCTCTCTCTCCTTTAATTAGTAAAAATTCTATGTGATATCTCTAAAAGAAGGCTGATCTCACATGATGCCCTAATATCTTGTCTAAGATGGTGAACAATTCTATTTTGTCGATTTAGCCGCCGTTTGCAAAATATCTAAAAATGCAGAAAATGGGCTCCTTATAGCAAGATTGTTTGATCCCCTGTTGAGTTAATTTTCTATATTTGCGTTTTTATCCGGTTTTGACTGGTTTAGAGAAACAACAACTGTAGACCGCGATGATTAAAGTCACCTGCAAACATGAGCGATATTTTATTGGATCTTGATGTTCTTCGTGGGCTGCCCACTTGCATCCCTTGATTGTCAAGATATTGAAATCGATGTTTTGTTGTTGTAGTGGCGGATTGTTCCATTTTGCTAGTTGTCTCTTCCGTTGTTATTTTGTTCTCGCTTGCTTATTGGGAGAGAGCGATATGTAATTACGAATTTACTATTTTTAAGTTGTCTAATAAACTGTTATTTCTTAATTGATCAAGTTATACATTATTAATACATTATTAAGTCTATAATTGTAAAAAGGTCTAGAAATGTGTAAAGATTTAAAACTTCAGGAAATTTATAAAATATAAAACTATTTAATTAATCATTAGACAAGAAATCAAAAATCGGTGAATTAGAGATAAAAATTTCTCGATCAAACGAGAAATAGCACTCTCAAAAATTTCTCGATCAAACGAGAAATAGCACTCTCATTATTTAACATTCGGGATGTTGTATCGGGCTTTTGCACCGGAGTTCAATCAAATAACAGGTTTTCTTGATAGTGCACCGGACCTGTTCTCTATCCTTCTTTTAAAGTTGACTTCGAATACATCAATCTCATTAAACCACATCGCCCATAAAGTTATAGCCATTGGATTTATTTGGGTTACACTTAGAATCGTTATAATGTTTGGAGCGTGACCAGGGACACGAGCAAGTGACCCAACCTTTCCAAAGAGGCACCTTTGCCAACAGTCAAACAGTTCAGACCGAAACACAACATCTCTTCTTACATTCTTGCGGTGATAGGAAGACGTGAGTAAAGAACAACTAGGGGAAAAGACGAAAGAGAAATCTCCAGGCCATTTCCTCGAGGACACTGAGAAAAGGGAATGAAGAAACAATTAATGGCGATGAGACGGACGTGTACGGGCAGCAGCAGACCAGGGTGCTCACGGCGAAGATGCAGCGATTCTGCGCCGCGCTGTACTGCAAGGCCGACAACACTCCAGGCCCCATCGACTAGGTCCGGTGGCTCACTCTTTTCCGATCTGATTACTGGAAACCGCGCGGTTTCTATTCTGTTATCTTCGGTGTTTAATTGCTTTGGTTTTGCACGATCCTGTGATGTTAGCAGCCAGGTCAGGTTGATGTATTGCCATCATATCCGCCGTTTGAGCACTTTTGGGGCTTCGTGATGCATATATATTAGGATTTCTTGATCGAGATTGTGGTATGGGGAGGAGAAGAAACAATGTAAGTATCTGACATGATTGATGGTGGTGACTAAACAACTGATTCGTTCCAGTTCTTAGCTGCACTCAACAAAAAGATATGTTAAACTTCAAAAAGAAGAAGAAGAGAGCACATGTTACATATCACAAGAAACATGGAAATATCAACTGTTACAAACTGCACCAACAAAGTGCTACATGACGGTTCATGCATCTTATTAGTTATGACCATTAATGGTGACGATTGGTAAAGAGTGGAGTACCCACAGGAGATTTCTGTGAGCAAGTACGCCTTCTATTTGAGTGTATACCTAAACCTTACATCAGTGGAGTAAATGTTATTCGAAAAACAAAAGTGAAGTAAACCCAGTGGAGTAAATGTTATTCGAAAAACAAAAGTGAAGTAAACCCTTCACGAAAGCCAATTAGTAATAAGATATTTTTCATGTTAAGCACCAAATGTATCTATATTCACCAGTCCATGACTGAATATTTTTTTCCTTCAAAACTTTCACTAATTGAATATTTTCTTGAATCCGACTGTGAGATGCTCATCAAGGCGCTGCACAATAAGGTGACGGGGAGATGTAAGCACATGTATGTGCTTAATGAGATCAAGCTCATGCTTAATGGCAGTAGAGAGATCAAAGCTTGTGCTCAAAATAGGGTTTCTCATGAACTATCAAAATTTGCTAGAGAGGGCATGTGCAATGATGTTTGGTTGCACAACGTGCCGGAATGTGTTCCGCGTTTACTCTATGTCGCGGACTGATGTATTTGTTGAGAGGCTTGACAATTTGATCCGAACTTTTAGGATCAAGATCCGCGTTTAGTCTATATCGCGGACTGATGTATTTGTTGAGAGGCTTGACAATTTGATCCGAACTTTTAGGATCAAGATCTGAACCCATTTCACCTCGCTTACACACGCGGGGCTTAGAGTGGACTTAGAACTAAACAAGTAATTTTATATGGCTTATAGTGGACAAAGTAAGAGTATGGAATATAGCTCAACTGGACTTAGCAGTAAACAAATTACTGGACAGTACAGTCGATTTAGAAATGATATGCTAACACTTCAACGGCCACACACGGCCTGCACGAGTCGCAGATCCGTTTTCTGGCACCAAATGGTGGGCCAAACCGGGGAAGACGAAATTGCACGCCAACGCGACGTACGCGCGGAGAATCGGCCACTAATCAGCACCCCCGTCTATCCATGTGTCCACGGCTCTGGAGAGGTCTCCATCACGGCTGGAGAGGAACCGTGCCGATTCCTGCCTGATTCCAACCTACGGCGACAAGCCTTGGGGCGCGGAAAAAGATACCGGGAGACCCATCCACGAGAAGAGACGGCGTCGGTGATGGCGCGCGACCGCACCCGTTTGGTCGACGTGAGCTTGCAACCCGGAGTTTGGCTTTGGCGTGTTCGTCGATTACACGGGCAAAACGCCACTCCGTTGCCTTTGGGAGGCTCTTGTCTGGTGTGCGCGTCATTCGCTCGGTTCATGGATGTCGTGCAAGCTGTCGTGGATGACCTAACCTAAAGTTCCCTTTTTCCCAGAAAAAAAAACGGTCCTTTTGTAAACAGGAAAAAAAATGGTCCCTTTTGTAAACAGGCTAGAAATAATAATTTTTTGACAAGAAAAACAATAAGGCCCCGTTTGGGAGTTTAGTAAAATTTCACTCTTGTAAAATTTTTACATTGGTAATATACTTGTCCCCAAAAAAACTCTTGAATACAAATGTAATCAAATTCACCTGTAATCAGCTGTTTGGGAGAAAAAAAGAAAAGCCAGAGGAGAGGCCGCCGGCGGGGAGCCAGAGGCGTGGTACGGCAGCATCCAGTACCTCGTCAACATCTCCGCCGTGGGCGCCGCCTCCTGCGTCCTCCTCTTCCTCCTCGTCAAGCTCCGCTTCGACCACCGCCGCATCCCTGGGCCCTCCGCGCTCGCCGCCAAGCTCCTCGCCGTCTACCACGCCACCGCGACGCAGATCGCGCTCCACTGCGGCGCCGACGCCGCCCACTCCCTCCTCTTCCTCTTCTCCTCGCGCTTCTGCTGCTGGCCCCGCGCGTGGCGCCGCCGCCGCCGCCCGTGGTCGTTGGGGACGAGGAGGCGCCTGCCGCCGCCGGGGGTGCGGTGAGCGGCGGCGACGGTGGTGGGGGAGTGGGAGTTCGAGCGGGAGCGGGGGAGGCAGCGGATGACCTCGCGCTGTTCCGCCGCGTGATGCTGGACGCCGGCGAGGGAGCGGCCGCGCTCAGATCTGGCGGAGGCGAGCGTCGGGAGGAGGCGAGGAGGAACCCGACTTCGGTCGGTTTTTTTTCGTGGCCTCCGGAGGCCCGTAATAGTTTTCGGGTGTAAGTGGCCCAATACCGGCCCAATACCGGGGAGTCCGAAAATAAAAACAGCCATCCAAATACAGTATTGGGCTTTGCTCGGAAAAAAATTAGGCTCCGTAAATTACACCGGTAATGGGCTGAAAAACGACGATCCAAACGGGCCCTAAACATTCCCCAAATGCGGTGGGATTGCAGATACGTTGGCAAAAGTTGGAGTTTGGGGTCACTAAGGCAGCGTTTGGTTTGGAGTTCAAAGATAATTAGATTAACTAACACTAATTCAGTTATATTAGTCTAATGTTGATTTTATGTTTGTCAACTAATCTGATTAATCTAAATTATTATTTCGCTAGATTAGATGGTTGGATTAGTGGTAAAAATAAATTTAAAAAAGTTAATTATATTGGGTTAAATTATTTCAACTTTTGTAGTTTGTTTATTCATGAGTTAGAAAGGTTAAATAACTTTGATTGGTTAACTTAACTTCACTTAATCGAAGAATATTTAATGGATTAAATCCCTAATTTACCTCTTAACCTTGATGTTTGGACCGTGCACGCTGACAAGTTGGACCTCATGCAATTGGTGGCCAGCAACAACGTCGACCCCTACGGCATCGGCAACTACTGGTGCTATGCCACGCGGTGGTCAACCTCTATGTCACCTGAAGCGCGCGCGGCGCGCAGGAGGGGGCATACATGGTCGGGGTCAGGGGCGAAGCCAGGACACTAGCGTTGGTGTCAGATGAACTCAATACAATTTGTCAAATTCAATAGTAAATTACTGTTCATCACTTGTTTGATCCCTATAGTGTAATGTAGTGAACCCCATACTCAGCTTTCCTGGCTTCGCCCCTGGTCGAGGTGCTGCCACGCAACACGCACGTTACCCAGATGGTACCAGCTTCCCGCTGGCTTGCATTAGCAGTCAAGTGAACCCGAACACGTAGTCGATGCAACTCCCCATGCCGCATTTCACCTTGCCGCACTACAGCTTGTTCGTGTTCCCTTTTTGTTCCGGCGAGGAAGATGACTCAAAGAGGATAGAAGCGAGAAGAAAGGGAGTTAGGGAGCAACATCAAATAGTTGTGAAACGGTGGTTTGAGGGGTACTTCTCCCCCTGACGTCTCTATGTCAAGGGAGCCTCATCCAGAGCGGCGGTGGAGAATGCGACAGGCGGCTGGAGACATATTTGATTGGGAGGATTTGATAAAATGCCCCGTTTTCCATTTTCATTTGATAAAATGCCCCATTTCCTCACATGGCAGTGACACATGAGGGGCATCTAAATCAAACGCAAACTAAAAACGGGGCATTTTATCAATTTTCCCGATTTGATTATGCAGGGTAGAAACACTGGGAGCTGGGCCATCAATATTTACAGTCCGATTGAGCATCCTCAAACCTAGCTAGCTTGTTAAGCCTTTGATTTGCATATCCCTTTCACGCTGGTAAGGAGCATTTGATCCTTTCTGAAGGCAATGCATTATGTCTTTATCCAGTTGATTGAGAAAGGTCACATTAGGCTCAAGCTACGAAATAGAAGGTTGGTTAGCATAGTTAAATATCCTTTATCACTTTATCCCAGTTGGAAGAAATCTTCCACGTGTGGTTTTGATCAAACCCAAGGGAAGTCTCAAATAGGTGAATGGGAAAGCGCCTGCTTCACATTTTAGTTTTGGCCGTGCTTTCCAATTCTCAGCTGGAAAACTGATAGGGACCATATGAGAGTTGTGGTGATTGATTATGTGTCAAGTCTATTATTTGTAAGTGTCGCACCCAATTCTTTCGATAGATTGCACTTTTATACACGGTCTCCCTCAAGTGACCCTTCGGTTACCGAATGTATTATAAAACCTGGTATAAGCCTATAGCACTATGAAAGCAATTTCTGAGATAAATCTACATGTATTTTTCTATATGCCCGATCTGAATATTCATAGAGATATCAGGAGCTAAAAATATTGACTAGTAGACACATTTCAAAGTATCACTTATTTTTCTGTTAGCAGGAGTATTTTGTGTGGTTTTCGATACATTAATTTACACTGCGTTATTACATCGGCCTCGTACTAATAATATGAAAGCCTATGTAATTGTAACCTCATTCGTGTCGGCTTCAAGGCACCAACCTGATTTTTCTAGATTACAGTATACAAACTTACAAAGTGACACATGCACACCTCCATGGCGGTACTCTTCCCCACAGATTCACGTTCACGTGTGTAAAGGTGTCAAACAGGATTTAAACCCCGCTACTCACCGTGAAAGACATGCTACTATAGAAATTGTGACAGGCATCAGAAATGCAAGTTTTGACTGCCAAGTCCTAGTTCATATCTGAAGGTAGATATAGGTTTCGCTTTGAGGCGAAAATAGGCGATAGGTTTTCCGAGTGAAAGCAGGAGTTTGATTCGCGTCGATTTCATGTTATCGGGAAGGATCGGAGCAAGAAAACTAACCAACTGTTGCCATTTTAAGCCCAAAAAGGGCCCAGGCAATTTAACAAACGCTACACAACCGAGCAGTTTCGACACAACTGGGATGGGCCGGCCCGGGACACAACTGGGCTGGGCCGGCCCAGGACAAACTAGGCTGGACCGGCCCAGGAAACAAGTGGGCTGGGCCGGCCCGGGACACAAGTGGTCTGGTCCGGCCCAGGACACGACTAGGCTGGACCGGCCCAGGACACAAGTGGGCTGGCCCGGCCCAGGAAATAACTGAGCCTGAGCCCCCGCCGAGTCTCTGCATGTGGGCCTTCTCCGTCCGGGCGATGAACCCGAAGATGGTACGGCTTCGGAATCTGGCGAACGCACCGAAGAGCTCCGCTTCCTCCTCGTCTTCTTCTCCCCACTGGTGCGACGGAGGCAAGGCGAGGTGAAGTTTTCCAGTTTCCACCAACCAACCGGGGAGCGCTTTGGCGATGGAGGTCTCGGCTAGGCTCCGCCCGCCGCCCGCCTCGACGGCCTCGCTCCGCAGCGGAGGATCCCCGGCGCAGCGGCTGCTGCCCCCAGCTCTCCCTTCGGCCCGGCCAGCCTCTCGCGCGGTTTCCGCCAAGGTGCATGCCCCCCACCTCTCCTTGCTTCCTCCGGGGTTTTCATCCCCTTGATTTCTCGCGATTTACCAGCAGGACTTGTCTGGTCCGTAGGGCTGCGGGGATCGTTAGGCGTGCGTGTAGCTCCGGTGCTTCCCTTCCGGGTTGCTGCTTCCGGAGTTGGTTGGAATTTTGCACTATGGAGCTTCGCGCCCGGAATTTGATGTTTCGGTGCGTCCTGTTTAGCTTTTGCCCCCAGAATTGTTCGCCCTTTTCTTACTGGAAAGGAAGTAGAAGTAGCTAGAACTTGCTTGATCCAAAGGGTTGGCGCTTGCCACTCTGAAAATCGTAAACCTCCCAAATGAGCCACGAAAATGCATACCAAGCCATCTAAATGAACATGAGTGAATTATTGTAATGTCCATGGTCGAATTAGCTGGGCATCGTATTCACTGCCCTTTCTGGAATGGTGAAAATGCCCAATAATTTCCTTCTTATGTGCTGGTTGTCTTGCGATGCCTTTGCAAATGCATGCTCCGGGTGGTTCTGGTGCCTTATGAGTTATGGAGAACATTCTAGTGAAATTCCTAACGAAATGATACCTATATGTGTGTAGATGAACTGAACAGCAAAGCTGTTTCTATGCCAAATTATGATGCATGAACCATGTCTCTGGTGTTTATCACAACAATCACGTTTAGAAGTTGATTGTTGAAAGTTTTGTCAAACCACGTTGTGAGAAACTTAGAAGCATTTATATGTTCCCTTTAATTGGAGATTCTTTCGCATATGTAGTATTAATATCAGCATGGTTGTAGTAAGAATGGTAGGTTGTAAGTTGTAACAATGAGAACATGACAATATAGATGGGTTAGCATAAAAAATTGTGCAGAATTAACCAGGTGGATATAAATTGTGGATTGTCCGATTGTGGCGTGAAACAAAACTAGCCTACCTTTTGTGCATGGCCCAGTTCCACCTAGTTGACCTGCTGTTACAAGGATGCTGCCACGCTCAAAGGTGGCACCGCTGCCTCCCTCAGGCAAGTTCCTCTTACAGATATAATACGCAAACAAGTGTGTCTTCACTCTTCAATATTGTAAGGCGCGGCATGTAAGTACTGCTCAGTGGCGAGAACTCTTCTGGTTGCCTGGTGTGTGCACATGGTTGCAAACCCCCCCACCTAATTTCGAGTCTCACGGCTACCTTAATTTGACGGAGGGAGGGGAATAAGTCTTATCCCCTATGTATAAGAAAGTAGTACTGCTCAGTGGTAACTGACATTAGTTCATGGTGCATAAGTATGTAGGATGCACCTGTTTTTTTTCAAAGATCTAATCTAGCATGTGCTTTTTTGGAAGTTAGGGTGTTCGACTGTTCTTATTATGTCAGGCTAATCTGGGCAAACACTGCTTAAGTTCCTTTGTTCAGCATTCACAGACCTTGTTATCTAGATGGATCACACACACTGAAAGGAATAACAACAGCATACCCTGATGATTCCATAAAATTCTGTTGAAATACTAATATTGGATGTCTTCCCTTTCCAACCTCAATGTACTCACGATCTACTTCTAGTTGACAGGTAGTTGGATGAATAACTTTTACCTTTCGATCGGTGCTGTTTTGCCCAGTTCTCTCTTTTTGTGCTCTATTGCATGATCTGGATTGACTAGCTAAGTGGACATCCAGTTTGATAATAGAAGCTTGTGTTAAGAGGTTCATAAGTTTTCTCCACATGCAGATTAGAGCAAGTGCGATTAATGATCTGCAAAGAAGCAAGAGTAACCTTGAATCGTTATTCTGCTACGACAAATCTGTTCCGGAGGAAGATATTGGGAAACCAACTGGTTTAGATTTGGAAAAGAAGAACATCGGGAAGAATCCTCCTTGCTTGAGCTGCGAAACTAAAGGTGCTGTGCTGTGTGCAACTTGTGCTGGTTCAGGCTTGTACGTCGACTCAATACTAGAGAGCCAAGGAATCATCGTAAAAGTCAGATGTCTAGGTAAACACGCTTGACAATCATCTATGCAGTAATTTGTATATCTGTTACCACTATATGGATGATACATGAGTAACATGATCTGTACATGCTGATGTTGCGATTACTGTAGGTTGTGGAGGAACTGGAAACATTATGTGCTCCAAATGTGGAGGTCGTGGACACACATGAATTGCCAAAGTTTCTTTATCTCACAAACAAGGCAATGTAATTCAAGTAGCATCTTTTTCATGTACATCGGTCGGGACTCAGGAGTCCTGCTCGGAAGACAAGCAAGATTCATAGTTGAACGTCGGTCGGGATTTCTGCTCATGCAGGCAAGCAAAGAGAATTATAGTTGATTTTCTCATACGGCTCTATGAACAATTTCATTGTATTAAGGATTTGGTGGTTGAGTTAGCTGCTCTAACTTGAGTTCATTCCTGTGAGATCATTTGAAGGCATCCTGCGGTAAATGATTTCCATATTCTCAATTGTTTGACAATGCGTGCCCATAGATGTGATTTTTTTATTATCAAACAGATAAAGCGGTCATGCCGTTCCAACATCTATATAATGAAACAAAAGCAGCAGACATATGAAGCAACTTGCCGAGCAGCAGTTTTATGCTTGAACAGATCACAGATAGCCATACATTTACTCGATCTATCCATTTGTTCAGATCACAGATAGCCATACATTTACTCGATCTATCCATTTGTTCATTTCTTTTGATGGATGGTATACTGAATGTTTTAATCGAGAAATGGTCATAACCAGTAATCCAGGTTAGCTGGTACTTGAAATCCTGGACAGCACTCCCGAGGAGGCGTTTCATTTATAATGAACGGTCAAGATCGAGCCAGATTTAGAAGTTCGAATCTCAAGCACACGAAGGTTTCGAGTCGGCTGTAGCAGAGAAGTCACTCATGCTGGCTACCATCGATTCATGTAGCAGAGATTGAACTCATTAGGTACCGATTTCTTCACGATCCATTGATCGATCGCTCGGACGAAAAAACCCATAAACTAGATCACACCCAAGCAATCTATATCAATGTTTTAAAAGTTTGACCGATGTTCTCTAGATCAAGCCATACATACGGTCCTAATTAATACCTATCCCACTATAACTAATATGTTTCTCTTGAGCGTTGGATCAACATCTCCTGCAAATCCACAAGCATTTTCCGGAAGCAAATCCTTTGACGTACTGCCCTCTGACGTGGGGTCACTGACATGTGGGCCAGCTTGCTAGCGGGCCCACATGTCAGCCACCCACGTCAGGGGGCAGTACTGCAGAGAAGCCTCACGGGCATTTTCCAGCCCTCTGACGTGGGGTCACTGACATGTGGGCTAGCTTGCTAGCGGGCCCACATGTCAGCCACCCACGTCAGGAGGCAGTACTGCAGAGAAGCCTCACGGGCATTTTCCAGCCCCAAAACCAAGCAAGGAATACCTGATCACTTTGCGTTGCCAACGGAGGGAGGTGACCTAGACACACGAGAAGTTGAAAAATGAAGTGGAACGAACGAACGATCACTTGTCCACCAAACCATCTCCGATCCATCCAAGAATCCATTCTTCTCCTCTCCTGAGGCTGCCTATGACATATCACCGCAAAAGGCCATCGGCATCACACACCACCACTAGCATAAGCATTCCACAACATATTCATCCAGTTTGCCATATCAGGTTTAGGAGTTCAGAAAGCAAGAAGCCACAAGTAGCCATGGAGGTGAGGGGCATCAGCCGCACCATCGAGGAGTACGACGCCGCCGTCGAGTGGAGCCACGCCGCCGACGCCAGCGCCGTCAAGATCATCCTCCCAGGCAAGCAATTCACATCGACGTACCATGAATGCGCGCATGCAAGAATTATCAGTACTGATTGAGCACTGGCTGATGAAACATGCATATGTATGTGTATGTGATAAAAATATATATATACTAGCATAGTGCCCGTGCGTTGCAACGGATATAGATTTTAGAAGAAATGATAGTATCATAAAATAAACTATGATGGTCATTTTGTTTCTCAAGTTATGTGATAATATATCTTGTTTAAAATTACTATGATATTATCCTTCAAAAGGCCATTGAAAAGCTTATGTAGAAGTCTATAACTTTCTCAATTGTGTCAATTTGAAATTTGGCACAGTTTGGTCGTAGTTTTTAAATTTATCTCATTGTTTTGAATTTTTAAACCCTATATTAAATACCTGTTATGATTTCTTGCAATGCCGTCCATCAATTCTCATATAGGGACTAAATAGAGACTGCCTTTACAGCATGAACCTAGAATTTGACCAAAATTTTGAAATTCTTCTTCTTCTTCCTCCCTCTTCTCTTCTTCCTTCTCCTTCCTCATTCCCCTTCTTCCCTTTCCCTCTCTTCTCATTCCCCCAATCAAGCTCCTCTTTATCCCTTGACGAGCGGCTAGGGCAGCGCAGCTAGGAGGGGAGGAGGCGGTGACCGGCGACGATCCACAGCGGTGGCGGCGCGGCAAGAGGTGGCGGTGGCTTGGAGGGGGGCAGAGATAAGAGGAGAGAGAGAGTACATGGGTTGGGGTGGATTTTATTTTTTTTGGGAGCTCGCGGCGACGGTGCTTGAGCATTACGAGGGGGCTAAGGTAGGGGGTGGCGGCGCGAAAAGGGAGCGCAAGGAGGATGGCAATGCATTTTATATAGGAGCGAGGCCGTTGGGCGCGGATGATGTGGTTGCGGAGAAGAGATTTAACAATGTTGTAGTTTAATAAGGGATAATGTTTATTGGATAAGATATGGTTTGTTACGAGTTTGTTAGAGATCAATTAGTTAGTTAGTTACTTTTATTGTTAGAGATTTTTAAGTAAGACTAAAAAGGGAGGAGAGAAGGTGTGGATGAACCACTACTACCAAATCCCATACTATAGATTGGTATATATATATATATATATATATATATATATATATATATATATATAGTATGGGATATATATATAAGTTTAAAAATATGAAGAAGACATATGAAGAAAAATATGATATATCATTCTCAGATGAATATATCATGGATATTGCCGGGCATGGGCAAAATCCAAAGCTAGAAATAAATTGAATATTAAGGCTTATGCGTAGGTCGAATCCTAAAGAATATGAGCTATACAAAGGCATATATCTAAAGTGTCCCTATAAAGGTATACCAATATTGATAGGGTACTATCAAATATTCGGGCGCAGAAGACCCATACAAATGATGACATGAAGAAAGTTGGAGACGCATGCAAAGAAAAGCTGAAGCTGGACTGATGACATAAAGAAAGCAGAAAAGATGGGAATAAAGCTGAAGCTGTCACGAATAACACTCTAAAGCATTTAGATGCCAGTGCACCCGTGAAGAATAAAGGCATCCAGGTGGACAGCCATGCATGAAGCGTACAAAGGCTACCAAACCTAGAGGTATTAAATAATGGAGAGAAGCTCCTCGCGCGCAGCTATAAAAGGAGGTTGCAGCCAGGCTCATAAGGCATCAAGAAAAACAATCTGCGAAGGCAACACCAGATAGAGCTAGAGCGAGAGAGAGAGCACTCCACTCCCTCTTTAGTCCTCTTAGTCTCCACACATCCATTGTAATATAATCACGACGAAGGTTTGTAATATTATTTAGAAGATAATTTTCTTATCTGTGTGTAAGCTGTTTGGGGGTTCCCGAAAGGAAAAACCATATGTAAACTAATTTATGGAAATGAAGTAGTTCTGCTTTAAAAATTCATTGGTGTTTTTAGCTTCAGTTCTATGAGATGGGTTTTTATGCTAGGGACCCTATAGGAGAAAACTCCGCGGTAGTTCTCAGTTGAAGCCCTACATATGGCATAGGGTAAGAAGGACTCAGTTATCGTGTTAAGAGAAATGTTCCCTTTGGGTGGAACTGCCTAGGGAGACGATAAAAACCCATCCCATATGATTGTAGCTAGAGGTATCCGAGGAAAGTTTGGCTACTTCTGAAGTAAATTAGTGATGAATATGGTGAGTACTGAGTAGGATTTTTACAACTGCTGCTGCACATCCGGCTGTTTTGTTGGTCTTGCCAACCCGCAAGATCCTGCAAGAGCGCTAGCGCTAAAATTATCCATACCGAATAAGAATAGTGACAAGAATTAAGCGTTCAGAATAAAAATAGTACCATAGTGCTTGAATAGTGCCTGAATAGTGCCTAAATAGTGCTATAGCGCTTGAATAGTGGCTAAATAGTGCACCTCAATAGTATTGCCACTTTGAATCGTGTCTGCAAATTAAATTTGTACTTTTCTAATTCTCTGTTATTATCATCTGGTATTCTAATCATCTAAATTGTCTGCAATTTTATCAATCATTAATTAATTACCATCCTGGTATCAGAACCTGGTCATCATTGAAAAGTTAAAATATCTAAATCTAGAAGTAAGTACTGGAAAAATTGTCAATACAGAGGACAATAATAATATAAGGTGCAGACTAAATTCCTCCGAAGAGCATAGTTGGCATACGTCGTATAGCCAGTTAAATTTATTGGTCGATTTAGTACATAACTTCTATATAACTTAGAGTAGAAGGCAGGACGATCTAGACCTCAAATTAGACAGAATATATAAGGAATAGAAAAGGCTTGAAGAGCAATATTCTCTTATCAATAATAATATAAACCTAGTTTTAAAGACAGTAGAAGATTGTAAGACAAAATAAAATATTTTTAGTCAAAATAGTGACTATATCAAAGAAGATATAAGATTAATTTCTAAGAAACTAGACTTTTCATTAGATAACGTATCTGCTAAGAAAGATAAGCTACCAGAAGATTTAAATTTTGAGCTAGAAATATTTAAAATTAAGGAGTTAGTACAAGAGGTTAAAACCCTAGTTCTTTCTTAAGTATATGTCAGAATATAAACAAGCTATAAAGAAACAAAAAAAATATCTTGCTCATCCTATTGGTTTCTCTAACTACGAATCACCCAAAGAAGACTCTAAAGTTATAATAAGACAAAATAATACTATATTACAATTATTAGTTCAAATCTTGAATAAACTCAATACTGAAGAAAGTGGTAAAGAATTAGTACTAGCCTCATCTGGATTAATTGTATCCACCAGGTCCGTAAACTCAGAAAGATGGACATATCTAAAAGCTTTCGTAGAGGAGATAAATCGCTCCAATTAGTAAATAAAGATGCTAGACCTCTAACCTTAATGGATAAGTTGAAAGGTAAGTATGATGATGTTGATAATTTAGAAAAAGTCATAGACCTAGAAAGAGATCTTGAAAGATATCAGAAGGATACACTAAGAAAAATAAAACCTCAACAGATATATTAAATGGGTATGTTTGAAAATAAGACAGGTTTATATAGAATATCTAGAGAAGTCGAATTAAGTGTTTTGACACAGCCAGTAGAATTAAGGGTTGTGAGTAAGCAATTTAAAAATGGACTAAAATATTCAGGTTACAAATTTATACATCAAGGAATGTATATTATAGGAATTAAAGGTATGACAAGAAAGAAATTAAGAACTAAAGTTCTAATAACACTATTAGGTAAAAGATGGGATACAGTAAATAAAGCAGCATTAGGCTTTCTAGAAGGAGATATGAATGAAAATAGACTAATAACATATATAGCACCAGACTTAATCATGCCTATAAAAGAATTTATTGAAAAAATGAGTTTTGGGTTTCAGACTAAAGGATATGAAGAATTTAAAGGAATAAATTTATTAGTAAGCATAGAATTTATTGGAAGACTAACTAATAAAAGTAGGACTAAATACAAGGTAAATGTCAACGATGTAATTGAAAATATGCAATCAAAAGGTATAAAATTCATGAGTCCCCTAAGAATTGACTCTGAAGAAAGAGTAGGTGAAGAATGGAGCATAAGTGATTTAATAGAAAGTAAGACTTTAAACCAACCTGAAGATTATGTAAGTTATCAAAATCAAACAGGAAAAACTAGTATTAGGTTTATAAACTATAGACCAAGAGCTTTAGATGATCTAGACTCAGTCATATCAGAACGAGATATTGAAGATAACAGAAGGCATAGTGTCTCAGAATTTATGGAAAAGCCAGACTTAGATAGTGAAATAAAATATTATGAAGATAAGTTAAAACAATTATCTAATGAATATAATAATACTATGACACATGAATGGCCTAAACTAAGAGAAAGAGAACTATATTTCTGTAGAGAATTATCCAGATTAAGGAAGGCAAAGAAAGATAAAAATTTATTTATAGATGACTCTGTTAAGAGGAAGGATAATGTGAAATATATTAAAACTGAAGAAAGAATAGATAATAAAAATAACAAAGGAATACAAATGGATACCAATAATACTATAACTGAAAAAGAGCAATGGGAAAGAAATGAAAAATTGTTATCAGAAAGTTATGAAGAAGAAGAAGCATTAGTAGATGAAATATATAATGAAGGACAAACTATAGATGCCTCAAAACAATATGTTGACTTCATAGACTCTTTAGATGAAGTAGGGATACATGTGGCGTACCCGGTTTTAAGGCCGGATAAGTCCCTGTATATACCATACTAGTCCCATGATCAGTGGCTAGTACACACAAGTACTTGATAACATAGTCATACAATACCGTATGTTTTACAGAAATAGAGCCATTATGGTCTCAATTACACACAAAGCCGATTGGCTGAATAAAAGTCTGCAGCAGAAATAAACACGTAGACAAGCCCAACAATATGCCTACCCAACAGGCAACTGACTGGGGTAACGCCCTAGATTTCGGAGTCACTGTCGTCGGCGTCCAAATATTCTTCATCTTCGCCTGGCCATATCAACAAGCCAGGTGAGTACATTGAATGTACTCGCAAGCTTTTCCTCACAGGGAAATTATAACAGCTATATTTCATGCATGGGGTATCCAAGGAAAAGCTCTATCCTATGTTGCAGGTTTTGCGGGAAGTAAGTTTTCAGTTGAGCAATAGCATAATAGATTCAAAAGCGGTTTAGGGAACAATACTAACTTATTCCATCATAACATCACATGCGGCGGCACCTGCCACCATTTTCATCCTAAGGCCGATAGCTCCATCTATCGCCTTTTCCTTCTTTCCCCGGGTTCCGTCCATAATACCCTCGTACTATGGCACGGACCATCTTCAGCAATTCCTAGCTACCAGACTGTAGCGTAAATTGCTCCCTGTGGACATGTCGTGCCCACGTCCTTAATCCCATTGCTCACAGTTTGCAAACAAAACTCAGTCTAACCAGTGTGTGGCTTTGCCAGATCATGTCCATGACCGAGGACGCAGCTATTCGAATAGCTTTTAACACTCTGCAGAGGCTGTACGGCTTTACCCACAAGATGTAAGTCACCCTGGGTATACTTCGCGACGTATACAGACAGGGATATTACAACGAGACATTTCGCCCGCTTCCATACTAGAACTGGACCCGCTAGATGTTTTACCCAACTTTATTCCTGCCTCGCAGATCCTAAAATGGGACTATTCTCATCTTTGTGTCGGAAAACTCCCTACGCCAAGCGGTAGAGGCCCTCTAGGACTTTAACCGCCTAGTCACATACTCCCTACTTCCCACGGGTCCAAATCCTAATACTTGACGGGATACTAAGCCAAGTCCTTCCCACAAAGGACATGTGGACGTACGGGGGTGGATCTGGTTTAGCGGCACTTAGGCTCGGTCCTTGATTGATTCGAGAGGGACTCCGTATTTCCACCTTTCACCCTTTTTACACATGCTACATCTCTACCCACACTTCTCTTACCATTCCCTCCTGAATCACAAATGTCTCCATTTTGATTCGGTTTCGACAAACCTTTTCAACATCCACCTTGGGTGACACGCGTCACCCCAAGGGTTTTATTTTCCCGAATCCCCGAAATAGGGTCCCATTGCCCGTATAAAAAGAATTTTATTCTACAGCAACACTAAGCCCGGCCTACGGCCTATACACCTAGTATACCACTAGAACTACTATGTCCGATGTCTTAAAGCTAGGGTTACAAGGGCACATGATAACAGATTTTAGGCCATGCAACTATAGGGGAATATCTAACCTTATCTCGACATAGCATTGATACAACATAGCATGCAAGTTGGCAAACAAAATAATTATACTTATCAAATATAGGTTTCGACATGGTCAAAGTGAGGAAAGCTTGCCTGGCAATTTCTAGTTCCGGTCCTGACTTGGCGGTGACTCCGGATCTTTCTGACGCGCGTACTTCACTCCGTCAACTACATGTTGGGAAAAATACCAAATAAGCAACCAAGTGGGGTAACACCAGTAAGATCCAACGCATGCTCAAAAGAAGTTGCCACTATCATGGGGAGGTACTATGCGTCTGGATGTTAGGATGATAGGTCTAAGTGTTAGGGTTTTCAGAATAGTGAATGTTTGAGTATAACTTATATGTTCTCAGTTTTTGAATGTTTTAAGATGGAGTTTGGGGAGGGTATATGTGTGAACTCAAGCTGGCGGTAGGACTTTGAAGTTTTGATTCTTAGGTCTAAGAAGGTGAAATATACTCTAGGCAATCGATACACATATATAGCATAAAATGAAGACGCTCTTGGTCAAAGGAAATTTGTGTTACTAAGTTTTCTACTCCTAAATTTGTTTGCTTTGATCTTAAAAGCTATTACTGGCATTTTGTTATGTTGGATGGTAAGCAAGCATATTTTAGAAGACTCTTGAAATAATGTATATTGTATGTTGCCTTAAACAAGGAATTATCCTAGATCAAATCCCTACTGTTAATGATTTAAGTGACCTCTGAATTCGAGATTCATTTGAAACAATAACTTGGAAATAAATCTAGGGTTTTAGTATACTAGATTCCAGAGATTGGAACATAGGAAGACTGAGGTATAATAGGTTTTCTTTGGACTGCTCTGGAAATTAAAGAAAATACAAGAAATGCCTTAAGCTTAATCCTTACTGATTATGGTTAAATACGTGTGAAAATTGAATTGAATTTGTATTCCGGGTTTGCACTTAATCCAAGGACTCCAGAAGCGATAGGAGGGCATCCTATGTGTTTTAGAATTCATCATATTTAGCATGTATGTTTTATGCAATAAAGGGGAATTAAATCCTTCACTTACCCATTCTTGTTTCGAGTTTAAAGGTTGAAGGATTTGAATTTTTGTTTGAGTCAGAAGTTTGGAAAAGGATTTAGGATGCCAGAACCGAAACTAGTTGTGGAAAAACTGGTCTAAAGGTGGTCAAACCGGGCAAACCGAGTTTAAACTGGTTCTGGAAAATAAAAGCACTAGCCCTAGAACAGTTTACGTTTTCCTTAAGGGTAGAAAGGCACCTTCTATACGTGGAGGTGGGATACTTGCTGGGGCGCTACCACTGGAATAGATCGTGGGCCTGGCCAACTGCTTCAGGCCCATGCGTCAGCGGTTTGATACCTGCGGGCTCGTCTCACGGGTAGCATACCTGAATTGGTCTTCCCTTAAGCGGTTGCCCTCTCGGTGCGAAGCAGAGCAGCGGATGGCGACAGCTCCGGCGTGAGCTTCTCTGTTGAGCGAGGGGAAAAAGTAGCTGCGGTGGTCAGGCGGGTTGGTGATAGAGAGGGGAAGGGTTCAGTTGAGCAAGGGCTTCACCGGTGTGGATTATTTTGCCCCGGGAGCTCGGTAATGCTTGGAAATGGTGGAACCGGGGCGGAGATGAAACTGAGCTCCAGGATGGAAGATCTTGGGAAGAATTGAAACTAGCAGGAATTCAAGTGTGACAGGAGGTGGAATACTCTCGGATTTGAGCTTTGTTTTTTTTTGGAATGGGAAATCAGGAAGCGGGTGTTGAAACTAAGGGTATTTGCCTTGCTTATATAGAGGAACTTTGGGGATGGATGGGCAGGGGCGACGGATGCGAACGGCGGGTTACGCGTCGGGGCTGTCAGCGAGCGGTGCTGATGCGCTTGGTGTCAGCAATGGCGCGGATGGCAGCAGCGGGTGGCGTGTCGAACATTTGAGTGGAGATGCGGCAAGCGACGAGCGGCGCGTTGATAGCTCGGCTTGCCGCGGCGCTAGCTCTGGCGCGATGGCAGGAAAGTTCAGGGAAATAGCAAAGGTGGCGCTGAAGGTGGTACGGTGCTAGGGATGACGCGGCGCACGGGAAGGCCGAAGGTGGCGGAGACAAATGGCCGTGGCGTTCGCTCGTCCCCGTCGACAGCCGGTTGCACGGGGAAAAGACGGAGTAGACCGCGCTGAAGGGCAGCGAGGGAGGAACTCGTGGCGCGCTCAGACGTAATGGGCGGCCGGCGCAGACGACGACCGACGCGGGCAGTCGCTGAGCGGGAGCAAGGGCGTCGGTTCTAATAGCTTTGCGTCGATGCCGGCGTTTGGTGCTCTGTTTGTATTCGAGCACGAGATAGGACGGCTCGGAGAGGGTGCTTCGGTGCTGGGCAGCGGCCGAGGAGGTGCGTGGCGCACGACGGAGGATTGGACGGTGGCCAGACGGCGAAAGGTACGCTAATGCCAGGGAGCGGCATGGGTGAGCATGGAGGCCGTGTGCTGGGCTTTGCTTGGGCGCGCTCTGCGCACGCCATGATTGGCTTGGGAGTGGCGAAGCCTGCATAGGGCTCTAAGGAACATACGGCGATGTCAGGTCTATCCCTGGGATAGCCACCAATGTGGACAAGGGCAGGTATGAAGGTGGACGAGAGAAGTAATGCGGGTTAGGTGCCTACTTTTCAGAGGCATCATTCATGCCCGGGGATGCCATTGACAAAAGTTCAAGAGGAAGGGACAAGTATATGCTCTGCTAGGGAAATTATGGAGTAGGTGGGTTGAGTTAAAAGCTAGCAGGCTCTAGGAAATATTTGAGGAATTCTCCTTAGCCAGATCGTTGTGGTTACATGTAAAAGAAAACCTAATCGAAGGTGTTTGCTGAAGTTCTTTCCAAAATTCTGAACTAGGGGTGTTTATACTTTTGTATATTTGATGTACTGGTAGCATACAGAGTGGTGTGAAATTTTATGAAAATTTTCTGAGCTTTGCTCCTATGAGCTGCAATGTAAAGTCCAATTAAGCCATAAATTGTATTCTACATGTATTTCAAAATATATGAACTGGACCCTATAGTATTATTTTATATCTTGGTGAAGATTAGTATCACGTGTTTCCTGGAATTCTTGCAGAATGTTTGGAAAGCTAGAAGCGCATAGAATGACGAGGTTAGGGTTTTTAGCCAAAAGAAATCTATTTAAGGAATTGGGGTCGGAGGTAGGGTTTTAGGGTGTCGAGTTAAGGGAGGGTATAAATGCCCTGTTGGAGTCGAGAAGAAGGTCGTGATATGTGGATTGAAATCCCGGGTTAAGTTTCATGTTTTAGGTTTTGTCGATTCGTCGAGAGGGGTGATGTTAGGGTTGGGGGGTGTGCACATGTCTATGGGTTTATGTCGAGTAAGATTTTGGGGTTTGGAATCGGTTAGGCGTATATGTCCCACTAGGGTTTTAGCAAAATCTTAGTTTCCTTGTTCAGGTCATGTGCCCGGGTCGTCTTTAGGGTTTCTGTTGGTTTGTCGAAAAGGAGAGGCTAGGGTTTTCATATGCTGCGTCGGAGATGAGGAGGGGTCATGGCATGGTGATCAATTAGCTTAACGGTATACTTTAGTGTTAGGGTTTATTGATTTGTCACGGCAGCAGAGGTATATGCTAAATATATTTGCCGAGATGGGATGATGCTAGGGTTAGCGCGTGTATGTGCACATACAGGTGTAATTGTTTTATGTCGGTCAAGAGCTTGAATTTGAATACACATGTTCCATATGATATGGTATGATTTCCAAAACACCGAGAAGATCCAATAGCGCGAAAGCAGTGCACGATCACAAGTCACGTATACAAGTATACGTGGTTGTGTTAGGGTTTCTTATAGGGATGTTTCGGACAGAGGCGTAATTAATTACGCTTGTTAACGTAAAAAGTTTTTGAAAGCCCTAATTTTTGGGTTCCGGAAAATCGGGATGTGACAATACATAATCTAGAAAATGCAATGGAAGCGATGGAAGTAGATGTAGGAGGAGGAAAGAAAAGAAGGTATGGTGAAAGTTCAGTAAAAAATGAAGGAGAATTTGAGAGACCATCTAGAGTTTCAGGAAATTGGCCTTCAAAAAACGAAGAATCCTCATATAACTATATCCCTGGCCAATATAAATATATGAGATCTAAGAGAAGAGATTTTGAAAGCTCTGTAAAATTTCAAAATCATAAAAGTGATGGTGCAATATTAAATCTAGCTGCACGTGACCCAATTGATTGGTCAAATATCATAAGCATATGGAAGGGGTTGATAGTCCAAAAATACATACAAAACCAGCATAATATAGGAAATAAGGTAGAAGATATGATTACATATTTAGAAACATTTTTAGGAGAATCTGTAAAAGTTCTATGGGAACAATGAGTAGAAAGGTAATACTAACAACTATGCAGAATTAAAAAGGAGCAGGTAGCAACCCAAACAATTTTGCAAATATAATATCAAATATTATTATAGCAGAAGATCCAGAGTTATGATATACCACACTATAAAATGAAAGGTTGAGAGAAATTGAGAAGTTAACACTAACAAATTGGAAAGGTATAAAAGAATTTTCACAACACTATTTATATAATGCTACTACAGCCAAACAAGGTTATAACAAAGGGGTAGTTGAAAGATACTTTAACAAATTACCAGACCCTTTAGGAAGCATGATATTTGAAGAATATAAAAAAGAAACCGAAGGTTCTGTCATCAATATATCACAAGCAATAACATTTGTATTTAAGCAATTAAGAAAAATAAGCACTAATATACAAGCCCAAAGGTCCATGAAGCATTCAGATTATAATTTTTATAATAAGATAGTTCAAATACCATTAACATACGGTGAGGAAAGACCTAAGAGTAGAAAATATCATAGACCTCAAAGAAGAGATAATAATAATTTCAGAACAAAGAGAAGATATTTCTAAAAATTAGATAATAAAGCTCCGTTTTTACATAAAAGGAATGTAAGGCGTTACAATCCAAGAAAGAATTATGATAAAACATGTAGATGCTTTTATATGTAATTCACCTGACCATTTAAGTAAGACTTGCCCAAATAAAGACTAGAAAAGATATTCTAGTAAATATGAAGAACAAGAAAGGGTTTTAATAGTAGATAGTGTAAATGAAAATATATTAGTATGTGATGATGAAATAAAATATGATCAGTCGATATATTCAATTATAGAAACAGATGAGCTTGAAAACAATGAAGCAAAATATGAATCAAGTAATGATGATATAGACTTAATAGATGAGTTAGCAGGTTTAAGAATTGAGATGATGAATCAAGTAAGCTGTGAGCATGACTGGATTAGAGGTAAAGGAGATTACAATATAAAATGTGTATTTTGCATATATTATCCAAGTCAAGAGAATAGAGCTACTTGTAGTTTATGTTTAAAATAAGCTTGCTCCGAATGTTTAAAAGCAAACAAGCAAAGGTGGAGAAGAGAAATAGAATTAGAACCAGAGGGACAAATATTGTCTAGTAGGGTTAGAATCTTAGAAAATAGAGTAAATAAGCTAGAAGTAGAAATAGAAAATTTAAGGAAGAATTTAGAAGACAAAGGTTTACGAGAAGATAGAGTTGTAGAAAACACTGAGTTTAAAGAAGAAACTATAACTATGAAAGATAGCAAGGGTGTTAAATTAATCCAGTTAAAGGATGCTATAACCAATTTTGGGAATAAGTATATAGTCAAGTCACCATTTAAAGAAATATTAGGAATAAGAATCCCAGTCAAAATAAAACTAAGAACAAACGTCACCTATAAAATATTGGCATTAGTAGACACATGATGTACAAAAAATATCATCCATGATAAATACTTTATAAAATGTCCTGAAATAGTTCACATAATAGATAATGATAAAGCAGATACTTCCACAGATATGTCAGAAATAAGGAAGGTTCATAATCAGTTAGCCTACAATATAGAATTATACATAAATGGAACGAAATATATTATAGATGAAATTACAATAAAAGATTTATCCATGATAAAGGATGAAATGATTATTGGTCTAAGATTTTTACAACAATCAGTGCAGACTACAATTATACATGAATAAGGTATTACATTTATCCCATATCAAGACAATATTCCATATATCTCAGAAGTACGAAAGCGTGGTGGAACTGCACACCCTAACACTTAAAAATTTCCGCCCTTGAAAGCACGGATAATAGTATGAATCCTGAAAGAAACATAGAAAATGAGCTTAGTGCAAATATAGAAGAATATTATATGACAAATTCCTGCATAGAATGCATTGGATTGCAGTCATTTGCACCAAATTGGTATAGAGATATAAAATCTAAAAAAGATATAGAAAGGATTGTCCAAAGATTAGAAGATATCCAAATAATTGGAGAGATACCTATGAAGCATTGGGATAAAACTGCAAAATAAACATAATAAATCCAGATTACATAATTAAGACATGTCCAATAGAAGCCACTCCAAAAGATATAGAAGAATTTAAAATGCACATTAAAGAGTTAATAAAATTAGGAGCAGCCTTTATAGTTAGAAATCATTCTGAAATAGTTAGAGAGAAGTCTAGAATGGATATTAATTACAAAAGACTTAATGACAATACCATAGATGATGCGTACAATATTCCAAATAAATAGGAATTGATCAATAGAATACAAGGAAGCAAATATTTCTCAAAATTTGATTTAAAGGCCGGCTTCTGGCAAGTAAAAATGGCAGAAGAATCTATAGAGTGAACAACATTCACGTGTCCCCAAGGACATTTTGAATGGCTTGTAATGCCCTTAGGACTGAAGAATGCTCCTGCTTTATTCCAAAGAAAAATGCAAAATATATTTAATGAAAACCAAGACTTCTTACTAGTATATATAGATGATTTACTGATATTCTCAAAATCCTATAAAAAGCACATTGCTCACTTAGAAGTATTTTTTAGAAAGGTAGAACAGAATGGGTTAATATTATCTAAAAATAAAATGGAAATTTGTAAAGAAAAAATTAATTTCCTTAGTCATGAAATAGGAGAAGGCAAGATTTACTTACAAGAACATATTGCAAAGAAGATCTTGCAATTTCCTAACACTATGAATGATAAGAATGTGTTACAATAATTTTTAGGAATTGTGAATTATGCTAGGAATTACGTAGAAAATTTAGCGAAGCTTGCTGGGCTGCTATATGCAAAGTTAAGAAAGAATGGGCAAATATACTTCAATTATGAGGATATTAAATTAGTAAGGCTAATAAAAGACAATGTTAAAGAATTAAAGCCACTAGAATTACCATTGGATGATTGTTATCTAATTATTGAAACTGACGCTTCTCAATTAGGATGGGGAGCCATATTAAAACAAAGACCAAATAAATATTCAGCAAAATCAGAAGAAAAGATATGTAGATATGCTTCTAGAAGTTATAAATTAAAAACTGTGAATAATACTGATAGAGAAATGTTACCAATAATTCATGCTATAAATTACTTTCGCTTATATCTAGGATTTAAAGAATTCACAGTAGAAACAGACTGTGAAGCCATATGTAGATATTATAATCAAGTCAATAGTAAGAAAAGCTCAACTAGAAGATGGGGAGATAGGTTTTATTTAAAGATATTATTACTGGAAATGGTTATAAAGTTATATTTGAGCATATAAAAGGTAAAGAGAATATATTACTAGACTTATTCTCTCGATCATCTATTTTGCAGGAATGAAGAGAATGATGGGTTTCAATGGGGTTGAATCATTCAGCTTTGGAGCTGAAAATAAGCTAAGAATTTTCCCACCAAACTCATATAAATTCAAGCCTAAGGATCATATTGTATTAGATGATATACAAGAATGCATATTAGACAATTTCTGGTATCAATACAACAATAGGCGTGAAGATAAAGGCTATATGTTATCAATATTAAATAGCCTTGCTGAATATTTCAATAAATTAAATAATTCAATGCCTATCTTAGAAACTCCTGAGATAATAGATCATATAGAGCAAAAGCAAATATATGTGGTATTTGAAGGGCAATAGCATCCAGAAAATAGATGCAAAAATATCTGGGGGAATATCATGGAAAAAATATACAAATATTGATGAAGCACTAGCTCAAGCTAGGAGAATATTGGGTATAAATTATCATATGGAACCCGCCGCCAAGGAATATATTCAAAAATTTAAGAGAGCAAGAAGTAAGAAAGCTCCAGCCACATCATATGCCGAGAATACAAAAAAAGATGATGCACAAAAATTTCTAACATACAAGGAATGTTTAGTCAAAGAAGTGGATCCCTTAGATGGATCATACATAGATTGAAAAATAGATAAATTTTTTGAAAATATAGCTCCACAATGGAAGAAAGATATCAAAGAAGAGATTCTAAAAGAATTGATATATATATATATATATATATATATATATAGCAGGGTACAAGAAGGAGGAGATCGGGGTACTGGTGGACAACCACGGCCTTCTGCGGATGATCAGTGATGAGTGGACCCGCTTCCAGAAGGACATCGGATTAATCTTGCTATGTGTCCAAGTCACGCTAGGAAAGTCTCTAGTCTAAATAGGATTAGGAGTTTAAATTGAAATAGATTTATGCGGTTTTTCTCTGATACCAATTGTAGAAAATTGAATCCTAATTAGTTTATATGCGATTTTGCACCTATATAACGAGCAAGGATGTAGGAGGAAAAACACAATGAAAACAACAAAATAGAAGAAAATGAAGAGAAGAGAGGCACGATACGTACCTCTAGCCATAAAAAAAAATTTATGTGCATTTACTTTCTACTAGCTAGTCGCGTGCGTGACGGTACAACGTGCGAGCCTCACCGACAGATCATCAAGATTAGGACTGAGTTCCAACAATTGGTATCAGAGCTTCCCAATTCTAGGATCATGGCTAGTATCGAAGGATCTCGTACACAGGAGCTGACGGCGGGATCCCCGCGGGGTAGGCCCAAGACGAGGACTCGCCCAACAGGCCGGGGTGGCCCAAGTCCACTCCACGAAGTCCACTCGGCTCCACTCGGCTGGGCTGGCGGCGCGTCATCAAGTCAGCGCCACGATGCATTCAACCATGAGCGTTACGACGCATTCAACCCGGGGGTAACGGCACACGATCAATGTGTCGTTACCACCTCGTACGTGCAGCCGCACGACCCGCCAGGCGGGTCACGATCCAGCCAACTCGGCATTATAATTCCCCAGCCTTGTCCACCCTATATAAGGCAAGGCTGGGATCCTTAGAGAGGGTTCGACTCAATTGACCTCCTTAGTCTTACGCATTTTGTACTCTCTGTACAGACCTTAATTCCTCATACGGGGCCAGATAATTCATCCAGCAAGAGTAGGGTATTACCTCTTCCACAGAGGGTCTGAACCTGGGTAAAATCGTCTCGTGTGCATCCCACTGGTTCCTCCACACGCGCTCCCCTTGATCCACAAATGTATATTGCCGTGAAATCCCCACGATAGTTGGCGCGCCAGGTAGGGGCAAGCGCGTATGGATTCATCTGAAAGGATCCAGATGAGATCCGTCATCAACATCAACTTCGATCTCACCCGTGATCATGGAGAATTTTGGTCGCGGAGCTCGGGGGCTCGACAGCAACATCGCCCTCGCGCGTCCGAGCAGGACAACATGAACTACCGGCTTGTTCGCGCTCCCCCCGCGGCCTCAAGCATTGTTTTGCCGATCCCTTCAGTGGGATCTTGCGGGATAAAGCCTACATCGACCCTGCAAAATTTCATCACGATCTGACAGCGAGATCTCCGGCGATCTCTAAAAAACGGAGGTACTGTATGCACTCAGTCTGGAATCCGTGCGATCTTGGGAAAACCGGAATACCGGCCGCCTCCGACCTTGTTTCGACAAATCCACCATTCAAGTCATGCGAAATTGCTATTCGCATCACGCCCTAAAATTCCAGCTCGATCCAATGGTTCAATCTCCGGCGATCTCCCTATTACTACGGCAAATTTCGGATCTACGCGAACTCCTGCGCAGAGCGTCCAGATCCAAGTTCGTCTTGACCATTGGGTGACCTATCATACCACCTCCGATTGGAGAAATTTTTTGTGGAGTTGTGTGCCATATCGTCATGCACGTGCCTACCAAATTTGAGCCTATTTCGATGGTTAGATCTCTGGGAATCTGTCGATCATCGAGTGCCTCTTGGCATAAAAAAAAGAGGAAGTTGCGTTCGAGATCTGCTTCTCAGCGCTGAGTCCGACTCCTCTATAGCTGAGTCCGACTCCTCCGCGTCGAGTCCGACTCCCCCATGCCGAGTCCGACTCGTCTACAGCCGAGTCCGACTCCTCTACAGTTGAGTCCGACTCTTCCGCGCCGAGTCCGACTCCTGCGCGCCGAGTCCGACTCCTCTACAGCCGAGTCCGACTCCCCCATGCCGAGTCCGACTCCTCTACAGCCGAGTTCGACTCCTCCGCGCTGAGTCCGACTCCTCTACAGCCAAGTCTGACTCTTCCGCGCTGAGTCCGACTCCCCCATGCCGAGTCTGACTCTTCTACAGCCGAGTCCGACTCCTCTACAGCCGAGTCCGACTCTTCCGCGCCGAGTCCGACTCCCCCATGCCGAGTCCGACTCCTCTACAGTCGAGTCCGACTCCTCCGCACTGAGTCCGACTCCCCTACAGCCGAGTCCGACTCCTGCGCGCCGAGTCCGACTCCTCTACAGCCGAGTCTGACTCTTCCGCGCCGAGTCCGACTCCCCCATGCCGAGTCCGACTCCTCTACAGCCAAGTCCGACTCCTCCACGCTGAGTCCGACTCCTCTACAGCCGAGTCCGACTCTTCCGCACCGAGTCCGACTCCTGCGCACCGAGTCCGACTCCTCCGTGCTGAGTTCGACTCCTCTACAGCCGAGTCCGACTCTTCCGCGCCGAGTCCGACTCCCCCATGCCGAGTCCGACTCCTTTACAGCCGAGTCCGACTCCTCCGCGCTGAGTCCGACTCCTCTACAGCCGAGTCCGACTCTTCCGCGCCGAGTCCGACTCCCCCATGCCGAGTCTGACTCCTGCGTGTCGAGTCCGACTCCTCTACAGCTGAGTCCAACTCTTCCGCGCCAAGTCCGACTCCTTTACAGCCAAGTCCGACTCCTCCGCGCTGAGTCTGACTCCTCTACAGCCGAGTCTGACTCTTCCGTGCTGAGTCGATTCCCCCATGCCGAGTCTGACTCCTCTACAGCCGAGTCTGACTCCTCCGCGCCAAGTCCGACTCCTCCACGCCGAGTCTGACTCTCCTCTAAAGCAGGCTCCGAGGACTACTTCGCCATGTCGTCGCTCCGCGGACTCCGACCTCATTGCCTCGTCACTCCACGGACTCCGACCGCGTCGCTTCAAAGACTCAGACCATGTCACCAAAGCCTGGAGCATAAAACAGATGAGTCACTTTTTTGCTTAAGCTTCGTTTTTTACTCCATCACAAGTTTATTTTTGCCTCTCCCGGGCAACCCTCGGGCGCTACATCAACAACTGACTGGTTCGACTCTCCCGGGCAACCCTCGGGGGCTACCTCAACCACCCACTGGGTGCGCCGCGACCCGGCATATTCAAGCTCCTTTAACTTTGTCTTCTCACAAAAGTCTAAGTAAATGTGTACGGTCACGCTGAAAGCCCACTCTTCGTCCCCAACTACAGTTGCAACCCAGCCGTCCGGTTGGCAAGAGCAAAAGCTGGAAGCTAGCTTGCACACGAAAGGACTCAACGCAGAAACAAATTAAAGAGAGCACTTAACTCAAAATAGTTAATTTATTGTGCATAACACAACTTTTCACTTGGCATCCCCGACTCTTTGCTTGTTCGGGTGCGCCGCGTCCCAGCGCACTCAGCTAGTTTCCTTTGTCTTTCTGATAATTTCAGTAATGTGTGAGTATACTTATGCCAACTCTTTGTCTCCAACATACAGTTTACGCCTTAGGAGTACGACTAGGTTGGCAACCCCAACTTCCAGTTTGCTCCTCGAGGATACGACTCGTTGGCAAGAGCACATGCAGCAAGTTAAACTTACACACGAAAAAATATCACGCAAAGACAGGGATACGTTTTAACTCAACCAGTTAAACAACCAGCGGTTGACTTGTTGTTTGCATATAAATGTTCACTCGGCATCCCCAGTGTATGACTAAATGCAGTCGCAAGTTCACTCTATTTTCTGGGCCTTATAGGTGGTTCGACGAGTCGCAAAACGACGCCAACACGAAGGCCGCTGGCTCAATACTTGCTGCCAGGTTCACCGAAGCACAGGCTTTCCGTTTTGGGAACCTGGACTTCATCATCGGCGGACTCCACGTCCACGACCCGACGGACTGCATGTCTGTGACTCGGCATTTAGCTAGTCGACGGACTTCATCGTCGGCGGACACCACGTCCGCGACCCGACGGACTTCGTCGTCGGCGGACTCCCCGTCCACAACTCGGCAGACTCCACGTCCACGATTCGGCATCTAGCCAGTCGGCGGACTTCATCATCGGCGGATTCCTCGTCCACGACCCGGCGGACTGCATGTCCGTGACTCGGCATCTAGCCAGTCGGCGGACTTCATCATCGGCGGACTCCACGTCCGCGACCCTGCGGACTTCGTCGTCGGCGGACTCCCCGTCCACGACTCGGCAGACTCCACGTCCGCGATTCAGCGTCTAGCCAGCCGGCGGAAGCTTCATTCAGACTCGGACGACAGCGAAAGCTCCGACAGTCACCATCCAACGCAAGCTAGCAAAGACCCTCCGCCCGTCTCCTCGAATCGGCCGTAAGCTCGGGGGCTACACCCACTGGGTGCACTGATCGCGCCCCCAGAGCTTACAAAAGACAAACGATGAGTCCCAGAAGAATGACCCATTGCGCGCATGACTCGCGCCAAACTCAAGGCGTGATGATGGCGGTCCAACGTCCCGCGCGCCCATTGTGCTGTCTGCGCGCATTAAATGCGGCAGGTGATGGGACAACACACTGACGACAGCTCATGACATCATCAACAGCCGCAACGCTTCGCGCATCCACGAGCTAACTTGGAGCCGGATCCGGCCCGCCGCGTAGCAACGCGAAGACTGATTGGCGGAGTCGGCCAACCGAGTACCGATCGCGTCGGCTCCACCAAGCAGCATACACACATCCCGAGGCGCACCAACTGCGCTCACTTGGAAGCAGACCAGCTCTGCACATGGGCATCGATGGCCGGCCCAACAAGGTTCACAGGCCACTCGGCAATGCCAGAGCGAAGGACGGACTCGGCATCCCCGACGGTGCAAGTTGAGTTCTGAATTCATTCAGAGCCAAGTGCCAAAGTTTGAAGACTCGGTTCCGAAGCTTGAAATCGAGAGCGTTCCCCTACGGACACTAGCTGGCAACGACTGACTCGGATAAGCCCAGACGCTGCTCGGATCCATTCGGAATTCATGATACGCCTCCCAGCGGGCCACTAGCCACTCTCCACAGCAGAGAACTTCGGGTATCACCGAGACTTTTCCGCTACTAGCTCACCTCTTACTTTTTAGGAACTTCTGGAGTCCATCAAGGTCTCCCTGCAAGGCGACTCGGTGGCGCGCACAGTTCGTTCTCCAATCGGAGCTTTCTCAGTCCAGAGAAGGAGTCGGCACCAACAGCGAGACTCTGAAGGACTCGGGGGCTACTGACGGCGGGATCCCTGCAGGGTAGGCCCAAGACGAGGACTCACCCAACAGGCCGGGGGTGGCCCAAGTCCACTCCACGAAGTCCACTCGGCTCCACTCGGCTAGGCTGGCGGCGCATCATCAAGTTAGCGCCACGACGCATTCAACCATGAGCGTTACGACGCATTCAACCCGGGGGTAACGGCACACGATCAATGCGCCGTTACCACCCCGTACGTGCAGCCGCACGACCCGCGCCAGGCGGGGCCACGATCCAGCCAACTCGGCATTATAATTCCCCAGCCTTGTCCACCCTATATAAGGCAAGGCTGGGACCCTTAGAGAGGGTTCGACTCAATTGACCTCCTTAGTCTTACGCATTTTGTACTCTCTGTACAGACCTTAATTCCTCATACGGGGCCAGATAATTCATCCAGCAGGAGTAGGGTATTACCTCTTCCACAGAGGGCCTGAACCTGGGTAAAATCATCTCGTGTGCATCCCACTGGTTCCTCCACACGCGCTCCCCTTGATGCACAAATGTATATTGCCGTAAAATCCCCGCGACAGGAGCGCTCGGTCACTCCTCCATCATAACAACACGGCAGCGAACTAGTGGTCTAGGAGAGCATCATAAGGGAATCTAGTAGCATGGTCATCTACCCAATGCTAACGACAACGAACTACACCGACTAGGCTCTCGTTATGAGGGTGAATCTGTGGGCGTAAGGGCCATGGGTGGTAGTCAAGCTCGAAAACGCCAGCGAGTGCGACGATATGACGGCACTATTTGCAATTCTCTGAGCAGTACTGCTTGACATGCTGTCAGTTCTGGTAGCGAAGGAGACGGCAAAGGAGGCATATGACACGATCAAGATCATGCGGGTCAGTGTCGATCGCATCCACAAGGCCAACGCACAGAGGTTACAATCGGAGTTCGAGGCGATCATGTTTAAGGATGGTGAGTTCGTCGATGCCTTCTCCATGCGCCTCACCGGTCTCGTCAATAACATCCGCGCACTTGGCAACACGTTGAAGGACAAGAAGATTGTTAAGAAGTTCCTCCTCGTCGTGCCGCCACTGTACATGCAGATCGTGCTCTCCATCAAGACCCTCCTTGACCTCAAGACACTGACGATCGAGGAGCTCACTGGGCGCCTCCATGTTGTCGAGGAGCGTCTCACACAGGACAACGTTGGCGGATACGGAACACGCCTAATCCTCACCGAGGAGGAGTGGGATACATGCCAGAAGCAACGTGAGCAACGCAAGCGTGGTGAAGCCTCGATGGGTGGAAGTAGCGAGTGGTCCAAAAGCACAAGACGAGGTGGTCGACAAGGTCATTTCCAAGAAGGAAGTCATGAAGACGATGAACGATTTATCAACAAGAGAAGGCCACGCAACTTCGACAAGTCAAAGGTATAATGTTTCAATTGCAACCACTATGGTCACTTTGCAAAGGAGTGCAAGCAGCCGAATTGAAGGAAAAAGAGCTAACCTTGTGCAACAACTAGACGATGAAGGACCAGCTCTCCTCATGGCAGAGGTATGTGAACTCTTCAAATGGTCACAAGCAAATGTGATGAAGTAGTGTTGCATGAAGAAAAAGAGACGACCAAATTGGTTGTGCCCGAGTGCATGCATAAGTCACATGGTGTGGTGCTTATGAATGACAAAGTGGCGCTAGAGTTATACACCAACAGAGGAGTACCTGAAGAGTCCAAAGTTTGGTACTTGGACACCGGCGCAAGCAACCACATGACAAGTGAAAGAGTATCTAGGCCTCCAAGTTGGTTTTGATGGTTAATGACAACTCAAACTGGAATCTAATGTTTACAATGAGTGTAAACAGGATGAATAGGTTCTAGGAAGAAGAGTCATCCAGAAAATGATGACCACCCAAAAGTACAAAGACAGTTTTTAAGACAAGGAAATAGCTGTGTTAGGCAGCTGTGCCACAGCTGTGAAGAAGCCGGTGCTGTGCAAGGAGTTGCAAGCAAGATGATGGTGGCTTGATGCGTCAAGGGCCGTAACTACAGTTGGTGGTAGGTAAAGCCTAAGTTTGCTAGTTTTCTTGAGTCATTAGGAAACATCTGTACTATCAAGAGGGATGAAGTAGCAATGATCTTTGGAAGTTCCTTATGCTCAATGCTCAACGAGCCTTGTTCAATGAGTTGGACGAGAGCGCCTACGGAAAGTCATATTCGGCAATGGATATGTCGTGGAGATCTGATCAGTCCTTCTTCAATGCAAGAATGAAGAACAACGAGTACTACATGAAGTATATTTTGTACCAATACTTTGTTATAATATCATTATTCTAGGACAGTTTACATAATACGTCATGACGGTAATTATGCACAATGATCGACTGAGGATTTATGAACAAAGCGGGAGCCTTCTTATGAACATGATGAGATCTAAGAATCGGTTATACACGATCACGTTGGAGGTAGTAACTTGTCTACATGGGAGACAGTAGGAGGCTGCCACACACGACAAGGATGGTGCCCTAACCACTGGAAGCAATCCTAGCTGGCCCGCTGAGCACAACGACACCAAGTATAGCAACCAAGGTATGGTCAATGAAGAAGATATTACAACTACCAATGTCAGAGAAGGCAACATGTCAAAGTCAAAGGTCATGACCTTATCAGAAATCAAGATTGAGGACAAGGTGTTCAAGATCGAAGACAAGGACCAAACCATGAAGGAGTGTGCATCCATGCACACGATGCATGCAGCGGCAGCAACAACAGCTATGATGCATGAAACTACAAGAGTGGCAGTATACAGTGCAACAACAACGATGGCTACGCCGACAACAAAGAATACAAGGACTTATACTCTGACAACATCGACAAAAGAGAACAATAGACATATTTGGGACCCAGGATGCATAAGACGTACTGCAACAAGTTAGGATCAAAGGGGAGGCACTCCAACAAAGATTAATGGGGTGAATGTTAGGATTAATCTTGTTACGTTTCTGAGTCACGTTAGAAAGGCTCTAGTCTGAATAGGATTAGGATTTTGAATAGGAATAGACTTAGAAGTTCAAATCCTAGTTAGTTTGTATGAGATTTTGCACCTATGTAAGGGGCAAGGATGTAGGAGGAAAAACAAAACAAAAATAATGAAAAAGAAGAAAAGAAAGGAAGAGAAGAGAGGCATGTTACGCACCTCTAGCCATAATTTTTTTTGTGTGCGTCTACTTTCTATTAGCTAGTTGCATGTGTGACGGTATAGTGTGCGAGCCTTGCTGACAGATCGTGAAGATTAGGGATGAATTCCAACAATCCAGCTCCCCGTTGACTGCAACGTTGATGGCATCTACGCCAAGTTCGAGAATGAGACGCTCACCATCACGTTTCCCAAGGAGAAGCCCTCGCCATCGCTTCCTAGGAAGCTGTTGGCTCTCGAGCCGGCAAGGCCTGCGCCTCCCGTCCGAATGCTAGCGCTGAAAATGGAACCCTCAAAGAAGTACAACGGATGCGCTGTCACCGTGAATCCTGAGTCGGCCGCTGTCCGGAATCCGACAGAGGAGTGGTTGAAAGAGACCAAGAAGCCGCAAGTAGCGGTGGCCAAAGAGGAGGAGAAGCGGATGGAGAGGGAGGCGAAAGGGAACATAGGAATATGGCAGAGGAGAAGGACAAGAAAGCCAAGGAGGGAAAGGAATGATGACGAAAATGGAGATGGTGCAGCGGAGGAGGCCGATCTCTGTGAGCCGCGGGCTATTGGTGAACGTGGCAGTGGTGTGGTACTTGTCGAGATCACCGTATACGTGTGGCACAATTGGAGCGGTGCTACTAGCGGCGATGGCGACCACGGCCATGGGATATCGAAACCGGGAGCTACAGCAACAAGATATGAGCAGGTGCAAAGTATTTGAGGTATGATGTTGAGAGTTCATGCGTGGACGAGTGAAGCACTCAAGTATATAATACAAGGGGTATATATGTGTGGTTGGTTTCTCAATTATATGGTGCTAGTTACAGCTTAAAAAAAACATGGACCACTCCTATGGATGCCATCTCCACCATTGTCCCTGCCGCCGCCATCCTCCTACTCCGTCTATGACGGCTACCGCTACCGGATCTGCCGCCACCAAATGAGTCGCCATTGCCACCACTGTCCTCCTCCTTGTCAACCCGCCCTTTGACACTGGTCTGCCGTCCGTTTTCCCTGTCCGTGGCGGTAGCACTGCTACGCCGCCTCGCCCCAACACACCACCTCCACCACCAGTTTGCCACCCCCAGCTGGTCTTCCCTCTGAGCCCAGGGAGCATGAGTGCAACTCTGGCGTTGGTGACCCTTACCCCGAATTCGTAACCTCTCTGATGCGGCGAAGCTCCAGTGAGGTCCCACACGCTCGCCAGATGTCATGACGCTCTCATCATCACCATCCGCCAACTGCCTCCTTCCCCTTCTTTCCCTCCCGCCATAGACCAAAGACCGCAGCCTCCCTTCTCTCCCAAGGTCGGTGCCTCCCCATGGCGGCACTTCTCCCCCGAGGATAGTGGCTCCCCAGGATGGCGCAGAAGGTGAGCAACGCCCACGCGTCGTTCACCTGGTCGGCCTTCGCCTCTCATGCCGCGAGGAGGGAGAGTGCGAGGACGATGCCACTCCCACAAGAGCCACGTCCTCGCCGCCACCATAGGAACTCCTACGCCACGGCCTCACCCAACGTGACGTGAGGAGACCCGCCCACGTGTGAAAGCAGTGGGGAAGGGGCACGGCTAGGTGGGAAGGGACAGTGGTGGCAACTTTGGGCCAGGACGGTGGCGGTGGGGTTGTGGAGCCGCCTGACGAGGGCGGCGGATCCGATGCGACGCCTGTGGTGGTGACAGGGGTGAGCAACAGTGCAGGATGGGAGGAGCGTCGGAGGAGGAGAAAGATAGAGAGGTTGACAGCGGGGGCTGTGGGGATGAAGGGGATCAGATCAGGAAAGGAAGAAGGGGATCGGGATGGGGATGTAATCGGGAAGGAAAGAATGAGATTAGGGTAGGGAAGAGAGAGACGAGAGAGTTAGTTGTTTATATTAATAAAATATAGATGAGTGAAATATATGGAGCGAGATTTAAGGAGTCGATTATAACGTGTTAAAAAAGAGAGAACTTTTTATATGAAAATATATGAAACGAGATTTAGAAAACCGATTAAAGTTATTTTTAGAGCCTTCCCAGCAAATCCACTTTCTCTGCTCCTCGATAATGCGACGGAAGAAACAATCGTGGCCTCGTTTTCTCTGGCTCTCTGATCAAATCTTTAAATGCGTAGTTTTATGAAAAACTTTAAAGTGAGAATTTTTTTAATAGTTTCACGAAAATTACTCAGGCTGGTCTATCTCAGCCCCAGGACAACACACTTCATATGATCACGTGTCCAGCTCATATGCTAAACATTGCATTGCCACGCGAGTGGCATGCAGGCCTGGTGGCTCGACATATTAAGAGACAGTAAAGCCGCACGAGTTTGGCGCCTTCTCAGGCCCGCATCACCTAATCTTCATCCTATACGCCGTCAATAGTCTGGATCTCCCGCATCTCCCCGCGCACGTGCCCGCATGCCCTGCCCCGTGGGACCCGTTGGGGGTGCCCTCCCCTTCCGGGACAAAATGCGTGCCTCCTGGTTGACTGGGCCTCGGCCTCGGTCGTGTGGGCTGCTACCGGGCCACCGCTTCCTCCTGCGGAGCACCCCTCCCCTCCCAACTCTCGAGCCATCCATTCTCTCACGAGTCGCAACCCTTCCGCTCCTCTACTTTCTCTCGATGGGTGAACCCTAGGTCGCCGGTGCCGCCGTCCCCTGCTGGCCGGTGCCCCTCTCGTTTGTCCCTCGTCGTGGGCCTCGGCCTCTCCTAACCCTCATCGACCTCATGGCGGGCTACACGGATTTGGGTGGCCAAGAAACCATGAGCAGCCTCGAATCCCCTCTCTGCTCCAGTTCTAGGTGGCGGCAACGGAGCAAGTGAGGCGACGGCGTCGGAGGAGGTGAGGCGACGGCCACGGAGGAGGTGAGGCTACGCTCTCCTATATCGCTGAGGATTAGAAGATTTTTGGGTGCTCTCTTGCTCATGCTGGCGTTAGGTTTCTCCGTCCGGTAGTGAGTGGGCGCGCTTGTACGGCGGCAGGGAGCACCATGGTGCCACCATCCTCCCATTGAGCTCTCAAGCCCAGACAGCAGCGCACGAGACGTCGGGAGGCGACGCGACGCCTCTGCGGTATTCTCCTCCTGCTCTCTTCCCCGTGCCCTCACCTTCTCTCTTGACGAGGCTAGTGGTGATCCCGCTAGAGGCTACACGGTGGAGGCAAGCAGCCAATGGAGCTCGCCGCAGACCTCTAGCACCAATCGCACGGGAGGAGCACGGAGGTAGGCGGGTGGAGGCGGAGCTCACTGCAGACTTCCAGCAGCAACCGCACAGGGACGGACGGACGGAGGGATGAACTGGCGGAGGAGGAGGCCCGCGGTCGCCAGAGAAAAGCTGCCGCCTATAGGAAGCAGCGAGCGCCAAGCAACGACGAGCGGCTGACGACGGGGTTCTGTTTCTTGTGCAGTGTCACTAATCTCAACATCTAGGTGACTCAGTCTCTTACTGTTGCAGCCAATCAAAAAGGTTGTTCCTTGTCAAAGCAGTAAGCAGTGGATGCCATCATCTTCTGCAGCAAGAAGCGACTATTCAGAACTCAGATGTGGTGATTTTGCAATTCTGCATGTTACAGAGTTTAGGCAACGCTTGTTGGACCTGTACAATCCTTTCGCTTTTACTCCTTGCTTCCATTCTCTACGAATCGATTAATCGGTGAGAGGGTGACAGTATCCTTTCAGACTTCTCTTCTTCTTCAAACTTTTCTTTAGGAGTTAAAAGAGTGTCATGAAAGTAACAACTGTAAGAAACTAGAGCAACAGAGGTGCAAAGTCACTTTGGAGATGTTCCGTTAAATCAGTGCTACTCATGGTTGCTCCTATCCTATGAATATGATAGTCTAAGAATTGTGCAGACCGTTAACAATAGAACTGTTCTAATGCTTCCTTGCACATGTGAGTAATCAATTCGTGGTAATTTCTTGTTATCTCTTTGGTTGGAGATGAATCAAGTCATTGAATTGCACTTGTTCAATAGAGCTGAATTGCAAGTTTCCTCTTGCAGGAAAGTTGGAATTTTCTGTACCTATGAATGTGACTTCAGTATACCGCATTCTTTGTCTTGGGTAATACTATTTAGCATATCTATGACTGGGTTAGCTGGGCAACATATGCACATTCTTTGTCTTGGGTAATACTATTTAACATATCTATGACTGGGTTAGCTGGGCAACATATGTGGCATGAACTGCAGCATTTGTCAAATAGCCTATAGAAACAATCTTGTATTCTATTGGTGATGGTGGTGCAAAAAATCTAGCTAAAGCATGATCAAGCTAGCATATAACAAAGTTCTTTTTTGCCTTTGCACTAAATTGTTTCTTCCATAGAGGTACCGAAATCTATCATTATAGTTTCACTTTAAATTATAAATTGTACTGCTATTCAAATGCAAAATCTAGTGTTTTGTAGCATTTTTCTGCTTCACATCATAGCTCATAATTCTTTCTCACCGTCATCTTGTTTATGTTTTCCTCTAAAAAGGCTTATTAACTTTCATTTGCCTTCCATCTTAACATATTTTGCAGATCCATAAGAGCAAAGGATCTGTGAAGATTTCTTGCAAACTGGCTTACAAAAAGATACTGGATCGCTATTTGAACTGCCACCTGCTACAGGGTATTCCAAAACCTAAATAGATTTTAATCCATGCTATAAATTGTTGTTTGTGTTATTAACCGCATATATTAAATCAAGTCAACAGCAGTGACAACATATTCCTTTTAAAATATTGGTCGTAGCTGGTTCGTGGTGCTGTTGTCAAGACATTGATGCCTCATTCGGTGGATATGATATAAATGTTGATATAGGATACGCGGTGGCCTCTTCATGTTAAGGTTAAATTTGTATAACATTTTTGGGAGCACCGTTGTGCTCTGACCGTTTTACGTAAACTCTTTAGGATGGAAATACAACAAGAAGGGAGCTTCATTAAGAGTGTTAAGTTATTTGCTTCATGTTTATATATGCTATGCAGTTAAGTGGAATGGTGCTTGATGCAGTAATTTTTTGCTGGCCTTTGGACCTGTAAAATGGCATTTCTTTGGATTGTTTCCACAGAAGATTCAGATTTTACATCGCTTAAATGGCCTCCATCAAAATCCCCAAAATACCACTACGATTTTCAAAACATTTCAAACTGTACTATAGTATTATATAATTCCATAAAAGTTCTTTAATTGTTGACCATTTCTTTAGCCCTTTCCTCACTCTAGGTAAGATGGTCTACAATTTGCTTCCTAAAACACAAACATCATCTGGAACAAATAACATGTTAATCTACAATTTTACCTGATACCAATAACGATCATGTATGTTCTACATATACATGTTTACTATAGTGTTTTTCTGCTAATTGAATGATCATCTCTACTAATTATACTAGTTTATTAATATAACGTCCCTTCAAAAATCATATGTGGACTGTTTAGGCCGGGGGCCGCAACGCACGGCTCTATGGTGTACAATGTGACGAGCTGGTGTTTTCTTTTATTGAATCTTGTGCAAAATATGTAGGCGTGTGTTTGTTAAGAACTTCGCTGGCGTGGAAGAGCCCAACGGGCAGTAATAACGGGACAAGTGGCCGACCCTGTTGGTTTCCTCCAATGCGACATAGTGGAGTTTATTGATCAAATTCGACTTGAATATTACAGTTCGCGGAATAAAAATTAGATATACGGCTTTGTGATAGTTGGTTAACAAATACTACCTACGTTCAAAATACCTGGTATCTTTGACCGGGCACGGTCTTCAAAGGTAAATTTTGATCTTCTGTTTTGTGCTAATACATTCATAAAATACTATGAACGTGTAATGCTATAAAAATATTTGTACAGCAAATCTAACAATACTATTTAAATATAACCAAACGGAGCATTCATAAAGAAACTATTAGTCAAACTTCATAAAATTTGACCAGTCAAAATAAAAGTGCCAAGTATTTTAAAACGGAGGGAATATGTAGTTCTGCAAAAATTACTCTAATACAACAATATTAATAACTCCAGATACAAAAAAGATATATTAACACGGTGTCTAAACACAACTTTGATCATTAATATACAAGATAAAATATCTACAAGACAAAATAAAATTATATTGTTATAAAAACCTCTTCATAGATAAATATATTCATGTTATTTTCATATTCTAAAATGTATAGTTGTTTTTATATATAGTGGGTCATAAATAATGTAATAAGTAAGACTAAATACTATATTGTGTGACTAATTGTGCATCGTTTTTATTGTGACTTGTGAAATGATTTTATGTCTAAAACTAAGCACTATCAATTATATTGTCACTTATGTTATGCTTATGTACTCTATATTGCACCTAATGGATACCCATTGGGCACAGGTACCCACTCAGTTTGGAGATGAGCACGCTTCTGTACCCTGTGTATCTTTATGGGTGGGTAGAATATGTGTTAAATGGTGGTTATGAAGGACTCCTACCCCTCCATTTTCATCCCTAAATAGTAGGGAGAAATAGGGCGAATAGGTTAGATTCAATTCAAGAAGGAAGGGAGACAGGAAGTTAGCGGTGAGAGAAAAGGAAGGGACATTGCATGGAGGAATAACAAGTCATTAATAAACATGGTTGATCTTGAATTTTCAAATGTAGAGCGGGTCAAAGTATGTTGTTAAAAAGTAGATAACTATATGCGTATTTTGTTTTACCCCTTAGAAACGAGTAGTTGTGATTTTTGATTAAGACACGTATAACTAAGTAATCACTTGCTTTTATGTAATATAATTAAATTGTCGTTGCTAACCAATTCAACCTCTATGGGCCCACTAAATATGCGGTGGGGAGTAGAGCAAAATGAGAAATATGGAGCATGCTTGGTTTGTAGCCCTAAATTGTTGAATTGGCTTGCTAAATATTGGGCTAGCCTAATAAATTTGGCCTACAATGGGATTGCTACCAATTCTTAAGCAAATTCGCCAAATATTGCATTTGCAAAGCATTGGCAAGCAAATTTTAGGCTGCAGACCAAGCAGCCTTATAGATTCGAGAAACATGAAGTAACAAGTATATACGAACAAATAAAGTAGTTAAAAGTGACAAGTAAACATGGACGGAGAAAGCGAATATGCTATAGGATGTTTACATATTTGGTTCGAGAGATTACCTTATCCTAAGTAACTTCTTGACATGGTAAACTAGCAGACTGATCTTTCTATTGACATATTTTCTGCATCCTTACTCACCCTGCATGGTACTTCAAACGAAGGATTGGTACACCTTGTGGCTAAAGCAAAACATCCGGGAACCGCTGAAGCAAAGAAAGGAGTTGCCTAGCAACAAGCATCACCGCATAACTCATCTAAGAGGTAACGCCAATCTGCTGCCAAGAAACAAAATGTATGGTGATCTCCTATAGTGCACCCCCATTCCTCTGTCCTAATCAAACTTCTCGCTGAAAGATCCGAGGAATAGAGCAGAGCCGTCTCGGCATATATCAACACCATGCAGGCAGCGGCTGCTGCGCCAGTACCGCCTCCGCCGCCACGCCACCGCGTGTACACGGCCGTCGACCCCCGGTGCGAGTGGGCACGCACGGAAGACGCCCACACCCTCGTCGTCGACGTCTCAGGTGCTAACCACCGGATTAATCCATTGTTGCACAGTCAGCCTATGACTTGTGTATTCTGAAGAGTTTTGTCTTGGTTTCAGGGTTCAGGAAGGAGGAGCTGAAGGTGCTCTACAACACCTGCCGGAAGCTGAAGGTAGCCGGCGAGCGCCCGGTGGACGACGACGGCGCCCGATGGGCGCGCTTCCTCAAGTCGTTTCCTGTCCCCAGGAGCGTCGACGCCGGTGCCATCAGGGCCATGATGGACAAGGAGGACGCCCTGCTCTATGTCATCCTGCCCAAGGGATCACCATCGCCACCATCATCATCCATGGACGGGCAGAAAGAACTGCAGCCTGGTAGCTCTCCGTCTCTGCCTCATGGAGAGCAGAAAGGAGGAACAGGTAGTGCAGATGGCTTATCAGGCAGCAGCAGTGGCAGCTTCTGGAGTGCCCAAGAAGATGCAGAGAAAAGCAGGATTGAAGAGAGTAAAATGGAACTGGAGGAGGCCAAGGAAAATAAACAGGAGATCGCCACACAAGATGCACCAAGAACTGATCTTAGTGGTGATGCAAATGCTGTAAAAAAAGATGGGGATGATGGTGAAGGCAAGAATAAGAGGTGGTGGAAGAAGATTAGGCCTCTGCATGTTCTTGGCTTTGTTCTCATCCTTGCACTGGCAGGAGTCGGCGCCTCTGTCCTGTATGTAATGCTGCTTTGAAGCTTGTGTGCAAGTGGTGTGTGCAAATGTATCATGTGCATAACAATTGTCATCTGGGAAAAGGTTTGAATATAAGCAGCAAATTTCAGGATTGAAGAATTACAATGGAGACACTGAATGATGCAAACCGATGATTGCATTTTACAATTCTGTGTATAACCGTAGTACACATGCCCGAGACAACAGCCTGAAAAAAACCCCACCAAACATAGAATACAGTATATAAGAGTATCTTACGAACACTAGACTAACCAAAGACCAGGGGTACTATAAGACCCAGATTATTCGAAACAAATGGCTCTTTTGGCGTTTGTGTATCAACGAACAGACGGAGGTGCTATCAGGCTGTTCATTTTGTGCTGGCAAGCTGGGTGCGGATGAGCTTAGCGGCCGAGACCATGTTGGTTAGGGCAGGCTTCACCTCAGTGTACTTGCGGGTCTTGAGACCGCAGTCAGGGTTCACCCAAAGAATGTTGGTGTCAAGCACGGCAAGCATCTTGTTGACGCGGTCAGCAATCTCCTCGGTGGTGGGGATCCTGGGAGAGTGGATGTCATAGACACCAGGGCCGATGCCAGCTCCATATTTCACACCTTCACGGAAGACAGACAGGAGCTTCTCATCGGACCGGGAGTTCTCAATGGTGATGACATCAGCGTCCATGTCAATGATGGAGTGGATGATATCGTTGAAGTTAGAGTAGCACATGTGAGTGTGGATCTGCCCAGGAAAAAAAGGCCCATCAGGACTGATGCTAAGAAAGATTTCTGAATATATCGTGACATTTCAAGAAGATTACCTGGGTTGTGTCCTGGACTCCACAGTTAGTGATTCTGAACGAGTGGACAGCCCAGTCCAAGTAGAAAGCATGCTCGGATTTGCGCAGCGGAAGACCCTCTCTTAGAGCGGCCTCATCGATCTGGATCACCTGCAGAGGGCCAAAACGAACATATTGTTACACATGCCACACGGACGTGTCATCCTAAGAAATCAAAGAAAGCTGAAGATATAAACCTGAATACCACCAGCTTCGAGATCCTCAACCTCCTTTTTAATTGCAAGAGCAATCTGGTAGCATGTCTCAAACCTGTAGACCAAGAAGTGGCATGCCAATAAGCAGTTAAACACCTCCCCATGAAGGAGCAAAATGGTGTTTGGAACTATCTAAACAGATTTAAGCAGCTAGGGAGCAGTAACAACCTTGGCTGGTCGTTCCTGACAAAAGACCAGTTGAGGATTGTGACAGGACCAGTCAACATTCCCTTCATTGGGCGAGGGGTCATGCTCTGAGCCATCTTGGACCAGAAGACTGTCATGGGGTTGGGGCGGCTGACATCACCATAGATGATGGGTGGCTTCACACAACGTGATCCATAGGACTGCACCCATCCATTGGCAGTAAACGCAAAACCAGATAATTGCTCACCAAAGTACTCAACCATGTCATTTCTCTGAAAGATACATAGAAATTAAGTTACAAAAATGTGTAAACCCTTCGTTTTCAGAGAACAAATATCAGTACGCTAAATAAATCTCTGTTTTAATGATATATATACAAATATAGCTTCATTTTCATAACCTCCAAAAGAACCTCTTGCAGATTAGTCAACAATGAACAATATTAGTTGGGACTGCTCACCTCAGGCTCTCCATGCACAAGCACATCAATGTCAAGCTCCTCTTGGATCTTGACAACCTTGCTAATTTCTTCCTTGATGGCATTGACATACTCTTCCTCAGAGATCCTGCAGTGACACAAATTTTGAATTAAAAAAACTACAGGAAATATTACAAGAAAAGCATCTGTAGAGACACTCACTTCTTTGCCTTGTACTCACGGCGGACCCTCCTCAGGTCCATAGTCTGAGGGAATGAACCGATTGTGGTTGTAGGAAGGACCGGAAGGTTGAGCTTCTTCTGCTGAGCGTCCAATCTAGCAGAAACATTGGTAGCACGGCGGTGATCAGAGCCCCTCAAAGCAGCGGCCTGTAAGAAATGTCCTTCCAGTTAACAATTGGCATGCGCTATCTGTTAATGTGTGTCTATATGACCACAGCTCAATAAACTTACAGCCTTCTGGACTTCTTCATTATTCACTCTGGGTGATGATCTCCTTGAGGCCTGAGCAGCGGCATTGGCTGCAAAGTAAGCCTGTAGTCGAAAATGTTCAGTGTTACATGTGAGCAAAGTTAGTATAGAGTTGCATTTAAAGTGGTGCAAAGAAGCACCAATCTATAGTTCAAAAAGGATATAATACCTCATCCTTTTGACCAGCCAAAGCCTTGCCAAGTGCATTCACCTCAACCACCTTTTGGGCAGCAAATGCGAGCCATGACTTAATCTCACTGTCAAGCTTAGTCTCGTTTACAAGATCAACAGCAGTGTGCATCAGCGAGCAAGAGGTGGACACCACAAGCTTGTCTGAAAGAATGTATTCATAATTGTTGAATACAGAAAGCAACGACAACGGAAAACAGATAAATAATAAATGTATGATTTAATTATTACCCTTGCCAACAACAGCCTCAAGAGACTGAAGAGTGCTGAGAGATGCAGCAAGATCATCGGCCCAAATGTTCCGTCCATCTACAACACCAGCAAATAAGTACTTTCCAGATGGGAAACCCGCACTCTTTACAAGATCAAGTGTCTTGGTTCCACGGACAAGATCAAAACCATAGGCAGTCACACCGCTCAATGATGTGAGGGTCCTGTGATTGCAAAGAATTAGTGATCTGTTGACTCAACAGAACTTGAAACAAATACAATGGTGAAGAGGACGTATTAGCACTACAGAAACATACTTGTAGGATTCAGCAGGAACATCAGCGAAGTATGTCTCAATAAGTACATTCAATCCAGAGAGTGCCGACGTGAGTTCAGCATATGCCGAAGAGAATGCGGCCAATTCATGAGCATCAAGATCCTTAACAAGGGTGGGCTCATCAAACTGAATCCATGAAGCACCAGCTGCCTTCAGCTCAGCAACAACCTGCCTGCAATTTATATAACATATAATATTATCAACTGAAGATTCAAGTTAAAACAAAAATAGTAGGTTCCTTCAGTCGATGCTTACTTGTAGATGGGAAGAATGCTACCAAGAAGTGAAAGAAGAGAGAACGATTTCTCCACACCCTTCGCAGGCTTAGAGAGCAGCAAGTATGAGACTGGTCCAACAAGCACCGGAACAGTATCGATGCCGAGCTGCATGGGAGGTAACATGTAAGCAGGCAGGCATCATTCCCATAAGACAAATAGCACGGCAAGCCACTTCTCTTTCAGGGTAAACACTACTATCCAGAATAGATCTAGGGAGGGTCCTAGTGTATCACTGCCATTATGCAACACAGAATAAGAGGATAGTTCAATGTGGGGTCTATTTAAGAAAAATTAATCAGCAATTAAGCAATCAAACATCCCAGGTAATGAAAGCAGATGAACTCATGATAATCCATTCCATTAAGAACTAACAGTATGCAAAAGGTGCTTTCTGAAAACAAGGGGGAAAAATAAAAGTCCAATTATAGTCCTTGAACTGAAGATTCATATTTGGTTAAGTACGCAAATGGTAATGCATTATTCTCTGCACGATAGCAAAACATGTTTGTTCCAGGACTGTCCATTTTCAACTTCAAATATAGGTTGCAAAATCAACTAGTTGTCGTTTATTTGTATCGTTGATTTGCCATATGGATAGCCAACCAAGAGATGATGATACACCAGTTCCAGATATCGCTAAAGGCTCTATTTTAACCCAAAGATCAAACCAATAAAGGAGACCTTGTGATTTAATTAGCAAAGCGAGACATACTAAACTAGCACTTATGTGGAATCAAATTTAGATAGCAAGCACAGAAATAATAGTACAGGTCCAAACATTTTTTTCTATTACTAAATCATACAGGTAAGCAAACTACTACAGAAAGGAGATAATGAATTAAATTAAAAATGGCCGAGACAATGCTGTGATTGAAGGAACATACAGCCTTTGCCTCCTTGTATTCAGAGACAGCCTTGTGTGAAGCATATGAGAACTTGGTTTCTGGCCCCAGTTCAGGTACAATGAAGTGGCTTCAAAAAAGTAAAAAAGCCAATAAACAAAAACGTATGACCAATACCCCCGAAAAATTGTACAGCGTTCAAGAGATGCAGACTAGCTTACTAGTTGGTGTCAAACCACTTGGTCATCTCCATAGCAGGGACAGTGGCATTGCCCCTGGCCATCGAGAAGTAGGTGCTGTGACCGATCTCGCCGCCAGTCCAAGAGTAGCGGTCTGGGACAGCACCAAGCATGGCCGTCGTGTCAAGCACCTGGTCATAGTATGAGAAGGTGTTGCTGGGAATGTACTTAATCCCAGCCTCTGACATTTGCTTCCAGATGCTGGCCCTGAGGTCGGTGGCAACCTTCTCCAAATCCTCAGCGCTGCTCTTCCCATCCCAGAAAGACTCCAAGGCAAACTTGAGCTCCCTCTTGGGGCCCATGCGAGGGTATCCAACAATATGGGACGCCATCTTTCTATACTATTGAAAAACTAAAATCAATTAATTTGCAGGAAATTTGGCAAAATTATCAATTCAGTTTCAACATTAATAATGTTCCCGAAATATTTAGCACATATAACAAAAATATTTATCTGTAACTTAGCAGCTAAAGGACTCCAATACTATCCCAACATATTCCACCAAATCAGTAATCAAACTTCTTTCTTTTTTTCATGCAGAATTCTTAATTACTATTGCATGAGCTCCTCCTGTAAGATTAAGAGGCTTAAGAAATACCTTTGGCTAAGCAAGGGTGTTTCTTTAAACTGGAAATGTTTAACCGTAGCATGAAGGCAGGTTATATGCACTAAACACCTCCATTTAGGATCCAGCCAACCCTTCCCATGGTGTGGGTACAGGAGAGCTAAAATTGGTCGGAAGGGAAGTACGGTCCCTCTCAGACATGCAGGCATCATACTACAAATAACATTCAGAGCAACAGATAGCTCGAATCAAAACGTCTCACGAATAGCACAATGAAAAGTCAACCGTAGAACTTAAACCTACAACGTAAGCGCATACATGAAAACAAGTCACATGAAACTAATTACAGGATTAGAACTACAGGAAACAAATTGATCAGATATAACTACATAAAACTAGTATATCCTTACAGTCTTACAGACGGATAGCCAACGTATTCTCAGATCGCATACGTGTAACCATTACAAATTACTAAACGTAACAGCAGATCTGATGCCAGGAACCTATGCCACCGTACCTACCTCAGATCTAACAGCGCATTTTTGGCGTAACCAAAAGCTCGGATCTGAGCAGCAGCTACTCTGGGGGAGGAGTCTAGATGGTGCGCCGGGTGTGCACACCCAAAATTCCAAGTAATAACTGGATGACTAAAATCTCATACCTCAAGAACCAGTGTCCAAGATTGCGCGCGTCGGCGGTGACGCTAAGCTACAGCGCAGCGGTGGTAGACTAAACGAGAGATTTTATAGCCGCATTGGGTTGGATCGGAGCTCGGGTAGGTCAGAGCATGAGATAGGGGAGAGGGGAAGTAAGGTAGGGGATGGTGGAGAGGAAGAGTCGCGGGACGCTTACCCTTGGAGCGTGGAGCGGGGGAGTAGCGCCGGGAGACGAGGAGGAGGAGGAAGACGAGAGGTGGTGAGCACGGGGATTTCGAGGGGTTTGGGGGGTTTATTTATATAAACCGTGTGGTGGTAGGTGTGCGTGGGATCTGGTGAGGTCTCATCTGTAATCTGTTGTTGGTGGCCGTAAGGGGAAGTGAGAAAATATGAATGGCATGTTTGTTTAGGTTTTTTTGGCTTCTGGACTTTGCTTCGAAGTCAGAAAAGCATCTATTTATCTACTTTTGGTTTTTGGCTTCGAAAAGCCTGAAACAACTTTTAAAAGTCAAAAGCCAGCTAAACAAACAGGCCCGAAAAATTTAGGTTTACATATGGAGCTTATGATTAAGAGGCTCGGAGGATCTATGTTCTGGGTGTCAAATTGCACGGGAAGATGTAATTTTGGGTTGCAATAGGTTGTATAACAAATATTGTGATATGTGCCGCGCTGAGATGCAGAAATATGAAATTGTTCCGCTATGAGTTATCAAGGATAAACATCACGAAGGTACGAAGATACCCTGTATTTTTCATGCTACTATTTTCTTTCCTTTGCCATTCATAGTATGGTGCTAAAAATATGCGGCAATGAGTTAAAGTGGATATATTGCTAAAAATACCGAGGATTCCAAAGTTGTTAACAAAATGCTACCAATCAAAAATATTACAGCTACAATGGGAGCTCGGTTGGGTCTCCGGAGCTTCAGTATCAGTCCCATCTAGCTTTCTATTGGTTGCCACTGCTTGTGGTGGTTGACTATGGACAAGATCTTAGTAATCCTATCACGGTCCAAGACCTCCAAAGTGAGGGTAGATGAGAGACCGAGCCTTAGGTGTGACAGAGTTGTCATTAAAGTTTGAACTTAGTATAACATCCTCAGGGTCTATAGCTCAATCCGTTTCAACCTCAAGTGTATATGTCAGAGTGATCATCGTAAGTGCTATCGGTGAGGCATCAACTGGCGAGCACAAGAGAGACGCCCAAATGTTTCGGTTGCAGTTTCGTGTCAGAATTCTCGGTAACCAACCTGCTAGCTCTTGCCGTAACCTTCATAGACTGATGCATGTATTTTTTAATTCATCTTTACCTTACCTGTGCCGCCGTGTGTGACCCTGCTCAGCTCTGTCTTTCAGAGCTTTGTAATCCTCATCTTACTTATTAATGAAAAATGTGTAGGTTTTCAGAAGCTACATGTCGATACAGCAGCATGGCAAGTGAGGAAAATATAGTGTTGTTATATGGATGAGCGAAGATTTACCTCTGTTTTTTGTTAGTATTTTCTCAGAAAGCGTATATCAAATTCAAAGTTCTGTAAATCATAAGCAGAGCCTATCCATTAGATGACATGAAACAAAGATATTACTTTTCATGCAAGCTGGGAGTAGTTTCACGTCACTAGTTTACAAAAAATATAAACATTTGCCACCGAAAATGATTAAAACGGGAGCAATAACGCTATGTAGACCATCTGTGTGCAATTCAGATTGTATAGCTAAAAGCAGCCGATTCCTGCCAACTACCCAGCATGGATTTCGGTCTGCAATTTGGATCCTAGGCATATGGGGATGCTAGCTGGAATATAACATTTGGTGCCATATATGACCTTTTTTAAGGAAAGTATTAGCACAATTATGCCCACTAGTTGTCACGTTCCAATTCCTACAAGAAAATGAAACTAGCTTTGGTCACATATGCAGTATCTACAGCCTAGACAGTTACCAACTATGAAAGTCATTTATCCTCGAAAAAATCAGGTGAACAACAGAACATTAATGCAAAAATTAAGAAAATATAAAACATTAACAACTTGGACTTGAAGAAATGGAACACATACAATAATCATGCAGGAAAAAAGGGAATGGAAGTAGCCCGAGTGAGAAAACAAGATGCAAATGGCTGGGAGATGTGCTACCCGCGGGGTTGGTGACAAGTTAGTGCTGTTGTGTTGCAAGCTGACCTCGGGTGGAATATGCTGCAGAGCAATAACTTATTAGATCAATTCATTAGTTATTCCATGTTCTACTAAAAGGTACTGCAGTCAGAGCTCGGGTGATAATCTGTCCTATACGCAACAAAATCTAAATATTTACCTTTGACAATGGCTCATACTCTTCGTAAAAAATATCTAGAAATCGTACAAATCAATTAGTCAAAGTTTACGATGAGTGGCGAACAAGTATAAATTTAGTTAGAGCAATTTAATATGGAATATACGCACCCGAGTATTCCTAATATTGCATACCACACATGTACACGAGTACAAAAATGATATTTAGATAGTCACGAATTGAACTTTCTAGAGACACAAGCTATGAATATAAACAACTTGGAAATAGACCTGCTCTATTTCGACTGCTCCAAAACGCAAATTTACGGTTCACTCGCATTTGTACACGACGATGAACAACATAATCAATTGTGAAAATGTACGTGGTTCGTGCAAACAATCTAAATTGCAACCAATAATGAGGGATGGAGTGGTAGTGGGGATTAAGGTGTTCCCAGGGAATCCTTCTCTCTAATGCTTTTCTACGGAATCCTGAATTGCTGATTGGATGATAATGACATTTAAAATGCAATAGATGTGCACCCCCAACATCCCTCCCAACCATCCCAAGTGGAGTAGCTCCTGCCTCACCAACCATGACAGCTCCCTTTAGCTACCTTTCCTCCAATTTGGCTTCCATCACACTAAAAAAACACTGCATGCAACAAAGGGTTCCTTGATCGTGGATCATTTCTGTCTTTGAGAGGTTTCTCTTGGTGCTTGGGTATGGTATGATGTAATGTGCCCCACTTGCAGATTTTGGGCCCCACCATGGAGGAGAAAAAGGGAGCCATGTTAGGTGCTCCTACCTCTGGGGGTTGGTGGACGACGTAGGACATGCATGCGAGATAAGCGTGTGCATCTCTCTAAGGTTGCAATCACATTCATGGTAGCTCGTGCTTGGAAAAATCACTATACAGGTTTACCAGGCTGCCATTTGTTCCTGCAAGAGTCTGTTTCAAACGCCGGAATTCCACAGAAATCAGTTCATTTCCGACAGAAACACAGTAAGTTCCAAGTGGGGCGTTAACATTTGTAAACCTTTTCGATATTTCATGGATAAAAGCTACAGGACGTGCCAAACAAGCCATGATTATGGTTGCGAATCAACTCGTGGATCTGAATGATGCACAACACCGTCAGCAAAAGCATCAACAACTTTCTGTTGACCAAATGAAATGTTTCTGCTTCGATGCCACCGTTTGGGATTTTTTTGTTTCGATCTTGTCAACTTCACCAGCTGGAAGGACATGTCTTGATGGAATAATCTTGGGAATCTTTTCCCCACAAACCAATCGCTTTCCAATGTAAGTCAAGGGGTTGTAAATTCACGTCTAAGAGATCTCTTTCCAAGAAGAAAAATAGAGTACAAAACTCTCAGCTGCTGAAGCAGTTCACTAGCGAACTACTCATGCTGTACACATGTGATCTGAGTAGCTGACAATTTGACCAAACCCCAGCAAGAGCCAATAAAAGGTAAGCTTCAGGAAGCTTCTTGTTTATGATTGGGTTAAACAAAAAGGACTTCTAGATTAAGAAAGAAGAAAGACTCCAAGGCTCATGGGGGGCAATGGTTTGGACCTTAAATACAGGCTATAAACATGTATACAGCTATGCTCTAAGAGACTCCATCGATGAAAAGGTTGTTAAAAGATCAGGGACTCAGAAAGCCTGACGAGAGGTTAGTACAGAGACGGCTCAACAACCTGCCGATCAGATTATTATTCTTGTTCCACTTCATCGCCGGTTAGCCCCTCATCTTCATCATCGTCAGTGTCTCCATCATCATCATCGTACTCATCATCACTGCCATCTGTGGAACCAAAAATTGCATCCTTGGCTGCTGCAGAATCATCAAAGCTGTCTTGTCCGGGCTGCATATGGCAAGAGGAAGCATGCACCGAACTAGGTACATTCACTGGTGGTGCTGAGGAGAGCAGTTTTGGGGCTAATGGTTTCAGGTAATTTGGAAGGCTTTCCCCAGGTCTAATGTGGATGGCACCTTTTGACTGTGCTGCTTTTATGCTTGAAGCTGCATCAGATGGAGATGCAATGCGTGCACCCGCTGCAATGGCTGCAGCCCTTATAGAAGAACCCTCAGGATTTGCCCAAGAATCAATATTGTCTGGAAGTGCTCTTGTCTCTGAATGTGTTGCAGGCACTTGTGCAGAAGATTGACATTGGCGGAGACCAAATGATGCATTGCCATTACTCATCACATCGTTGGAGCTTGCAGAATTCATCCCAGCTGCATCAGCAGTAAGGTCAAAATGACCACGTTACTTGATTAAAGTAATAAAAGTTTCATGGGTAACTATTAACATTTAAGCATGGCCAAATTACCAGCATGCCAAAATAAAACAAACATATATATGTCACAAAAACTTACCAGCAATGATTATTTATAAACTAGTTCAAATCATAAGATATAAACAGAAGTGCGATCGGATGTTTCGAACAATCCATAGATTTGCGTAGCAAAGAAAAATCATGGCAATACATACCTGTAGACATCTTGGAGTTGTCCATGGAAGGCAGGCACAATCCAATAGGAACTGTCACAAGCTGTGGTGAGGCAGTAGAATTTGACATATTAATGCTACTTCCCTTGTTTCCATTAGCTTGGAACAGTTCATGACTCTGCATATTTCATCAGGATTTATTATGGCCAGAGCCTTGAAGCTAATGTAGAAGAGTCGAAACAATTGAAATGGAAAGCACTCTGTAATATAGCAAGCAAATCCAAGCTAACCATGGCCACTGTTGAAAAAAAGCTACCACCGGATCTAAATAATCAGTGTGCCAAGGTTTGTACGAATTATTCCACATTAGGCCATTTGGGGAATGTGTAAACAGATTTTAAAAAAAGGATAGCAAGCAAATATGGCACACCAAAACATCAGTTATATACTTATATAGGCTGATAAAAGTTACTGATGTTGTCTCTCTAACTAGTTGGAACCAACCACCATACTGCAGTGTTCAGTTCTTACATAAAGGCAACACACTTCCCTCTACAGATAACTAAAAATACAAAATCGCTGCATGACATAACCGAAATAGACCCATACAACTGTTGACAGAACACACAACACAATACCAGATTACATATCACGAAAACAAGACTACAGCTAACACCCATTTAAGACATACGTCTTAGTTATGATATCACAGGCAAAAAAATCTACAGATATGGACTTAAGAAAATCAATTGAAGTTCATTCAAAGAAAAATAAGTACAGAGAGATGTTTCAAGAGCGATAAATCTTAGCATCGTTTCTGACACATAAGACCTTTTGCAACTACTATGATTGGGATCTTGGTCACTTACCAGTGAGTTATGGCCACTACACTAATAACATAAGATTTGCTTGCTAAGTTATGGCTGACGGGAAATGTATATTAAAGTAACCATAAATATTACTTAAAATAGTAAAACATTCCATAATTCTCAGATATAATTCCATATAGGCCATTCAGGTAATATGTAAATAGCAACAAAAGAAAGGACACCAAGCAAATGTGGCATACCCAAAACATCAGTTATATACTTATATAGGCTGATAAAAATTACCAAGACCTCCCTCAGCTCCCACTTTAACTGGAGTGATCACAATGATCCTATCCTCCCTCCTCATCCCACCTCCCTCAAAGCAATAAAAATAAAATAAAATAATAAAACAAAATAATAAACAAAATAATAATTTGCTACATCATAGATGGAAGGTTACTAGGCAAAAGCGCCAATGGCCTGTTTGATTCATAGCCTAAGCATGCCTAAAGAGTCGGTCAGAGCAACTTTGTGAAAGCTACAGGCCTACAGCATTATAAATCAAAAGGGAATTACTCCACATACTAACACTTGCGCACTAAATACACACTAAGTGATCTAAGCCCTTGGTTCTCTCCCAGTCAATCCTGCTCTTGATCCATACCATACCAGGATACCTCCTTGTTTTACACCATCCCATAAAAGTTCACACAGAATTTAGTACTTGGACCAGGAATGAATATCCCAGATTTGAACCTGTTCAGGTCTCTATTAAAACAAGTTTACTTAAGCAAGAAGCTACTAATACTGAAGCCCACTCTTCCTATAAACAGTCACGCTTCAGCTGAAGCTTCGTTACTCCTTGGACGGCCTTACTCTAAGCAACAAAAGCAGCAGTTGCATTTGTATACAAAAGTAAACTATAATGAATATCTAAACACTGTTCTGTAGCTGAACATAATCACTTGCATTTTCTTTAGCTATTTGCTGGAGTGTTGAACAACAAAAGGACAATATTCATTGGGTGTTTCTGTCTCTCTGGACAACACTCAAGTATAAACAAAACAGTCAAACTGATTTTAGTTCAGATAAATACTCGGTATAAACAAAGTAGCAAGAGTGATTTTACTTAGTTGTATTCCTAATGCAGTGATAGTACGAAATTAAAGATGCAGTAGATCTCCTATAATTATACATGTGAAGTACCAAAATTTGTATTGAAACCACTAATGCCAGCCAACTGAGGAAACAATGCAGGAGAAATTATCATTATGAATTATATGTTTATGAGCCAAAAGTAGAATGGATAATTGATCGAACTTCACTTCAAAGGAAACACTAATTTTGGCTTCATATTTAATGCTATGGCTGGACGTAGCACCATGGGCATACTACATGCAAATGAAAAAAAAATAGCACTATGGAATTATTCCTAAATATGCTAATATCCAGTCAAGCAGCCATTTTAGATGAGGGTAGAAAATAACATACATGGTATTCTGTCTGAAGTGAAAGAAAATAGATAGAGAAAGAGAACAGCAACATGAGTCATCATCCATAATGATAGATCCAATCAACTAATCAAGCAGCATGCTCAGATGAGATAAACAAGGAAACGGTATTATACAGTGTTCATTTAGAACTAAAAGAAAAACAGAAAAAATAGATGGTGGGGTGAGAAACAGAAGAACAGTATAGCTTACTTTGACTGACGGTAAACAGTATAAGCAATCATTTTTTTTATATCAGTCACCATAATATAGCCAGCATGAATTTATAGTTCCAGATATTCAGACTAAGAACCTAGATATGCTTCCCGCTGGTCTTTCAAAAAATTCAAGTTGATTGACCACAATGCAATCATAAAACAAGGACAGTACGGACGTTCTTAATAATCCAAAAACAGAAGGCCTAAAAGCAAAGAAATAGATAAAAGACAAGATTTTGTTTGCTAACAGACAAAGCGTAACCTCATCCTCCTCTCAGTTTCTCACTGCCCTGTTCCTTTTGAACTTTCTATCCTGTGTTCAGTTTTGCAATTTTACTTGCATTTATTCTGATTACTCCCTCCCATCTTTTACAACTGATGCTGCAGACGCATGTACATATATTAAGAAAATGCACAATATGACTATTGTATCCTATTAAATTTGTTCATCTACCAAAGATCTACCCTTTATAGTCGTATATATTTAATCTACAGTATCTAGATATGGATATCAGAATATGAAACTTCTGGTAGTCAGTATAGTAAATGACCTCTTTAATTGGTGAAGCAGCCCCTGAAGATTTCATTTCTCCTCCCTGCGCAACATTTCCTGAAGAAGGTGCTGATGGTGATGCATCTCGGTCTGACAATCCATAAAACTTGTCAACAGCTACAGAAGCAGTTGTTGTGTTGTCATCGGTTGAGTTATTTGCACCTGATGTTTGCCCGTATTGTGTACACAAAGAAACAGGAGCTGCAGCAACTAGCTGACTAGGCCCTTGTGAACCACTTGATGTAATGGGAGCACCAAAGAGAAAATTAACAGGTTGTTGCATATATATAAGTTGATTTGGTGCGGAGTTCTCTCTTGAGTTTTTCAAATCCCTTTTTCTCTTCTTTTGCTGACTAAAACTATTCTGGATTTTCCCAAAACTTTCTGGTGGTTGTGCTGCAATTGGCATCACTGCCAGTGGTGCTACTTGCCCGATACCTCTCTTCGCCATATTGACCTTGTTAGCAGCCTCTTGAAGTGCCTGCATTGCTACAATATAAACCTCTACAGATGATGCTCCTTCTGCAGCATACCTAAGTGCTTCACGACACAAGCTGTTGTAACGCCACGTCTTAGATTGCTCGCCATCTTCAACACTACTTCTTTGCTCCTCCTTGGGCTCTTTAACTCTGCTAAGTTCATCGACTTTCTTGTTTGAGCCTCTATCTATGGCATTTTTGGTCCATCTTTTTACAATGTACTGAGAAGGAAGTGTAGATACACCTTGTGCACCAAAGACAGTAAGGATATGCCTACAGACGATACCAAAATATTCGAACATATGACAGCTACATTTTGCGGAACTTTCAGAATAATTGAATTCAACTATATGAGGCTTCTCACTTCCTTGAGATGAGGTCACTTTATATATGCAAACCTTACCATCCTCCTTTACCATTTCCAAAGTGGAAACAGAGGCATCAATCACTTCCTGTTGGAACTTCAAAAATATTGACCTTGTGTATAAGTCTGCTCCTTGCTTCTCAATCGGAGATGATGTCTTGATATCTGGAAGCGAATACTTTGTTTCGAATTCTTCCTTCACCTCCTTCTCATAACAACTGTCCAGAGCTTTTTCGTACTGCTGAATGAATGGCCGTGAATTGGTTTTGGCACTGATGTAAGACTCAAAAAAAAACTCCTGCTTGTACACTCCTGCTTTGATGGCTCATGTCCGAAGAATGTATCCCTCAAGTATACTGGGACCCACTGCTGCCGGCAATTGTACATAGAATCAAGCCACTCACTATTTTCAGAGCCAACCTTTGAAATTAATGCCTCCCAATTTTCTTCGAACTCATCAATTGTCTCAGACATGTCGATACAATTAACAAGCTCCTCATGAAAGTAGGGATATGCATTTAAGAAATGTGATAGCTTATACTGGGCTTCATTCAAGATGTGCCACCTGCAGAATCGGTGCCTAGTTTGAGGAAGAACCTTATGGATGGCTGATTGTATGGCACCATCATACTCCGTCGTAAGAGAAGAAGGTTGCTGACCAGACATTGCCAAGAGAAGTGTCTCAAACAACCAAACAAACGATGCCTCAGAGTTATCCCCAATGACCGCACAACCAAATAGGACTGGCTGGCAATGGTGATTCACTCCAGTGAAAGCAACAAGTGGGAGTTCATACTTGCTTCTTTTGCTGAAGTCATCCAAGAAAATGGCGTCCCCAAAGTCTTTGTACGCCATCCTTGCTCTCGCATCAGACCAAAAGACATTCCCTACTGGATGCCCCTCGACAAACTGCATGGCATAAAAGAACGCCGGGTCTTCAGCTTGCATGCGTTTGACATAATCCAGAATAACTCTTGTAGCATTTCCAATACCATCCCCGATATACTGGGGAGCCACTGGAGCTATGCTTGTCTGAGGAACAGAAGGCATAAGAGGTGGTGGCGGAGGCTCAATCTCGAGAAGCATACCACCATTTCGACGAACCACAAAGGAACGCTGCTTCCCGCACTCTGACAGTGGCTTGTGCGGGCGCAGGCAATGCGCCTGGTTCTGAGGGACCAGGGGATGGTTATGCGCAGTCTCCAGTTTGGTTATGGACCACTTGCCATTGTCCTGCTTCTTCACCCGGATCATCGCCTTGCACCCAACCCTCGTGACAGCCCGGGTCCGCCGGCCCCTCCCACTGTCCTCACCGCCAGGGCTGGCGGCAAGACCCTCGTTCTTCCCGCGGTAGGTGCGGAACCCCTCCTTGGCGCAGACGAACTGGCGCGACATGATGGAACCGTCCCGGCGCGAGCGGTGCATCACGCTAATCCTGGTGCTGAAGCCCACGCGGTGGGCGTACACATTGTAGAAGGTCCAGGCATCCTCCTCGTCGTCGAACTCCATGCCCTCGAACGGGTCGACGCCGTCGTGCACGCTGGGACGCGCGGCGTACGCCGAGGCCGGCGCCGCTCCGGCGGAGCCGTTCCCGCCGTCCAGCTCCATCTCCGCACCGTAGTCGACGCTGTCGTTGTCCCCGTCGCCCATTTCGCTCTCGGGAGTCCCCTGGTCGCTCCCCATGGCCGCTCTCTCCATAGCCCCTCCCACACCGCAGCAGCGCCAGGAACGCCCAAAGGCCGCGGCGCCTTCCTCGCCGCCACGCCGCCCCAAGATCAAGCTCTCATGCCACGGGCATCACTGTTTCCGGCCACGGGACGAACCTCTACCCAGCAGTGATTCCCAGGAGCCGGTCCTTGGCAGGTCGGGTGGGGAGGGAAGAGCAGAGGCGATCAAGCTGCGCGCCGGGGCGGGGAGGAAGAGGGAGAGACCGGGAGACGCGAAGGGAAGGGGAAGGAGGGGCGCCGGCGAGGGAGTTGGAGCTGGCAGCGGCGGCGGCGAATGGGGCGGTGCTCCGGCGAGTGGCGAGCGGGAGGAGGTGGTGGGGCAAAGGGGGAAGAGGAGGGGGCTGGGGCGTGACCGCCTTGGGCGGTCTGGGGTTTGACCGGGCCGGGCGGGCGCACCGGATCAGAGAGAGAGGGTCCGGCTGGCTAGGGTTTGTTCCAGTCCCCTCCTGGCCCACCGCGATTCCCTGTACTTTGATGTGCAACTGGATGGAATGGAATGGAATAGATCATCGGATGGTCAAAAAGACCCAAAATAGTGCTTTTCTCTTTTCCTTTCTTATATCTTGGCATATTGTAACACAGTTAATTCACAATCAATTGATTTACAATTGGACAATAATCAAGTGTTTAGACCATTAGTCTTCCTCTTCTTGTCTATCTTTTTCTCTAGTCTTCCTATTCTAATATCATCCTCTTCCTTCCAGCGCTGCCATCCCCATCCAGCTCTCCCTCCCACGTGCCACCGCCGTGCCTCGCCAGCACTGCCACCACCCCCTCCGGCGCCACCCACCACCGGTCCTGCCTCCACTGTGGCCGACAACACTGCCGCATTGCCTTGTCGCCCCCGTCCTAACTATCTGTCAACCATCTCTCTAACACTTCGGATAGCTATCCCAGCTCTGCTCCACCCCCGTCGTCGTTGCGCGTTGATAGCGGCTCCACCTCGTGCTACCCTCTGCTCCTCCTTCGTCGTCGTTGCACGTCAACATCAGCTCCATCTCGCACCACTCTCTACTTCGCCGCCGTTCGTTGTACCACCGGACGTGAGGAAGGAGCGGGAGGAAGAAGAAGATTTGGTAAGAAAAAAATTTGAATGTTGCTAAATTGGAACACAGTCATATGATTGTTAGCATATCTGTATACCTTTTCATCTTCCTTTTGCAAAACATGGAGTTTGCTCGAATCTAAATATATCGATTTCGTTTTCTTTAATAAAGTTAGCTAAGAATCAACGAGAGCCGGATGCAGGAATGGTATGATATAATGGTCACAAATATAAACGAGACCAGAAAGTTATGTTGCATTGCAACAGCACAGAATATGATTTCCGATACATCTAATCGAATAAAGTTATACTGAATGATGCTAAAAATCGAGCATTAAATCTGACTGGAGAGTGAATACTCTAGATGTGCTGATATTTTAATGGTTGGTTGGTTGGTTATCAGTCACTCACCTGATCAATCGAATGGATGGCATTGTTCTAATGATGCGTCACAACATGAGAGCTTGGTTTGCACTCAACTTTATATGAGGAAGATATGGATTATATGCTGGTTAATCTCACTTAACAAATGTTTTTTTTTGAGGAACGTACTGGATTCATTGAGGTAAGGAATACAGTACAGAAATATCTGGTACAGGACAGCTGTCCCAACAAGATTGCAGAAACACCCCTAGAGAAAGAAAAAATACAACGAGATCCTTGGGGGATATCTCCGCCATTCCGAAGCGCCGCCGCGCCGGCTTGCCGAAGCAGAGGAGGACGGGTCGCCGGTCGCCGCTCGAGAACCTGCAGAAGGGATCAGAGGACAAAGCCTCGGTCGAACGCCACTGAGAACATCCGCCGCAAGAGGCGGAACGAAAAGTCGATGAAGGAACGGGCGGCAGGGGCGGAGCCCCATTCTTGAACAGGCAGCCGAGCTTCTTCTGGCGATCAGCCTCGATTCGACGGACAAAACCAGCACTGCAGCGCGGAGGAACCTTGCGGGAGGCAACTGACCTGGAGACGAACCTCCACGAGGGCCACACGGATCGACGGACGAAGGGGGAGGGAACCCTCGCCGTGGCTGCGACCGATCCGGAGGACAAAAATCCAAAGGCGAGGACGCCGTCGCCGCCCAGACACCCCGCCGAAGGAACAACCCAACCTCCGGCTCCTCGACTCCGCTCAGACGAACGACGACGAATGGGGGGGAGCCGAGGTACACTTATTTGCGACGCCGTAGTTTCCCCAAACCAAGCGCCGGCGTCCAAAAACCTAACCCTACTATGTACACGCCTAGCGCCTAAAACCGGGGTTCCCCCACCCTCCCGCCGCCGGATCAACCGGCGGAGGGAGAGGGAACCCGCGGCAACGCCGGCGGAGCACGAGGGAACCGAAGTCGCCGCTTTACCTCCTCTCTCTACTGTAGCAGGGGGAGGGGAAAGCAGTTACCCTTTACCGAACGGTGCTCACTTAACAAATGTTGTGAGGCGGAATTGGCATATTCACCCAGGCCCCAGTTTTCTTCTTCCGAAACCATTAAGACATTTACCTCGAATCTTAGCCACCGCAAAGCTTGGTAGTTGCTTCTGTCCGTTTGTTTAGTCGAGCCGTGGGATCTCGTTGGGCGCACCACTCCCAGCTGCGGATACGAGCTACGCTTTTCGCCTTGGAACATTCCAGAGCTTCAAACCACTCGAATAAGGAGGAGGGATTGCCAGATCATATATACATATCCGCGTATATACATATCCGCGTTTTTCTCTACATAAAATTTACTTAGATCGTCTTTATTGGCAAACAGAAGAAAAGGCTGCAAAGTGTTTATAGTAGTGGTTGGAGTTAAGAGATAGGTTTAGGTTTAATCTGTGTTGCGAAATCATGAGGCCACACGCGAAAGTATAGATCTGAATCAAGACACCGTAGAATTGGCAATGAGAGACATCGACGTTTTTAATGTGGTTCGGCCACGAGGCCTACGTCCACGAGGCTTGACTACGGGCACTCCTCCCCATCTGTTAACTGTCTTTCAAATTACATTGTCGTGGTTGCACAGGGCACATCTATTTATAGGAGGTCTGGATTATCGGAGTCCGACACCAACTCTGCCCTATCCCTACTATAACTCCCAAGTCCTATCTGTAACCTACCCCGAACATATATTTGACACAAACTCAACAAACTCCACCTTCGTGAATATGTTCTTCACCACCTTGAAGCCGTCTTTGCGCGAATTTCCGTGCTCTCGTAGGACTTGGGTTTCCTCCTTTGTAGCTCACCGACTGGAGCCACCCGACATGTCTGAATTGACCTCAGACTTGTTGTTTTCCACTGCAAATGTCGCCATGTCTGGTTCTTTGGTGACTCCACCTGCAATAATGTATCATTGCAGCTTATAAAGATTCTTTGTAGTCCTCCTTCCCTCCATCACAGTCTCCTTGCCCTTCTTGATCCTCATGGTTTTCTTGTCCTTGTCAGCTTCGTAGACAAATCCATCATCATGTAGGGACCCTAGCGAAATCAGATTCCTCTTGTATCTTGGCACATGTCTCACATCCTTGAATAGTTGCTCCCCGTCATCACTAGTCTTGATCTTGATGTCACCAATCCCGACAACACTATGGCCCGTGTCATCATCTTGGTAGACTCTCCCAAAATCACCAGACTTGTATGTGCTGAACCACTCCCTGTTTGGTGTCACATGAAAGGAACTTGCTGAATCCAATATCCATGCTACTGTAGACTGATCACCTGAAAGCATGAGAATCTCACAAGTATCTTCTCCACTGTCATCACCTCTCACAACCACATTAGCGCTTGCTTTGGCCTTGTATTCTGGACAATCTCTCTTTATATGTCCACACTCCTTGCACTTGTAGCACTGTAACTCCCTTCTGTTTCTTGTTCTTTGACGACCTATCCGCCTCATGTCCTCTCCCGCCTTAATCACCTTTGACCAGCAAACCCTCAGCATGAGCATGAGACTCCACTGTATTGTTTTTCCTTCTCAAATCTTGAGCCAGTAACGTTGCAGTAATCTCTGCAATCTTGATGGTTTCCTTGCCGTACGTCGGAGTAGTGACCAAATGCTCATAGGATGGTGGTAGAGAATACAGAAGAATCATGGCCTTGTCCTCATCATCAAGTTTTACCTCTAGTCGTGCTAGATTTGTCACCACTTGATTGAAGACGTTCACATGCTCCGCAAGATCCGACCCTTCCTGTATCTTTAGTCCGTATAACTTTTGCTTCAGATACAGCTTGTTGGTCAGAGACTTGGACATATATTGATCCTCCAGCTTTTCCCATATTCGCTTTGGCGAAACCTCATCCATCACGTGATACATCACTGTATCCGAGACTGCCATGACTTTTAACTCCTCCCACGTACCATCCTCCATCTTGTTTGGCTTGACATCCTGCAAGACTTTTGAGCAACCTTATTGCGCCAATAAATTTTTAACTCTTGTCTGCCACAAGACGAAATTGTTGGAGCCGTCAAACTTCGCCACCTCGAACCTTGTTGACGACGACATGTCGCCTATCCCGAACAGATCCGTGAATCCAACCTGATCCCCCGCTCCTTGCTCGATCGATGTCGCACCGATCTCCTCCTTCAAGTACTTCTCTTCTAAACCCGAGCTCTTCTCCTCTTTAGAGCTTGTGCTCTCCAGGTTGCCTGTAGGCTTTAGCTCCTGAGATCTCGTGCCTTGAAGCCTCCCCACAACCCCTGTTTATATAGCAGTCTTTAGACCCTCAAATCCAAGCCGGACTCCTACTCCAAGTCCCTCTCCCTCCAAATTTTAGAATCCAACCCAAATTTGAGCAGAATTCGGATTCTACATGAAATTTGGCTGAGAAAACACCAAAAAAACGTGTCCTAGGCCTTCCCAACACCTCCTGGGCCGCCCCCACACGTCCTGGACCCCTCCTGGGCCTCCCTGAGCTCCACCTGGGCCTTCTGGGCCCCTCCCGAGACCCCCCCGAGCTCCCCCGAGCCCATCCCAAACCTCCCCGGGCCTCTGCCACTCTGCTGGGCCCATCCCCGACCACTCCTAGGCTGGCCGAGCCCCGCCTGGGCCCGTCCCGGACCAGCCGCGCCTCCCCCGAGCCGTCTCGTCACTGTAACATCCTCAAATTTTGCAGGCTTGAAATTTTTTTCTTTTTTTAAAGAGAAGAGGATGTGCAGCTATGTATTTTATCTATGTGTATTTTAAATGGTTTTTATTTCAAATTAATTCAAGCCTTTGAATTAATTTGAGAGCTAATATATGAAGATATGATTTTTCATTTAAAATTCTTTTGGAATCTCTCTCTAAAAATATTTTATTTAAATTCCCCATGTCTAATTGATTTACTGGAATATTTCCATAATTTTTGGAGCATACTTAAATCTATTTTGAATTTCTTTCCTTTTCTGCAATTGATTTAATCCGAAAATAAGAAAAATAACAGGGCCAGTTAGCCTAGTGGGCCTGCCAGCCCACCAGGGCAGCCTGCCCGTATGCATGCATGCATGTGTGCAGCTCGGCTTGCCCGAGCAACGCTGCCGTGCGTAAACGCGCGAGCGTTGCTCGTTTTGCTCTCTTTTCTTCTTTCGTTTCTTCTCACATTTATTTTCTTTGCAGCGTTTTTTCATCTCCCTATTGCTTTCCCTATAAATAGGAGCCCCTTTCCATGTGTTCTTCCCTTTTCTTTGCACCTCCAATATTCTTCTCCACCCTTTTCTTCTCCAACTCCGGTGGAACTCCGGCGAGGAATTCCGGCAACACCGACGCACCCCCACACTGAGGCTTTGCTGCTGGAGCTTCCCCACGACGTCGCACATCTTCTACTACAAGCAATCGAGAGCTTCATCTACTACACCGACCGTACCGCGAGTTCTTCTCCAACTCCGGCGAACTCCTTCTCTCCGTGATTCCTTCGCACTCGGTGAGCCTCTCTCCAATCCCTCTCTGGAGTAGACTCCCATCAACCCTTGGATCAATTTACCCTAACCAATTTTGGCCAATATTCATCCATTTGTGCAGCCAGATTGATCAAACCCTCCAGCTACTGTAGCGTGAACAGTAGCTTCACATGTACAATAGCCCTTATGGTATATATCTCTGTCCAATTTTCTAAGTCCATCTAAACCATGTCCAACCTTTGATCTTAGTAGTAAAATGGAACCTTTAGAACCCATGAGTCCACTGCTATGATCGGAATATGAATTCGTGCGCCAGATTTTAAACTATATGAATGCACCCCAAATTTGGACATAATTTGGCTGAATTTGAAATAGTTTGATCTGTGATGATTCTTTTGGAAGTATTTTATTTTTCATAGATCACTAGTATGTCTAGAAACACCTCTGTAAATTTTCATAATTTTTGGACATGTGTAGAATTTCCTAGGATTAAAATAAGCTCTGTTTTAATTATTAAAAATAGAAATGCTCTCTGTTTTTAATATCCAATTTTTTCTTAGGATCAATGAACTCTAGAAATAATTTACCATGTTATTTACAACCTTTTTCCTATAATGGTTTGAGCTAGAAAAATCAGGATGTGTTCTAGGTTCATTTAAAATGTATATTTAAATCCTGTTTTTAGCAATAGTTCCTTTGTAAATCTGTTTTAGCAATTAAAAATACATTTCTAGTACCCAATAAATCATGTTATGTTCTAGGAATGGTGTTAAGACATGAGAACCCTTTTAGCATAATTAAATAATATTATACAATGCTTTTAGAGTAGTCTTCATGCTTGGAATAATAGTTTTAATCATTTAAAATGCATGTCCAGAACACTTTTAATCAAGAAATGTCTCTAGAATTGATATTATATCATGTGAACCTATTTGTATGATTTAATAATGTTAATTATTATTTTCTATGCAATTGTTATCCTAGAAATAATAGAAATGGCTTTATTTAAATAATGTTCAGAATTAATATTATTATTAAATCATTTTAGTACTGTTTTGGTACTGTATACACATCCTAAGATTATCCACGCTTAGTTATTATATGTTAATAGCATGGAATAGCTTTATGAGTATAATCCTAGTCGTTAATATAATAGAAGTGCATGTGTAATTGTGGTTATATGCTTAAAATATATTTTTCTGCTATTAACCATTGTAAATATTTAGGACTCACCTAAATATTTATTTATGGTTAATTATCATATTAGTTTATGCCATGGTTGTTGTGTATTATGAGGCATGTTAGGACTTTGTTATTTCCTGATGATTAGCATGGTAGGTTTTGCTTTCAATCATGTAGTGCATATCAGTATGCTAGGGTTTATTGATTTACTTTACAAGTGTACCAACTAGCAGGATGTGTGTTATTTGTTATACCTTGTATATACCTAGCTAGCTTATATAGTGGTAAGTGTCATGGCATGTTTAGAACTTGTTACCTTGCATTAATTTTATGTTATTTAGCATGATTAGATTTCTTGTTGTTGTTAAATAACTAGTATGATAAATAATAGTTGTTATTAACCATTGTAATTATTTAGAGTTATCTAAATAATTATTTTGTGGTAAACTTATTAGTTTACGCATATTTGAGTCTATACATGACCATCATGTTTTATGTTGCGTAAGCATATAGTTGCATGTAGTCATATATATGTATATACATGGTTAGATTGAATGTTGTTTATAATATATATGTTGGAATTGTAATTTCTTGCTGATTTATTCTTATTGTTTAATCATGTAACATGATAGTATTGGTTGCTTTCTCGTGTGCTAACTAGCATCATAGGTTATGTTTGATGTGCCATGCTTGTTAATAGTTTTTGTATATACATGATATTTATATTACCATATATATATTTAGTATAATATGTACAAGAAATATGGCCAGTGTAGTGACCCTAATAGTGTTAGGTGATCTCTGTTATCCAAGCCTTAAATTTTTATTCAAGGGCTATTTTCTGATCCATCTCTTCTGAATCTGTTCATCCTATCTCAAGCTTGCTAGCCCTTCGCTAATACCTTTTGGTTAAGGTTGTTCGTGGTTCCCTATGCCGGTTGTAGCATGACACCAGCATTTGGACTCTACACCTCAGTTTCTGTTGATACCCTCTTTCGATCTTGATCATTGCACCATATAATGTAATAATGATCCTCTAGCAGTAATCAATCCCTTGATTGGTAATAAGTGTTGACATGGTCCTTCGATCATTTGTCGATGTTCTGCCATGAACCTTGAGACCCAATCTCCAGTCAGTGGCATAGCTCCGTTTATTGGAATGCCTCGATCTCCATCGGTATTTATCTTGCTGATGTTTCCATGTCAGATCAACCCATGTTGGTGTTTATCCTAAATCCTAATTCCGGATTATGGTTTTGCCATCTGTATCAGGAATCCGTTTATACCTCCTGTCTATAGCCTTCTACCAAGCTATAGATATGTCTTTATTTGATTCTATCATTTCTCACTTACATTTGGTTTCCGCATGTAGTGCCTTATCTTTTGAAACCTTAACCATTGGCGTGTGCTTCTCACCCGTCAATCGATCGTAGCCATACGATCTTTCTTTTGTAACACCTTTATCCTTTATGGACCAGGTCTATAGACCTAGTGCCATGTGTCATCTGTGGTTCTTACCATGTATAATCTTTTCTCTAAACTACCTATAGTTCAGAGATGACTCTTTATCCCATCTTACGAGATGATGCCTTTCCCCCTTTCTTCTGGTTTACCCTTCTGTCAGCAGTCCCTTCGTTTTCCAAATCCTATTCTTGATCTAACCATCATCACTCCTTTCTGTTAATGTTTTATTTGGAGCTGCTTTATTTATTTATTTGTTGCATTCTATTTCTGTTACGACGAGTAGGGAGTGACGTGTTTGACTAGAGACAAGTTCAAGGAGGAGAAGTGAAGGAATACGTCAACGAATGGATGCCCCCTCTTTCTTGATCATGTTAATCCTATTCTTTCTGAAAGTCATTATATTTTATTGTTTATAAACATGCATGCTATTTTATTTTAGTAGCCAGCGTGTCGATTGGCACACCTTTACCTTTATCCGCTTGTCGCCCTTTTACCTGATACCCTGAGTAGATTATTTAATACTCTAAATAGAGTAGAGAAATGCTTAGCCATGCTTAAATATATCTTTAGGTTGTTTTGATTTGCCTCTTCGGAGGAATGATCTTTGGATCGATGATCCTGAATTGAAACTTGATATTGAGCTCGCTGAGTTAGAGCCAGATGCCCGATGTTTCCTTCTCTCTCTATTCTTCCGAATTCTACTCTGAGTGAAACTTACTATCTAAAAGGTGCGGGCGACAGCTGGATCATGTGATGAAAGAGCAATGGTCATTCTTCATGAGATGAAGAAGCCATTAGTCGTCTGTATCGCTTAAGGCCGAAGTCTTGAAGTTGGAGAATTGTGACAACAGTACAACCACATGCTATATGGGCAATGGCTTGGTCAAGTAGGTTAGTCAGCCTTTGGTGCCGATGTTGCCGTACCGCAAAAGGGGTGGACGTAGCTACGAGGACCCTCGGCACAAATGGGGGGATCGGAGTGTGGAGATGTATTCTTGACTCCGAGCCAGACCCGGTGGGCATGTCACACCTTAGGGGATCTAGCTAAAAGACCTCGTCACGGTCACCCTGCCAACACACCAATGGGCATATGTACAAGCCTGCGCAGCTTGACATAAGGGGATGATCGTGTCATGTGGGTAAAATGTACAAACTCTGCAGAGTAATAAACTAATCGATTAGCCGTGTCCACGGTTATGGACAATATAAGACTCATTCTTGATGAAAAGGACATGTCCCTCTTCCTCTTGCTTTTCCCTCTACCTTTTTGCTGGTGGAACCTATGGACGAGCTAAGGCAGGAGTCCTTGCTCGAATATGTTGGTCGTGGACCACACATGATGAAAATACCCCCCTATGTAAGAAATTAGTTTTCATCAAAATGATGCCTTTGAATGTACCGTAATATTTCAACTAAAACTATTTTTTTACAAATGAACCATACAGCCTTCCGTTGAAGCCTTGCATGTAGTATAATAGGACCATCTGCCGCCAGGTGGCTTGCTGAGTATGTAAAGTACTCATCGTGCATGTTGTTTGTTGGACGTGTTCAGATATCATAGAAGATGGTGGTGAAGCTATGAGGTTTTCTACGACCATGGGAGGACTAGGTTACGTGGACTCCGTCGACTGCCTGTGGCTAAGATGGTAGCATCTACGCTTTATCTTTTTCGCTGTACTTCTAAATGGTAAGGGACGTAAGTCCTAGATGTTTATGTGGCCATTCGGCTGTTATTATTCAAATGTTTTCTAATAAGCTTCGTGATGTGTGTAGTGGTACACATTTCGCCTGTGTTCGTCAGCGTGATCCTGGACTGACAAGGATATACACAGGGGGTCTGGTAGTTGAAACTAGACTCTCACAGTCGCCGCCCCTGAGCCGCATGTCCCCAGCTGGGCCGGTGACGCCCACCTGGGCCGACAGCAGTACCGCTTGGGCCGCGCGCCTGGGCCGCTGCCCCACCACGGGCCTGTCCTGTCTCGAGCTGTCGGTTGGGCGCCTGGGCTGTGCCTAGCCGGCCGCCCCCTGGGCTGGTGCTGCCGCTTGGGCTGGCGCGCCAGGCCGCCCCAGGCCATACCGTGTGGTGGATGGCCAGCTGCCGTGCTCCAGCGGCAGATGCCGCCGCGCGTCGCGTCGCCGCTAGAATTTCTTCCACATAAAGTTTTGTGCAAATTCTCGCGCCTTTTGAAGTGAATTTTCACGACGCGCTCTAGGCTCCACCTTGCCTTGTGCACACGCCGCCGTCCTCCGTCTCGTATCCGCCGGATTCCTCTGCACCACCTCAAGATCTACCTGAACCTCACTCTGATACCACTTGTTGCGAAATCACAAGGCCACACGTGGAAGCATAGATCTGAACCGAGACACTGCAGAATTGGCAATGAGAGACACTGACGTTTTTAACGTGGTTCGGCCACGAGGCCTACGTCCACAGGGCTTGACTACGGGCGCCTCTTCCCTTCTGTTAACTGTCTTTCAAGTTACATTGCCGTGGTTACACAGGGCACCTCTATTTATAGGAGGTCCGGATTACCGGAGTCCGACACCAACTCCGCCCTATCCCTACTACAACTCCAAGTCCTACCTGTAATCTACCCCGAACGCATATTCGACACAAACTCAACAATCTACTAAGCACTATTTAACTTAGGTGTGTTAATTTGAGTTTAATGTGTACACGACATTAGGTGGCATGCCTAACTATGTTCGTTAAAATACTTTTATGCTTCAAAGACATATTGACATGTTGCGGGGACTCGTTTTGTGACTGAGTAAAAGCCCTTCTACAAGTAGCAATCCAGATATATATTAGAATATTTAGGATTTTGATCCGATTATTAGAGATTGTTCATAACTTTCGGCGTTGTATGTGGAAGCCAAGGCTCTTATCTAGAGTATCAAACATGCAGAGCAGCTAAGAGTGGGTGCGTTATTATCTCTACAGATTGTTTCGTTCTAAAGCAGGCAATTATCAGTGATGCCTATAATGTCAAGAGGCTAAATGTTTGCTTCGGATGACTTCCTATCGAGTATCGTGTTGAGTTCTATCCTCGAGGTTGTAATAAAGCAGTGCATGGGCCGGTGGCTTTTTGTTCGGGCTGAGTCTACGGTGATCATGTTTTGTGGTTGGAGGACTATCCCGATGATGGTCAATAATTTACACGTGCTTACCGGTTATTGTAATACTAGTGTTCCATTAAAAAAAAGAAAATATATACATTTTAAAAGAAACCTAAAGATAGCAATTGATGATCGACAAGTGCACCGGATCACCGTAGTACCTTTCGGGGAAAGTATGAGCCCAAGATGATCGAACCACATGAGTAAATGATAAACACTCCTCCTTTCCCATAACTAAACTTGTAATGAGAGTAGTTGCGTATGCACCTGAATTGTAACCCGGAAATAATCTACTAAACTATTGAATTTTACTGAAACAACAATAATGAGAGCAAGGTGAACTAAATTACGGGCGACAAGTAAACTTAACTAAAAATAGTAATAAAAAAGACATGACAAGACATGAACTAGACAACAAGTAATAAACGGTTTTGACGCAATTAGATAAATAACATACAAAGAAAATACGTATGCAAACATGAGGTCGAAGCCATAACAGATATGCCTTAAGACATTGGTCACATACCACTTGCAACCACCGCCTTGCCCCATGTCCAAATTGGTTAGCAAAACAATTAAGGTTTTCGGTGGTAACGGTGTAAAGCAATTGAGTCTTTGTAACTCCCCCGAATTAATGATCAAGGACTTCGTGGTAGCTTCTGTCATTGCAGTACCTCTAATTTCCATAGCGTCTCATTATTGTAACCCCATAGTATTCTAATCCGATAAATGTATGCATCCATCACCGGCACTAGGAATTAAAACATGCAAAACAATACAATAACGTAAACCAATAACATACCAGATCACCAAGCCTAGAAACAATCAATTACTCAGGCAAGGAACTCATATTAAGACACGGTTCATAACACAAAGTAGTAGAGATTACAATAAAGAAGAGAGAGGGACATGGAGGAGATGGAGGTGGTGCACATGGCGTCAGCCCTAGGCCATGTCATGTACGGAGGTGCGTCCCCCCTTCTTCCTTGCAAGCAACCTTGGAGGAGGTTGGAGATGAGTTCTTGGAGGCTTGATGTGGATTCCTCCCAATGGATTTTCTGCGGCTAGGGTTTGGAGGTGTTTTTATAGCCTCACCGATGTCTCCTCCTCCATAGATCTTCATCCCCATTTAATCAAAGGTCCAAGAGGTGTTTTGGATGTCTTAATGATGTTTCCTATCCTCTCATGGTTCCAACGCAACAAACGACGATCAATTCCGAGTTGAAACGAAGAAGTTACGTAAGTTTTAGGGCTTTCTGGCGGCGCGCAGTACGGCCCGATAGTAGGACTGGTATGGCCATACCGAAAGTTGGCAAACTTTCCAGATTCAGCCTTCAGGTAGGAGTTCATATTTTGACCATAAAAAAATCATACAAACTTCGATTAAAGTGATTTTTGAACCATTGAACTCATACTGACGAGCTCTATAATCTTCAGTCATTAGATCCTCAATTGGAATTGGTATAAATTTCTCCAATCACGAAAACCCTAAATTATAATTTCTTTGATTTAACCCAAAATTGATGCCTATTATCATGAATTTCCCATGAAGATGTATTCCACCTCATCTGTATAAGAGACACAAAAAAGAGATTTTGCAATTGAAGTAATTATTAGCGGATTAGACAATAGTTAATGGGGTAAATCATGATTAAATATAAGGAAATAATGAGTATAAAATGGACTCATCAGCGATTTAGAAAAATCAAAAATAATATAAAAACATTCTAAAAGCATTAATAATTCAAAAAAGGACAATACGTTTGCATAATTGAAGATAGAAAAAAAATCTAAAATTTATAGATAATTTCATTATAGAAATTGAGGAAAGTTCAATATGTATGAATCTATTTCCTTTGTACTAAATTAACCTATCTAGAATTTCTTTATTCGCTTGAAACATAAGCCCAAAACATGATATAGTTTCTCAACTAATATTCGTTAGCTAAATGATCCAAAAGTATATAACTACATACATAATATGAACCCGAGGGCCAGTTTTGCATCCGCACCTTTGTCGCCTATTGTGATTTCTCCATCACAGTGGACTATCGCATCTTGGGACCAACAACACCTCAACACATCGCTTGTTATTTTCTTCCGCTGCCCTACGAACACACGCCAGCAACGCCAAGCCATCTCGGTGCACAAACACCATCTCCACCTACCACCGAGCAAGAGATAACAAAGCAAAAATAAAGAAGGTTAGTGTTCTTATCTCCATACTCGTTGCGGCGCCAACAATGAGAGCCTGTGCGGCGTTGTTGGCGGCGAGCCAGCTCACTGTCTCATCTCTAGAATCAATGGAGAGGATGCTCACCTCGGTGCCTAGGACGAACACGTCGTCGCCTTAGTTGGCTGCCCCATTGGCTAGGTCACTGAAGGCGGCCGGCCTTGGGACACCAGGCACTGTCACGGCAGGGCAACTTGTGAGCTTGAGAAGAATTCAGGTTGTGATTTATATTTTTCTTCTTTTTTTCTTTTCTTTCTTCCGTTTAATAAGAAAACCTTACACTTACACTAGGTTGATTTTCTTAAATGCCACCCTTCAAACTAGCTACAGTATTCATGACCTCCTGGATATAGATCAGACCACAATAGCACAACATAATACCTTAATCAGTCTGTAAGTGTATATGATCACTGTAGTCTCTTTAAAGTATTCCAAAATAATATTTCTAAAGTTTATCGAACGTAGAAGCGTATGTACCTCACAATCATTGTCAAACAACATGCTAAAAACCTAAACAAATATTATGTACAGGTGTCCCTAGATACTACTACTGTTGTCACGTAGTAAAATACCTAAAAACTTAATAAAGGTGAAGTAAATACAATAATAATAGTTCCTAAATAAATAATAAATAATGGGATAAAATACCATTGCTAAAAAATATGTGGAATCTGTTGGATCGGTGGCTTCCGACAGAGGGGGAGGGGGATGTCGAATTTCAAATCTCTTTCACAAATTCTTCACATGCATAGTCAAATTTAAAGAACTAGTATGATCCGAGTGAAAATACAGTGGAAAGACCCCTAAAAGCCTTTAGTAACGTGGAGCTCGTCGATAGTTTCGAAATGAGTCCAAGATCACTAAATTCTGAGTTGAAACGCAAAAGTTATGGCAGAAACAGTGAAACAACCCAGCCTGAAGAAATTGAGAATTCCGGAAGTACCGGGAATTTTTCCGGTTGTACCGATTTTTGGTTCTGTTACCAGTGAAGAATTTCAGCCTGAAGAATTTGAAGAATTCCGGAAGTACCGGGAATTTTTCCGGTTGAACCGATTTTTGGTACTGTTTTCAGCAGGCAAGAACAGAAGTGAATCTCGGTAGTTCCGAGATTGAAGAATCGGAAGCACCGGGATTTCTGAAGAAATTGAAGAACTCAGCAAGCAAAAACAGAAGTGAATCTCGGTAGTTCCGAGATTGAAGAATCGGAAGCACCAGGATTTCTGAAGAATTTGAAGACTTTCGAAGAATTCTGCAGAAGAACAGTCAGGTTCAGAACTGAGATTTCGATCCAACTTTTTGGCTAATTCAAAATCTACCCAACCAAATTCAACCAAAATTTGCAGAGAGGTGTAGGAAGGTCTTGTGAATCTAGATCAAGTATTGATCTTCATAAAAACTTCTCAAGTTAAGACCTTTAACCATTTTTCTTCAATCAGCTCTACAAATGAAGAAAAGAGAAATTTTGAGGAGAAAGGAAGCTCGTGAGGAATCTTGATCTCAAATCAATATGGCATCATCTCACATGTCCCAGCAACCTATTCCAAGCCCCAAATCACAGAATCAAAACTTCTTCATGACTCAATCACAAGACCCCATTTCTTGGCTTCTTCTTCAAGAAAACTCAAAATCAAGAAGGAAAAGGGTTGATCCTTGGATATGCTTGGATGAGATCAGTCCAGAGGTGATCTCCCCATCACTTACTTGCCATACCACGAATCAAACCACCAAGAAGTAAGAAAACGAAAATCAAAGAGATTCGAAGAATGAATGGCTCAAGAACACATAGGGATTGAAGAAATCTTTTTGTATTGGATTTTCATGGGTTTTCTTTGGAGTTTACAAGCCTCTCATCTAGGCAAAGCACTCTTCAAAGTGCAGCTCTCAAAAGCTAATCAAAAGGGTTGAGGGATAAGCACCTCTTACCCCTCCTTTTATAGTGGTGGAGGCATACCTCCCATCACTTGGGCCTTAAGCCCACTTAGATGGCATGAGCACTTAGCACGCATCACAAAGCATCTAAGTGACTCATCCTCCATCCATCTTGCCTTCTACCCTAAGCATCTAACCCTAAACCGCTTCCCGGCCTCCGCCGCAGTTTCTTGGTTATGCTTCGGTAGATTCCGCGTTTTTACCAAAACGCCCTCGCACTGACTTGGTCCTCACGTCTCGTCTCCACCCACTTTCTTGTCCTCCGCGTACATGCTTTTAAGCCGCACGATGTCGTCGCCACCTCCTTGACCGCATCTCAGCCCTCCAAGCCTCATGCCGATCCATATGGCCGAACCATCGCCGCACCCAACTCGCACCTGCACACAATAGACCAAGCAAAGCGTTGCGAGCACAAGTCTTCAACTTGACCCAAGTCAGTCGAGAAAAATCCTTCATCCACTCAATTTTTCCTTGAGACAAATTGAGAAACTCAAACTTATCAAACACACAATAAGTAATTCAAACCTCGAATTCATGCAACCAAAAGAATCAATTCCACATAAGATGGCAAAATATTCATCACAAATATTGTCAAGTCCTCACATGACTCACATAATCAATTAACTAAAACAAAGCCATGGATAAATAGGTTCATTAATAGGAAACACTAGCATAAACTGGGATCATAAGATAAATAAAGTAACACAAATTATAAGTAACACAATATGCATACGATAGGTTCTTTCCCATAAAAAGTATATCCTACTATAATAGATGTCAGTAGCCATTGTCACATCTAAACAATTATCTAACCCTAATGCCAATAGCCATTGCACGATATAATTATTAAGGATCAAAGCTGGATTAACGCATCAATGCTTCTCCGCTATACCTATACTTCCCTTATAGCACAAAGTCGGCATTGCCAGTATAGCGATGTCCACTTGGTCTTTTCTATCACTAGATTCCTGGAGTCCATACAATTACACACCTTGCCTTTGGATCATGCGACCAAGTATCAGGTATCTCTCAATCTCGTAGAACGAGTCCAAGATATACAACTTCTAATTGCATCTAATAAACATATTAAAGATGATAATTTGATCCCAACACAAGCACTGCATATTAATATAAAATTGCCAAGCTACTAATACAAAGTTGTAGCCTCCATGGGACTACTCATAAATCATCGGAACGATCAAGTCATATTGATAAATCAAACCAATATAAACCAATCTTCGGACTTGTTATTGACAATGGAGATGGAGATTACAATAGCCCTATTGAAACTAAAATTAATGGGTGATTTTGGTGGCTAACTATCGGAGAACTCTCCTCTACTAGATTGGATCTTCTTCTTTGTTCCGGTGTCTCTATTTCATGAATTGTTGTCCTCTATAGAAAGTACCAAACAGAGTCAAATAATGGAGGCCTGAGGGGGTGGGGCAGTCCCATGGGGCAGTTAGGGACCGCTTCCTCTCTAGGGGCTCCGATTCGGTCCCGTTTTATTCATAAGTGCTTATGTCGTCGGATATTCTTCGAATATGTATTTTCTTAGTTATTTTCCAAAGGTTCTTGTAACATGAATAAATAAAATAGATATTTTGCACTTTTCGATAATTATTAGTACTAGTAAACAATTGTTAATAAGATAATACGAATATTCATCATCAAACATAAATAGAAGTAATACACAAATTATAGGTATCATACCTCTGCCTGTCTACACTAGGATAGCTGCTACTAGGATATGGTATGAGGTTTTGACATCATGTCACTATCTACTCTTGACTCTGAATCTAAGTAGTATATGACATCGTAAGAGTTATACCGTCTGAATCCATTCTATTTGAGTTCTAGTCGTGTTACTCATTCAAGTTCTAGGATCTTTCTTTCTTCCTTCTCTTCTACATCATCAAAATATGGCAAAAATTTCTTGACACACGAGTACTATCCTCTTCTACTCCAAATCCGATGATATAAGATATGGTAAAATAATATCTATTTGAATATACTCTTTTTTCATCCTGAACTACTACCACAAAGGAGGTGGTGATTACTACTCTCTTGCTTGCATTACTCAAAAGTGCTAAGAACACACAAGAGCGAGAATGAAGTTGTTGCTTCGAGGCTAGTGCAGGTGGTTGTACCTCTAGCCTAGCAGGGAGCAAACCCCCTGATGACCGTCAATTTTCAAGCTCCATGACTCTATCTTCTAGCTCCACGAGTCCAGTCTAGAATACACATTGTGTGAGTACGTATCTGTGATGGTGTAAAGTGTATATCTACATGGTACTGACTTATTCTTCTTGTTCTTTTTTCTCTTTTGAAATGTTATATTGTGCTCTTAACTGAAAAAAAAATATCAAAAAGTTCCTTTTGGGTAAACGAGTTCAACAGCCTTGGTAGGGATTACTCATGTCAGATATGGACCTGGTAACTCCACGTAAATGCTTCTCTACGAGCAATATCATACACAGTAACACAAAGAAGCTGGTATCACACCCGTGTTTGCTGCAGATTTTTTAGACGATGATTACTTCTACTAACAATACTAATGAGAGTATGCATAAAAGTATCATACACTACTTAGGCCATATTTGGCGCTGAGATGAATGATGATAATCCTATTTAGTTGAACTGATTTTTATATTTTACTGCGTGGCTAACTGTCTTTGGTATAATTTATAAGAAAAAAGCTTAAAGCCTCATTCTGGTTAACAGAAAAATAGGAAAGATATATCCAACTATATGACAAGTGTAGTATCTTTAATTTACTGTATCTAGGAGTTAGATTATAATTTGGTTTGCTAAACAGAACGTCAATTTTTTCACAGCTACTTTTTCACAAGAGTTAATAATATAAGTTCAGCACAAATACAATTCAGTAAACAAGGTTGAGCCTTACAGTCGGCAAAAGGTGTCTAGAAATGTGTTTCCTTAAATGATTCCTTAACTGTCCTTAAAAAGAAATTTCCTTAATACAATGCAGACGGTTTTATAAACTTTCACTCTTTCAACTAAAAGACATATAACCAAAGCTTCTCTTAAATATTTAGATCTAAGGGTTGATATCTTAACTAATTTTGATCTAATGGCTAGTATTACCTCCGTCTGAAAATAGATGACTTCAAAATATGTACAATTAAACTTCTGTACTTTTGACTATTAATTGCAAAAATTGTTTAGATTAGTCAAATGAAAATAGTATATATTAGATTTGTTATGGAAATTATTTTTATAATATAACAATATTGTAATGTTGTGAAAAGTAACGATTAAAGTTGTGTGTTGGAGAACAAGTCAAAACCTAAAATATCATGTATTATCAAACAAAGGGAGTATATTATTTAAAAGTGGTGTGACTTAATAAGAATTCAGTATTAGAGGAAGTATGGTTACGCATTAGTATCCCACTGCGGCAATGTTCATGTCCGTACTTATGTATGCCAACCATTACCAAAGGAAGAAATGTATGCGCACTGTGAGCAGCATTAATCGTTTCTTTCTCAGGCCATGTACAATGCAGGGTGCTTATATCCCGGTGCTTAAAGAGAGAGAGTAGCGTGGCGTCTCAAAAAAATATGTGACTTACAATGCAGAGTGCTTCATATGGGTGCTTAAGTTGCTTTAATATTTGTGTAGCACCTACTCTAGCACCTGTTGTCTCCAATGCAGCGCTGCATTGTGTGGAGTACTATTTGTGCTTCTTGGAGTACTATTTGCTAGGCACCGGTTGAAGCACCTGTCACTTGTGTCACCCTAAGCACCAGCCTAGCACCGGGTGCTTAACTTTGCTTCTGTCGCCCTTTCTAAGCACCTGTCTAAGCACTTCTCACAAAAAAAACTGGGTTATTTTTCTTAAGGCACCTGTCTAAGCACCTGCATTGTACAGGGTCTCAGCGGATTGGAACCAGAATTCTTACTCCTCATGGGATGTAAAAGAAGGAGATACTAGAAACTTAATATCTTTTGACGTCTAGATTTGTGCCGTTGCCTCCAAAAAGGATTACTACATGGCTTCTTTTTTCTAGAATCACTTATTACAACTCGTGAGCGCATATATACACATACATCATTATCATATGTACATGCTTACTAATGTGGGAGCATGAGCAGTGTTTAAGGAGACTGGACTAGTCATGGAGATTCAATATTGATAAACTCACTATAGACATCTTGTTTACAACGAATATGTCACCTATCGTCGAAAGAAGTTTTATTTTAGGCTCAGTTTGCAATTGTTGAACTATATCGTGATAACCTTATTTAATAAACTATCGTGCAAAAATAGTTGTGCAAAAATTTGTATTATATTTAGAAAATTAGATTATAATTTAAGTAGTTCCTAAAATATCAAAAATAAATAATTACACTTACCATAAGGATGATACTTTTATGTTATAATTCTATACTCTTTTTATGTAGATTATACCAAAGGTAGATGCCAAACAACAAAACGTGTAAAAACGGTCTAACTAAATGGGATTATCATAATCCATCATAATGCCAAATATAGCCTTGGTCAGACATACCACGAGTCAAACATCGGGTTTGATCTCTAGTGGCTAGGAAGGATGTATCAGGTGCACTACGTGCACCCATGCTCGGAAGCCCCTACAAAGTCGAGAAAAATTCTAAAAATATATGACATAGACACAACATATATCTACCATACGACATGTACTCAAATCCAAATTCGATTAAGAGAAACAAAAAGACAAATCCTAGCGTGTACAATATCCATTTTGTAAGCATTAGGATTGCACAAAAGGGAAGACGAGATTCACTAACTAAAACATTTCTAGGTCCATGAATCCAAAGGAATTGAAATCAATCGATGACTTTGATTCACAAGATTTTTTGTTGTTTTATGTGAAATTCATGTGCATTAGGGAGACCCTAAACCTACCCTTTTTCAAAACGGAAACGAGTTATGACCGTTGCCTCCTTGCTTGCGAGACGTGCAACTCCTCCTTCCCATCCACATTGTGCATAGATGGCAAGATGCGCTGCCGCATCCCCCATCGCTGCGCCCGCGCTATTGAAGCTCCCCTATTGCCGCCCTAGATCTCCACTGGCGATGTTGTCAGCCAGGGAGGAGAAGGTAGTGGGAAGCAGGAACTATCTTTTTCTTCTTCAATTTTTCTCCCCAATTTTTCAAGTTTTTGGTTGAAAGTTGAATCTGAGGTTGAAGCTTCAATTCGATCGTTGTGGTTGAAAGCTCTGGTTCAACTAGTGGAAACTATGGATCAAGTAGTTGAAAGCTTTTTGCATCAATTGATTTTTTTAGGCTGATTTGGGTTGGAAATTAGTAGTGTTGAGGTTGAAAGCTCACATCATTTCAACAGGAAGTTGTAGGTTTTGATTGAAATCTTGATGAACAAGAAAGTTGGTGACGTTTAGGTTGAAACCTTTCGACTTTTTTGGTTGGAGTCTCTATTTTCCCTTTCTCTGGATGAATCTTGAGATGAAAGGAAGGGGAGAGGCCTATAGGGTGCGGGGGCGATCATTCCGACCGTTGTTGGAATCGATCGCGTGGAGCCCCTGTGTGGTTGTTCACAAATTACACGCCCCTTGGGAGATCTGTATTGATGTTCTTTGAGGACTTTGGATGAGATGAACAAAAACGATAAGATGTCGCCGTTTGTTTTTGGTGTGTAGGTTCATTATGGATCATAAGTTTTTGCTTTTGTTTGGCAAAGTTTGTTTAGTCGGCATTGTAATATTTCTGCTACCTAAAGTTAAAAGTAAGGGTTAAATCCTCATATGTTCCTGTTAAGGTTGCTAAAATGCTCCCTAGGTCTCTGACATGCGGGCCATCCTCTATCTATGACAAGTGGGTCTAAACGAATACAAGGGTTTAATTTTATTTTTGTAAAGTCATGTGAGGATTTGCCCTTAAAAGCAACACAGTTTACTTGCCATGTGAGCTGTGAGGAGAGGATAGGATGACAGGGCCACCATCAAAGCCAATAGAGAAATGCCAGCTGGCAGGGATAGGGAGAGGAACAAGGAGAGAGAACAAAAATACAACATTCATCATCTTTCAGTTTAAAGCTAACTTTACCATAACAAGCTTAGGCATGCTGTGACTTATCATAAAAATTAATGTGATAAAACTTGTTAAAAAGCTAGATCCATGACACATGTGGCCCGTGTGGCCAGGGGTAGAGGACCGTAGACGCTAGCTTGGGCGGCTGCCCGACCTAAAGTCCGGCACTATTACCTAGTACCCCACCTTCCTTCATCACCGCAATGCTGTCATCGGGTGCTATGGCAGGGAGCTTGGAGGATTTTCGATGGGATTTGGGGAAGAAGATGGACCTGGAATGTTGGGATTACATTAATAAGAATAGCAGGCCCGCTTGGCCACTTACCATCTAAGGCTTACTAGCCTTTTTGCCTGTTTCCTTGCAGCCTACAATGAATGATGGAATGAGAGAGAGAGAGAGAAAGCGTCACTGCACAATCGACGGGCGGCTGACGCCAAGAGAAGGTTTATAGCGCAAATGTGTAGTAGGTGGCACGTCTAGGGGTTGGGCAAGCGCTAGATAGGGCCGAGGGGCATGAAAGATGACTGACTGAAGTGTGCCGCTGTGTAGAGAAGGAGCTCGGAGATCTCGATGCTATTGATCCCATCCTACTAAAATTTTGGATCGTCCTTTACCACTTTATGTGACAAACCATAACTGTAGAGATAAATCAAATACCTAGCTCAACACGAAAAAGAAGGGACAACAAGTCGAGGAATCTATTTTTACAAAGTGTACATATAACACAGTATACCATACAGTAAAACATATGCTACATTACTTCCTTCAAAACAAATTAAATTACCATCTCATCCAAGACTAATCACAAATTCCAATCAATCCCTCTGTATCTTGACCATTTGAACCAAAATCCCAAAACCCCAAATTGCTCTCCTCAAGTTCAAAGTCCGAGTTTTTTCTGACACTAGCGCGACCACCCCACCGTAACCGTGGCAGTTTCGTACCCCTCCTTCCCGCCACCGAACCGTATGGCGCCACTGCTCCCCTTCCTCCCCCTCCGCCTCCTGTCCATGCTGCCCACCTTCGACACCACCGGCGCCGCCTTCTCGCCAGCATCCTTCCTCCCGACCCCGCCGGCCTTCCCGAGCAGCCTCACCACCTTAGACTTGCCCGCGGCGGCAGCGGAGGCCGCTGCTGTCGTCCCCTTAGCCGTCGTGGCCTTGGCGTTCGCGCCGCTCTTTAGGAGGATGTCCACCACGTCAGTGCGCCCCGCCTCGGCGGCGCAGTGCAGCGCCGTGTAGCCCTCGGCGTCGGCCGCCTCGACGTCGGCGCCGCGGTCGATGAGGTCGCGCACCGTGTCGGCCCGCCCTTTGAAGGCGGCGCGCATCAGCGGCGTCCACCCGTGCGCGTCCCGCCCCTCCACGGACGCGCCGCCGTCGGCGGCGCGGCGGACGGCCCGCGCCTCACCTTTGCGCGCGGCGGCCAGGATCGCCTCGCCGAGGCCCAGGAAGTCCATGATCCGCCCGTTGTGACCCTCCTCGGCGGCGGTCTCGAAGGCCGTCTTCCCCTTCGCGTCGCGCACCGAGGCCGTGCCGGCCGCGCCGTGCGCCAGGATGAGGCGCGCGACAGCCTCGTCCCCGCGCCTCGCCGCGGCGTGGAGGGCGGTGCCACCGTCCGTGCCGCACCTCGCGTCGGCCCTCGCGCCCGCCGCGAGGAGCGTCTTCACCGCGTCCCGTCGCCCACCCTCCGCCGCCAACCGCAGAGGAGTCTTGCCGTCCCTCCCCGCCGCGTCGATGGATGTGAAAGAACCAGAGAAGGAAGCGGAGGAGGAGAAGGCGGGAGAGGCAGACGCGGGCTTTCCAAGAAGCAGCTTCAGGACATCGTTGTGGCCGGCGGCGGCGGCCACGTGGAGCGCGTCGGAGCCGGCGGGTGTGGCGCCATTGGCGAGGAGGAGCTCCGCGATGAGGCACTCGCCAGATGCTGCGGCTGTCTCGAGGGGCGTCCGGCCGCGGCTCGGCTTGTCGGCGTCGGCACCGTACTCAAGGAGCACCTGCACGATGTCCGCGCGGCCGAGGCCCACCGCGAGGTCGAGCAGCGTGTTCCCGGACTCATCGACGGCGTCCGCGGCGCGCCACTCGGGCTCGCTGCGGTCGAGCACCTCCCTGAGCGCCTCCACGGCGCCGGCCACGACCAGCCGCGCCGCCACCGCCGCGCCCACGAAGCACGCCCTGATGCCGCTGTCCACGAACACCTGCTTCTTCCTCGCCGAGAACCACTCTGGGTTAACGGAGTCCAGCGCCGTCACGGGCTCCCTCACCGCGGCGCCGGGCGCCACCACGCTGTGCAGCAGGAACACGTCCTCCCCGCGGCTGCCTTCCCGGCCGGGCCCCTCCGGCGCCGCAGAGGCCAGGTACAGCACCTCCACGGTCACCGCGGCGAGCGGCGCCAGGATCCCGGTGTGCGGCCGCACAGCGAAGCGGCCCCTCACCGCCGGCTGCAGCCTGAACGCCACCGGCATGGTGTGCATCGCGTTCCGGAGCGTGAGCTCCCCCCTCGCCGGCCTCCCCGGCTCCACCCGCACCACCACCTCGTTCGTCGGCTCCGGTATCACCAGCCTATCCATCTCCTCCTCCCTTCTTGTACCAAAGCCGCAACCTTTACGTACGCGTTCTTGCTGCTGTAGATTGAGCTACTAGTAGCCTAGTGCAGCGATGCCGAGTTCTTGGTTGAGCTTGTGGTGGAAGAAGCCATCAAGAGGAGTGAGAGCAGTGAACTTATGTACGAACAATGGCTTGGCCGGCGCGGCGTGGAGGGGTGCCACATGGTGGGTGTAAACAACAAGGAGGACTTGTTCTATATGCTGGCTGCCTGTGATTGTTTAATGGGTATTTTGGCGTCAGAAGATGGAGTTTATTCCGCATGGCAATGGAGATCGGGATGGAGTTTAGCGGCGGCAACTTCCCGGTGGCCTTGCCTGTCTCCGTCGCTCGTCATTCTAGGCGATAAACTGATGATATGAACAAAGCAGATAGGTGGTTGGATGGCAAAATTATCAAATTTTCTTTTGCATAGTTTGTAGTTAGTAGCATGTGGTATTTTGAGTCTTTTGACAGCAAGAACAGTTATATTTATGTCAGTTTAGCTATTGCGTAGTGCCTGTCATTCACCTACTTGTTAGTAACTTACAGCATGCCTGAAGGCTGAAGAGATTTGACTACAACTGCCATCCAGTTTCATGTGTCTGAATCCAACAGAATTTTCACTGTAAACTAACTTGTTTCTGTACTTGGAGATGCTCATGCTCCAGAGTTCAGACTACATGTCGCTGAATTCATTCTTCCACTGACCCTGTACTGTGGGTAAAAGAGCATAAACAAGATAATATCAGTTTCAGAAACTATTTTCTCACGGTGAGTGGGTTTGGTTTGGCATGACAGTATGCTTAAGGAGGTATTATCAAAGGAAAGAATTACACTCATAACAGGAGTGATAACAGGAATCATTGTTATTTCAAAGAATTTTTAATCTTAGTATGCTATGCTCTAGTACCAATTTGAGTTTCATGCATCAACCATCTCAGTTGAAATGTCAGAACATCATGGAAAAACTAACATCAAATGGCACTCGATCCTTGGTATTGTCATAATCCAAGTAAGTACAATCATGTCACTGTAATGCTCTTGGCCAATGTCGCTGCCTGTCTACTTTGATGATCACCTACCAATTACCAACCGAATTGGTATTCGTAACTTCAGACCGCCTTTAGTTTATGCAATGGCAAGAGACAAGATCAGTCTACTTCTGCGCATAGTATTTTCTTGCAAATCCTCACAAGTAAAATTTTTGAAGTTCAGTAGTAATGATTCATGGGATCATTGTATTAACTCTAATGCATTCCTTGGACTATCCTGCCTCTTGTTTGTTACTCAGAACACTAAAATGACGAAAAATGTGCAAACTCTATGAAACCTTCCGTATAGGACACTACAATGGCTTAAACAGAAACCTTGCATTCGTCATACTAACCACCAACCATACGGACAAGCGAATCACAACCGCTTGTCGTTACATTTCGCTCACATGGATTATTTAGTGTTAATTACTCAAAGCGCCAAGACATTGCTTGTGTCACCAGCGTTTAATTAAAATATTCAGCGCATGAGGAAATTAAGATTTGGTGCTGTAAATTGCTTTGGTTGCATCTTCTCTCATTGCTGCATTTACAAGGTAGATTTTTATTCCTTGAAGCGCCAGCGAAGACCTGGGAATTTATAATAGAAGGAAAAATTCATTTTTATCTGTCCATACCATCTCTAATCTTAATTTTGTTGCAAGGTAAGTACAATGTTCTCCTGTCATCATCAGATGCATTACTTATCCTCCTGGGATAGCACTCTGATGCAGTTATATTGTTTGGCACTCTCTTTGTAAAGAAATGATTCTTGCTCTTTCTGCTGAGCCTAATTAGAGACCAGAGTTACTGATGAATTAGTCCACACATCAACTTTCTGTAGAAGACTGGGTAATCTGATAAGGATGGCTTGGTCCAGAAACGTATCCGGATTGACTTGGGTACTTGGGCATGTGCCATGGGTATCTCAAGCAAGATACAAAGAGTTCAGTTCTTTGTATCTTAGGAAGAAAGATAGAACTAGTAACCATCCATGTAATGTTGATTGTGTAATGATAATGAACATTACCATGGGATTCTCTTGCGAGGTTCAAGATTGTATCATAGCAAATGCAAAATTGGAACACATCATGAATTCACTAGTACTTGTAGGGTACCAACATTCATGATATATTGTTGTTATACCGCCAATGTGACTTGGACTACTGGACTTGTTGCTTTGGTTAACCTTAAATACATCATCACGCAACTGCTTGCTACATATACTCGATCAATCTCTAAATTGGCCTTTAAGAGTCACAGCTAAAGCACTCTCAAGTTTATCAAATGGCGAGTAAAGAAAGCTGAGGTCCAGGTCTATAAGAATTAGGATATATAATCTTATAAGCCACTAGGGTATTGTAATTTGCCTCCAATATGACCTAAGGAACCAGTTACGGTATCTTCTGAGAGATCAATTCTGTAAGTCCATAAGGTTGTGCATATTAAACTATCTTCATCACTCCAATTAGCTGTAAACCATCCACACCGAGTCACTGACGTTGAGATCAAACTGCCCTGACATTCAGACATATGGAGCCAGCAGTACCGTTTCTTTTCTGCTCATCTTTCGCTATCGCGATAGGCGATACTATCATGTTCAGACATTCCGTATATCCGTACTTGCTGAATACTGACACGCATACACATGCCTTTCAGGCAGCTGTTAACCATCAGATGTAGCTGAACTACTAATTGCAGCTTGGTGCTAGCCGTACAATGGTCCATGCTGTGCAAGTGAGCATCACAGCTAAAGTGCGAAAAAAGTTACTTAATTCGTACATGGATATATACGTCGCTGTTCTGTAATCTTAACTCGTAATCATTGTAAGCTCAGACTAAGATACATCATAGCGCGCTGTACACCATAGCATGTGTGTCCAGCTACCATAAGCCCTTAGCTGCATTTCAGGTAATACGGATATCCCATATCTCAATCCAGCACTAAGACCTCTTGCAATGCTATCTGTTGTCCATTTCTCTTCTGAATCCAGCGCTAACACTTCATGCCATTATGTCTTGAGTCTTTGTCTCCTCAATCCAGCACACCTACTCCACTGCCACACACAGGTCCATCACAGACAGTTCAAAATTCTTATTGCAGACGGTTTCAAGAAGAGCTATCCAGAGTCTTTCAATACATCTATCCAGAAGAACTCATGCAATTCGGAGCCTCTGAGTGAGTTCCATCTGGACAATCTGAGCAATAACAGAGCTTCTGTCCTAAAGCCCTAACTCCGTCTAGACCTTCTGAGTGAAGTTCATCCGGAACCTCTGGCCTTGCCTTTGTCCAGAAGAGTTCATCCAGGCTGGAACTACAGCGACCCACATACTACCCTTACGGATAATATGCTAGTTTTGACATATTGTAGGCAAAGTGTCGTCTCATTTATAACATATCATTCAGAGTAGTATAATAGAAGTATTGCAGCGGTCCATATATTACAAACTCTGAAGAATAAGATAAAGTCGTACAAACTGATTCTCAAAAGTACGAGGAATTTAAAACCATTTCCAATTGGTTACAACAAAAATCATATCCACATCACTCGATTCGTATGTCCTATACTTCTACACTTCAGGGTTCTCGTTGCAGTAGTCGAAGTAGTAATCGATACCTACATCTTCTTTTACCAATGCCTGGTCCTCTAGGGCTTCTTCTTCGACCTCGAGTCATCGACTCACAATCTAATCAAAGGAAATTAGAATAGAGGGATGTCTCACAGGCTGCTAGAGTCCCGATGGACTCATTTTCTGCCGCGTTTGCAGTTCCAACCAGGAATATGGAGTGACATTGCCACACTTTATTACACTCTGTAGAGGTGCACAACTTTACCCACAAAGGATCATAAGCATGTAGCTAAGGTGGCTAGTCTCAAATCATACACCCATGATCACAAAGCCATTTTGTTATCATTCTGCCATACCCCGCATTGTAGTCTCGCACAAAAGGCCTGGACTACAGGTCTCATGCTAATACTATAGATCCAGTATACCGTGGCTAGCACCGACGGCCAATACCACCTTCCCAGTTGAAAGGACCTAGATGTCGCCTAGAGGGGGGGTGAATAGACGATTTAAAACAATTATGGATTTGGCTTAATCCTAATGCGGAATTAAACTAGTCGAATTCTTTTCAAGCACAAATCCTAAATATGCTAGGCTCACTAAGTGCACCAACAACTTATGATAAACAAGATTGGCAATTAAAAGATACTAGCAAGCAATTCAAATTCTACACAAGATATATCAATAATAGCAAGTATGAATTGTGGAATATAAAGGAGACAAGAGACAAACGATGTTTTCCCGGAGTTCAAATATCCACCGATATTCTACTCTCCGTTGAGGTGCCCACGGGCGGACTCTCTCTCGAGTCACTCTCCTCTCGAGGGATTGACCCTCGATCCACTATGGATAGCTTCTTCCTCCACTCCGGAGATGGCAAGCTCCACAACCACTTCACAAACAACTCGGGCCTCTTCACAAGCTTCACGGAGAGATCACCGAGCCAACACCACCAAACCGTCTAGGAGGTGGTGGCCTCCAAGAGTAACAAGCTCCCGGACTCTCCCTCGAACCAATCGACGCGGAGAGCTCAAACCAATGCAACAAACGCAAAGCAAAGCAACTTGTGCTCAAATCTTTCTCTCTCAAATCTCACCCTATGCAACTCATGCAATGGAGGGATTGGAGAGGAGAGGAACAAAGGAGGAGGTCAACAAATGACTCCTACAACTATGGGTTTCTTTTCCCTCACTTAGATGGGAGATTGGGGCATTGGGGGAGGAGGTGAGAGCTCCAAAACAATGCAACCAATGCAAAGTAAACCAACGCGATGAACTCAAGGGGGATTCAAATTTGGTTTGGTGGGATTGTAGATCCGGGGCTCCTCTTTCTTTTCCCTCAAAGGCTTGATGGGATTTGAGCACTAGGGGAAGAGCTTCTTAAGCTTTAGAGCTTCAAAAATGGTGGAGGAGAGAGAGATTTAAAGAGCTCAACCGGATGCCCCTTGAGGAAGAAGGGGTGGGCCTTTTATATGGCCTACCGAAATCTGCCCGTTGGGTACAGCGCGCATGGTCCGGAAGTTCCATCCGGAACCACCGGGCGAACCTCCGGATCACCCGGATTCCGGGCTAAATTCCAGAAAGCCTTCTGGGCGAGTCCAGAGGCTACTGGACTCATCCGGAATTCCATCCGGAAGCCATCCGGAGGTTCTATCCGGAACCTTCGGACCACCTGAATTCCGGGCTGAATTCCAGACAGCCTTCCGGACGAGTCCAGAGGCTACTGGACTCATCCGGAACTCCATCCGGAATCCATCCGGAAGCCATCCGGAGGTTCTATCCGGAACCTCCGGACCAGCAAAACTGCCAGAACAACCAACACGAAAAAGGGCATAACTTTCACATACGAACTCCGTTTTCGATGATTTTGGGCTCGTTTTGAAGTGATCAACAAGCTCTAGGTCCTCACACAGAGAACCACCCAAGATCAACTAAAATGGAGGATACAACACATGCAAAGGTTTGAGCACTCTACGTACGACGTGATCAAGCTACTCGCCCGATAGCCCCTCTTTATAGTACGGCTATCAAACATATAATCCGGTCTCCCACCAAACACCTTGAGATCGGTAAAACTAGGAAAACCTAGCTTAGGCATACCTTTGCCTTGCACATTCCGCTTGAGCTTGATGACGAAGTTCATGCTTGCCTCAAACTGGAATCCTTTACTTGATCACGGTAGTTGGTGAAGACTCAATTTGCTCCCCCATATCCCAATATGGGAGGCCTTCACTTAAGCACATCTTCACATGTCTATTATCACCAAATGGACCGTAAGCTTCAAGCATATAATCCCTCGGGGTGATTATCTTGAACTTGCTCTTTTCAACCTTGATGACCATCTCCACTTGATGTCATCCTCACATGGGCTATTTGAAATCTTCCTTTTGAGGTAAGCCCATGAGTATTACTTAACCCACATAGGAATACCAAACACATAATACAATGGTTAGTTCACAAAGCGTAATTCACAATTGCTTACCATACCACTAGATCACTTGATCCCACGTGGTACATCATTTACGCTTGTGAGTTGACCATCTAGTATCCAATCCTCCTACTTCATCTTGGTCAACCTTTATCTTTACTTCATGCTCTATCTTGACTTCTTGAAAGCCACAATGAACTCTTCACTACACTTCATTGCTTCAAGACTTGATCACCAATGACTTAATTCTAACATGACCAATCTTTTGGTCATCACTTGATGTTTTTCATGCTCTAACACAATCTCTCGAGAGGCACGATGAATTCATCACTTGAATTACTTGCTTCAAGACTTGATCAACCATGGCCCAACTCATGAGCTCACCATGACCTCATCTTGAAGCCATATCTTGAATTCTTCTCTTCAATTCATCCTCTCAAGATCTTGATCCTCACGGCTCAACTCATAAGCCCAAACACGACCACTTATGAGATCCTCCAATGAACTCCATCTTGGTCATTACTTGTTCCTCACATGCACTTCGGCTTGATCATATTTTCTTTACTCATTGAACTCAATCTTGATGTTTCGAAGTTCTCTTCACTTGCTTCTTCTCGATCATAATGTATTCATCTCTTGAACTCAATGATCTCGATGCATATCTTGATTTTGATAGCATTCATCCCAAATCCATCCAATATTCTCCATGCATCACCTATAGAACACTTCTTCACATATAGCTCAAAGAAACGGTTAGTCCATAGGAATTGTTATCCATTACTAAAACTCAATGCATATCTTTATCTTGATGGCTTTCATCCTCGAATCCATCCAATCTTTTTCATGCATTACCTATGGAACATTCCTTCATATACATCTCAATAAAATCATTAGTCCATAGGGATTGTCATTAATTACCAAAACCACACATGGGGGCTATATGCACTTTCACCAGTAATTGATACTACAGATCTAACAACCGAGACCTTTTCTTTCCAAGGGAGTATGACATAGGACAAGGACTTTAGCTCAGTCCACCCACACAGGGTATTTTGTAAGCACGGATGCCATGACTCTTAAGCACAATCGATCATTGATTATTTTAACCTTATAAGAAAACCCATGCGATGAAACCCACCAAAAAACTGGCGATCAATATCTCAATTGATTTACTTAAAAAGTTTTCATTTTACGTAGTTTATAGACAAGATGGAAAATTTTGTAAAACATTCTCAACGAATATGAACAAGAAACTGGACTTGCCTGGTACGAATAGGTAGTGAAGTTTAACGAGTTTGGTTGCCGAATTTCGGCTTCCGAAAAGGGATAAAGCCCGATAAGGACTTATTCAAGAAAAATCCAATAGGCATGCACATGACATGTATGAGAGAATGCACCTTAGAAAAGTAAGAAAATCTAACACAATTTCCTTGAATATTCTATGTATGATTTATGATGATTTAATCAATAAACAAGGTTTAAATATTTTTAGAGCTTGCATGAGAATATTATATAAAATATTTAAACATCTAACCCTATTTAATTTTAATTTGAGGTTAATAATTTTGTCTATCATATTTTAGTTTACTTAAGTAATTAACCTGTGGTTTAACTCAAAAATTGTAGTTTGAATATGTACCTTGATTTTCCCTTTATTTTTAAAGAAAAAGGAGAAAATATTTTAATTTAAATCATTAATCTAAAAAATTTAGGCTAACTTTTAATTTACATTTTTATTTTAATCTTTATTTCTCTTTCTTTTCCTATGGAAGAAAAATAAATTAAATTGATTTCATTTTCTATTTCAAAGGAAAAGAAAAAAAACAAACATATTGGGATGGCCTTTTTCTTTCTCCCGTTCGGTCCATCTGGCACAGTAGGGCTGCGGTTACCCTTTTGGGCCTAGCCGTTTTCTCCTTTTAGCTGGCCCATCGGCCCATTCGAGTGCCTAAACCTAATTCCCCCTTCTCTCCTTCCTCACTCTCTCTCTCTCCCTCATAGGGAGCCGTTGACTTGTTCCCGCTTTCTTCTCTGCCCTCTGCTTGTTCAGCTCCTCCTAATGCACCTGTGCTGGCCCCACTATAGCCCATCGCCACCATACTTGCCTCGGTTTGCAGCCCAAAATGGTGCCACCGTATCTCTCTTTCTCCCCATCTCTCTTTGCTCCTCCGCCCGCTCGTTTCCTGCTCCTGCATACGCCGCCATCACCGACCCATACTGCCTTCCCCTTGGCCTACCACCGATGCCGGTGCCGCCGCATCCTCTCCTTTCCGATGCCGGCTCTCCTTACCGTGTCGTCCTCCTGCTCAGGATGCCAACGTCACAAACCCATAGACTCTGAGTTTCAGAAGCAATTTGAGAACATGGAAGCCTATGATATGATCGAAGGGTTGAAGGGTATGTTTCAAACATAGGCTAGGATAGAGAGGTTTATTATCTCAAGAGCCTTATTGAAATGCAAACTGGCAGAAGGTAACTCGGTAAGCCCGCATGCAAGATGGTTGGTTAAACACAAACTTTGGAAAAGCTTGGTTTTCCCATTAGCCCAAAGTTGGCTACTTATATGATTCTTATTTCGCCTCCACCAAGCTATGATCCGTTTATTTTGAGCTACCATATGCATGACATGGACAAGAATCTTAACAAGCAGCATGAGATGCTCAAAATAGCAGAGGAATACATCAAAAAAGGCACTCGTCATGTGATGATGGTGCAAAAGACTACTAGCTTCAAGAAGAAGGGAACGTCTTGGGCTAAAAGAAAGGGCAAAGGTAAAGCTCCAGATGAGATCTTGAGCAACAAGCCAAAGCCTAAGTTTGAGAGTGGCCCCACTTCATCAATTTAATGCTATTATTGTCATAAGGAAGGAATTGGTAAAGGAACTCCTCGAAGTACCTGGTTAATTTTAAAAGGAACGATGGAAGTAAGACTTCTAGTTCAAGTACAAATGTTATAGATGTATTTCTTGCTGCTACACCTAATAACTCATAGGTATTTGATACCAGATGGGTTGCTCATATTTGCAATTCGTTGTAGGGGTTGGTAAGGAGTAGAAGTGCGGTAAGAGACGAGGTTGATTTGCACGTCAGGAATAAAGCAAGAGTTGCTGCAATGGCCGTCGGCACCTTGCCGTTACACTTACCTTCAGGATTTATCATGGAATTGAATAAGTTTTATTGCGTTCCAGCCTTGAGCAAAAACACTATTTATGCTTCCTGTTCGTTAGGAGAAGGTTATAAATTCAATATTGAGGATAATGGTTGCTTGATTTATTTGAATAAGATGTTCTATGGCTATGCTCCCATTGTTAATGGGTTGTTTATTTTAAATATTGATGATAAACTTGTCTATAGCGTTGATGCTAAAAGGCTTCGACCTAATGATTTGAATATCACCTATTTTTGGCATTATCTATTGGGTCATATAAGTGAGAAGCGCATAATGAAGCTCCATAAACATGGTCTTCTAAATCATTTGATTTTGGATCATATGAAACATGTGAATCATGCTTACTTGGAAAGATGACCAAGACACCTTTCACGGGACATGTTGAGAGGGCGCCTGACTTGTCAGAGCTCATACATACTGATGTATGTGGGCCAATGAACACGATAGCTAGAAGTGGCTTTCAGTACTTTATTACTGTTACCAATGACATGAGTAGATATGGCTATGTCTACTTAATCAGAAACCTTTCAAAAGTTCAAGGAATTCCAGAATGAGGTAGAAAATCAGCGTGGCAAGAAAATAAATTTTCTACAATCTGATCATGGAGACGAGTACTTGAGTCACGAGTTTAATAGTCATCTAAAGTGTTGTGGAATTGTTCCATAACTTATGCCTCCGGGACCACCTCAAAGGAATGGGGTGTCTGAGCAGCATAATTGAACTTTGTTGGACATGGTTCGATCAATGATGAGTCAGTCAGATCTGCCACTTTCATTTTGGGGGTATGCTCTAGAAACAACAGCTTTCATGCTAAACACGGTACCATCTAAATCCGTAAATAAGACACCATATGAGATATGGACTAGGAGAGTCTCAACTTGTCTTTTTTGAAATTTGGGGTTATGAAGTTTATGCTAAACATCAGACGTCTGGCAAACTCACACCAAATTGGACAAGTGCTTTTTCATGGGATATCCAAGGGAAACCTTACGGTATTACTTCTACAACTGCAAACAGGGTGAAGTGTTTGTCGCTCGAAATGGTGTCTTCCTAGAGAAAGGTTTTCTCTCATGAAGGGCAAGTGGGAGACTAGTGCAACTTGAGGAAGTTCAAGAGACCATACTTGAGGAAGTTCAGAGAATCCAGTCGACGAACCCATGGTTGTGGTAGCACCCGCACCACGAAGGTTGGAGAAGTTGCATAATATACACGATATATTGTTGTTGTTGAACATTATAAGGAAGCGATGATGGGCCCAGACTTGAGAAATGGCTTGGCGTCGTGAGATCTGAGATAGAATCCATTGTGGTAGTTAGGTTTGGAACTTGGCCGATCCGCCTGATGGCATTAAAACCATTGAGCGCAAATGGGACTATAAGAAGAAGATTGATATGGATGGAGATGTGCACATCTATAAAGCTCGAATTGTCGCAAAAAGGTTTCTGACAAGTTCAAGGAGTTGACTACAATGAGATTTTCTCACCAGTAGCATTGCATAAATCTATACGGATCATTCGAGCTATTGCCGCGTATTTCGATTATGAAATATGGAAAATGGATGTCAAAATGGCTTTCCTTAATGGATATTAGCTCCAAGCCTACTCGAAGTTTTCTCCGAGTAGTTACAACCTACTCGGAGGTTGGGTACAACCTACTCAGGATCGTGGATATAACCTACTCGGGTGGCTGATAAACACTTGACGTGAGAGAGACTTTTGTGTAGCTCAACATTCCGCTGCTTTACTTGTTTCATTCACCTTTTATTTAAAGGGAAACAACAACTAACCATCACGCTAAATGCGCGTCATGATCCCATGTGACTCGCGCCATCCCACGAGTGCGGATCAAGCCATTCAGTTAACAGGATGTGGACATGCATGTCTTGAGCTCCTACATGCATGGCCGTACAAATCGAGCCGTGCACACTACTATTATGAAAACAACATGCAAGAGAAAATAACAAAGATACATGTGCACAAAGTTTACTAACAATGGAAACCTAAGTGAGGATGTGTATATGACACAGCCCGAGGGTTTTGTCGATCAAATAAATGCTGGTAAAATTTGTAAGCTTTGAAAACCCATTTATGGATTGAAGCAAGCATCTCGGAGTAGAAATCTTTGTTTTGATGAGGTAGTCAAAGAGTTTGGCCTCATCAAGAACGAAGAAGACCCTTGTGTTTACAAGAAGGCTAGTGGGAGCATGCTTGTATTTCTCGTCCTATATGTGGATGACATATTGTTGATTGGGAATGATGACCCTATGCTGAAGTCTGTTAAAGCCTCATTGAAAAATAGTTTTTTTTTATGAAGGACTTAGGAGAAGCAGCATATATGTTGGGAACAAATATCTATAGAAATAGATCAAAATGACTAATTGGATTAAGCTAGAGTACATACATTGACAAAGTGTTGAATAGGTTCAACATGAAGGATGCCAGGAAAGGGTTCTTGCCTGTCACATGGGATAAGTCTTAAACAAGAGTCAATGTCCTTCGACTAGTGATGAACGAGACCGCATGAGTAACATCTCATATGCTTAGGTTATTACATCTATCATGTATGCCATGTTATGTACTCAACCAGATATTTCATATGCTCTAAGTATTATGAGCAGATACCAATCTAGTTCAGGTGAATGTCACTGGACAGCTGTCAAGAATATGCTTAAGTACTTGAAGAAGGACTAAGGAAATGTTCCTTGTCTATAGTGGTGAGGAAGAGCTTGTTGTAAATGGTTACACCGATGCAAACTTCCAAATAGACACAAATGATTATCATTTGCAATCTGGGATGCTGCAAAGGAAGGTGTTTAGATAAGGAAGTTCATCACTGAACTAGGTGTGGTTCCAAGTGCCTTGAACCCGATAGATCTCTATTGTGATAACAATGGTGTCATCACACAGGCTAAAGAACCAAGGTCTCACCAAAAGTTCAAACACATACTCGGGCGATATCACTTGATATGAGAAATCATAGTGAGAGGTGATGTCAAGACATGTAAAGTACATATAGATTTGAATGTTGTTGATCTGTTGACAAAGACTCTCCCGCGGTCGAAGCATGAGGCTCACACAAGAGCTGTTGGTATTAGTTACCTAAATGATTGATTCTAGTACAAGTGGGAGACCGTTGGAAATATGCTCTAGAGGCAACCATAGAGATGATTGTATTTTTCTATGTTCATGATTTATCATTATTTTGTCCTTGAATAAAATCATTTATATGGATTAACAAGTACGTGACTTGTTCGTGAAACTCCATATTTATCTATGTGATGATTATTCTAAAAGGATCCCTGGTTGATAAACATATGATGACACATATTTCTAGAATAGCATATGTTTTGGTTGATGACCATGTTTCGTGGGTCATAGATATGAAGATATCAAACCAATAATATGGACACATGTTAGAGAACATCGGGTTGGATTGACCCATCGTGAGACACTGCAGGAACGTTGCTTTCGTCATGTCATCGGCTGGTCTCATATAGAATGTGTATTCTATATCCTTAAAGTTGAGGTCGTTGTATGTTCTTGAGATGTGCAATGACTTACTAGGGGTTGCCAAACGCTATTCCCTAACTGCGTAGTTATAAAGGTGGCTTTTGGGTTTGTCATGAAGCATGCTGCGAGGCATGATCGATCAAGATGAGATTTTCCCCTCCACACAACGAGAAAGATATATCTAAGTCTCTCAAGTGATCAGATCGGAAAATGCATGACCATGCTATGGTTAAAGTGTTAACCATGTTCGGGGACTCCGAGCCACAGGATCGAGAAAGAGTGGTCGAGCTATCCAAACAAGGATGACAATTACTCACCTTGGGTTTGACCGATATCATGAGGCAAAAGGAAATGCATATGATTAGACATTGTAAAGGTTCATCTGATACGATCTTTATGTATATTTGGGTTCGACACATTCTGCTAGGAACAACTACCGATCATTGGTTGAATAGGAGCATTCAGACCATGTCAAATATATATGAACATATAGGGCACACGCTTAAAGGAACGAATCAGAAATAGATTTGATCCGGAGGAAAATTGAGAGAGAGGAGGCGTCATGGTCTAAGGGGTGCGGATGGGCCTTCCTCCCCTAGTGGGCCGAAGCCCATTAAGGCCCATTAGGGGGTTCCACATGGTTTAGTACCACCTTTCTTATGGAAAGAGGAGGGCTCCCTAGCTACCCTTATATAAAAGGAAGGGGGCAGCTAGGAGGAGACATACCTCAAACCCCAAGCTGTCAGCCACCCCTAGGGTTTCCCTAGTGCAGGTCTGTTTTTCCTCTCCTCCTTAGTTTTGATGGAGTTCTTCGTGAGCTCTGCCTCCCCTTCTATAGATTGGATCTGCAGATTGGTTTTTCCTCCCTCTGCTGATTTGGTAAGAAGCTAGCACTTCCCTCTCTGTGATTCTAGTCCCGTACACATGGATACCTTGGAGGTGCTATTGCTTCAATGCTAGGACGATCCACTCGAACCGCAAGGAGAAGGAGGTAGTATGACTACTCTACACCGACGTGCGAAATCGACTCTACTTCCACTGCTGGTCTACACGTCTAGTGGTAATCTTGTATTCTACAACTTGTAGTGGATCCTTGGTTATGCAGTAGAAAATTTTGAATTATGCTATCATAGCCTACTCATAACCTTACATATATATACCTCCACCCTCCTGGCTACAGGTTGTTGCTTGCGTCCCAAATCCAGAGCTACACCTATCTCTCTTCTCTCTTGCCTTCTTATGAGTTCCTTTGAGAGGGAGAAAGTTTGAGGATTTGGATTGAATTTTCATTGAACATTCAAGCAAGTGATCACCTCCAAGCTAAAGATCAAGTTCTTATTATTCTTGGAGGTTAGCGCCTTCTAGACGGTTAGGCATTGCTTAGGAGTCTTTAAGCTTGTGACGAAACTAACAAGTTTGTGAAGGTTGTAGTTCACCTACCGCAAGGTGAAGAGCTATGAAGAAGTGAGGGAGGTTCTGCATTGGCAAGCCTCTTGAAGGACGAGGATGTTTTAGTGCCAACTATGATCTTTGGACCAAGCTTTCTTAACAGAGACAAATGTCCTTGCCAAGGGTCTGAACTTCAACAACAAATGACCTTGTCTCCTCGTGTGTTTATTCTTGAGCATACCCGATATTTACTTGTGACTATTACTTGTATCATGCCTGCTATGTTGTTAGATTTTCTTTTCCACAATCCTGGTTGATACCAGCATATTTAGGAGTGATTTTTTTTATGTCACCTATTCACCCCCCTCTAGACGACGTCCCAGATCCTTCAACTGCAATACCATGTTGCTAGCATGGAAGGTGGAGAGGGTTTTCTCTATCTTTTCCTCTACTGTGAGCTCCACGCCACAGTGACTTAAGGATATTACAAATCTTATGCACAGTAGAGTTGTACTCAGCCAACGAATTATAGTTTTGGAAGTGGAGGTTTCTGTTGGAAATATGCCCTAGAGGCAATAATAAAGTTGTTATTATTCTATTTTCATGTTCATGATTAAGTTTATGTTCCATGCTAGAATTGCTTTGGTTCTTGGATATGAGATTCAGAGGAAAACCTAATTGCATGTGTGGAATAATAAACACCATTCAGATCCCTAGTCAGGCCTCTGAACTAGCTCATGTATTGTTGATGGTCTTGTTTTCCTGATCATGGGCATTGTTAATGTAACAAGGATGCCGGCAATAATGAGAACACATTGTTAGGGTAACAATGGTGTTGGATAGACCCCCTTATGAGATACTGCAAGATCACTTTATCAATATGTTGTCAGTATCTTCTCATTATGTGTTAACGTTTACTTGAGTCGTTAGACCATGAGAATATCGTAGACCCGGATACCGGATGGTTGCTTTGGGGTCATCAAACGTTACTCCGTAACTGGGTAATTATAAAGGTGACTTTCAGGTACACCAGAAAGTATATCGTGGTTCAAGATATGTCAAGACTGGAATTTGCCCATCTGGCGATGGAGAGATACACTCTGGGCCCACTCGGTATTACGGTGTCCAGCATCGCCTGGCCAGGTATTGTGACTAAAGGGTTAGTCACGGGGACACCGGAATACGGAAACGAGAAAAGAGTACAAACCGGTAACGAGGATAATTAGGTATAATGATCAAGGAGTTGATCACAGGGATACCATAAAAGTCTCGCCTCAGGTTGTGTAATGTATCGTGAGGCAAAAAGATGATATGCGGTAATACGAGGTTCGCTCGATAAAGATCTTCGATGATATGTGGGAGTCGTTATGGGTGTCCAGATCCCGCTGACGATTATTGACCGGAAGGTGTTCCGGACATGTCCACATATACTCGAACCTATAGGGTCACACGCTTAACGTTTTAGCGACATTTAGGAATGCTACGATTTATGGAGAACGAGAGAGAAGGGTTCCGAAAGTGTTTCGGATGATCTCGAAAGTGTTCCGGGAGGTCCCGGATGGTTCCGGTGATGTCCGGAAGTGTTCCGAAAAGTATCGGAAGGTTTTAGAAGGTTCTGGAAGGTTCTAGAAGGTTCCAGAAGTTCTAGAAGGTTCTGGTGGAGTTGGACTCCAACTCCATCAGGGGGTTCCTGCTGGAGTAGAACTCCACCTTCCCAGGGAGAGCTAGCCCACCCCCTTTAAATAGAGGGGCAGGGCACCTCAAAGGGCATCCCAAGCAGCCCCAAAGGTAGCCCTAGCCCCTTGGCCGAAACCCTAGGCAGCTGCCACCTCTAGATTGGCCGCAGCCTCCTATTTCTCTCTCTTTTAGATTGGATCTAATTCAGCTGCCGGCGCGCTGCTGCTTCTCCTTCTCGTAGATCCCCGCTATTCTTGTGTGCTGGTCCACACATTACCGCGGTGTCGCTGATCCGGTACGTGTGGATACCTCGGAGACGTTGTACACTTCGGCGTTCAATCGGGCGAACTATTCGCGAGGAGATCACTCTCGCGGCTGGGAGGTATAACCTAGCTGCGGGAGTCTGTGGACTTCATCGATATCATCAACTTCTCCGCTGCATTGACGTGATCGGCGAAGGTATGATATCGTTGCCTGTACCTCGATAGTGGATCTTGGTTTGGTTCGTATACGGTAAAATTTTTGTTTTGCGTAGCACATTCTCCAACAGTGGTATCAGAACGGTACTATGTGTAGTTGTAGGTACGACTAGAGCATATGTGATATGCGGTATTGCACATATGATGTGCGGGGTGTTTGATGAGATCTACCACCGGATTTTCTTGTTGTTTCCCTCTCATTGCATAATTTTGATCTCGGCGGCATCGTGAAATTTTCAGAGGTCCGGTGAACCTTACGATCTTCGGATCGAGACATGCTAAGGATGACTTTGGTTTCACTTTAGTTGAGAAAGATAAATTTACAATGAGCGGGCTTGTAGATGTGATCTACACGGGGGTCATGCGTATGACGAAGTTTAGTATGAGGTTCGAGATTTCCGAATCTCCAATTCCATACACCCCGACAGTTAAATAACTACAAGAGCAATCGTGCTTATGGTAACGTAGGTAGCAAATGGTTTGCAACGTAGTCATAAAGCCACGTATTGTAGCATAAACGTTAGAGGCGTCTAACTTGTTTTTGCAGGGTATGCATGTGATGTGGTATAGCCTATATGATGCAATGTGATTGTATGAGATGCAAAGTGTTTGTAATTTTAATTTTTTCATGACCTGCGTGTCGTGAGTACAGCAATCGGCAGGAGCCAATATGATTGTCATTATTTATTGTATTGACCTGCGCGTCAACTAGAAAGCCATGTAATGCATTTATTTTATTAGCTATGTGATAGCAAATAGTTGTAATTGCGAGGACATGGTGGTGACAATCTTACATCGATGGACCTCGACGCTACGCCGTACGCGAAGGAATTCTCCGCCAAAGGATGTTGAAGAAGTCTTCTTCAACAAAAGGGGCTATACCATATCACAATAATTTGATTGCATGTGATGTTAATCCCTTTTATGCACCTTGTTTGATACGTGGTAGACGTTGTTAAATAGGGTGATCCCTCACACAAATATCAAGTAGTCAGTGTTCTTCCAAGTGTAGCACCGTCTGGAATATTTGCCATTCTAAAGTGCGCCATGTCATATGGGTACGATAGGTTTGACATATATGAGGCGGGCGCGAACCATTCGTGCAGCAGGGCACTCGGTTGTCTTGACGAACTTGGCAAGATCGTCTTGGGCTCGGAACACACCCATCGAAAGATGAACAAGAGTCATATGGGGATATGATTGGCACGTTGACCTACCGGTCTCGTTATTCCGTCATCAGTGATGTCACATCAATGGCGGAGTAAGTGAGTCGTGGATCTTGAATCACTAATAATCAATTATGAGGGATATTGGTTTTAGTGAGAGCTTACTCTAATTAAGTGTTAATTTGAGTTGCTTTAATCATGAACAATGTCTAAAGTGTGTTTGTTTTTAGTTGTAGATCTATGGCACCCGTAACCACCTTTCCACTATACGCGTTGTTTGAGAAAGAAAAACTGAATTCATCTGGTAACAACTTTACGGACTGGTACCGTAATGTGAGGATTGTTCTCAAGAGTACCAAGAAGGACTATGTCCTATCGCAAACTCTCGGTGAACTCCCCGCTAACGCTACGGATGATGAGACTCGTATCTATCAATCTAAGAGTGATGATTCCATTGCAGTACAGTGCGTCATGCTTGCCTCCATGGAACCTGATCTTCAAAAGCGTTTTGAGAATTGGGCTGCTTATGAGTTAATCCAGGAGCTAAAAGCTTTGTTTCAGAAACAAGCAAGGACTGAAAGATATAAGATATCCAAAGCCTTGTTTGAATGCAAGATGGCTGAGGGCAGCTCAGTAAGTCAGCACGTACTCAGATTGTCTGAGTACGTGCAAAGGTTGGATGCGCTAGGTTTTCCAATCTCCCAAGAGTTGGGCACTGATCTTGTTCTCTCTTCCCTCCCTCCGAGCTACAGTAGCTTCATCATGAACTACAACATGAATGGGATGGAAAAGAGTATGGGTGAATTGTTCACTGTGCTTAAAACTGCTGAGAGTGGAAGGACGCCAATCATGTGATGATAGTAAATAAAACAACCAACTTCAAGAAAAAGGGCAAGTCTAAGAAAAAGGGCAAGTCCAAGGGTGCTAGTGTGACTGACATGCCTAAAAAGTCCAAGACTGGCGCCACTTCTGATGTTGAGTGCTTCTTCTGTAAAGAGAAGGGACACTGGAAGAGGAACTGCAAGAAATATCTGGCAGAAAGAAGAAGTCTGGAAAGTCCAGCTCAAGTATGAGTGTCATACATGTTATTGATGTATTCCTTGCTGGTCCACAATGTAATTCTTGGGTATTGGATACCGGATCGGTTGCTCACATTTGCAACTTGATGCAGGAACTACAGAGGCCTAAGCGACTGGCAAAGGATGAGGTGACGATGCACGTCGGGAACGGAGTAAAAGTTGTTGTGCTCGCTGTCGGCATCCTACCTCTATATTTATCTTCAGGATTTATTTTAGAGCTTAGTAATTGTTACTATGTTCCGGCCTTGAGCAAAAACATTATTTCTGGATCATGTTTGTTGCAAGACGGTTATTCGTTTAAGTCTGAGAACAAGGGTTGTTCGATTTATATGGATAATATGTTTTATGGCCATGCTCCCGTTGTGAATGGGTTATTTATTATGAATCTTGACGGTAATACACACATCCATAACACTGACGCTAAACGTCGTAAGACAAACGATTTGAATTCCACTTATTTGTGGCACTGCCGTTTGGGTCATATTGGAAAGAAGCGCATGAAGAAACTCCATTGTAATGGACTTTTGGAATCATTTGATTATGAATCATTTGACACTTGCGAGTCTTGTCTAATGGGAAAAATGACTAAAACACCGTTCACAGGCCACGTAGAACGGGCGACTGACTTATTGGAGATCATACATACAGATGTATGTGGTCCAATGAATATAGCTGCACGTGGTAGATTCCTCTACTTCATTACCTTCACGGATGATTTGAGTAGATATGGGTATACCTATTTGATGAGACATAAGTCTGAAACCGTTGAAAAGTTCAAAGAATTTCAGCATGAAGTAGAAAATCATCGTAACAAGAAAATCAAGTTTCTGCGATCGGATCGCGGAGGGGAGTATTTGAGTTACAAGTTTAGCGAACATCTGAAGAGTTGCGGAATTGTTCCACAGCTTACGCCTCCCGGAACGCCACAGAGGAATGGAGTGTCCGAGACACGTAATCGAACCTTCTTGGACATGGTAAGATCGATGATGTCATTAACTGAACTGCCATTGTCTTTTTGGGGTTATGCTTTAGAGACTGCCGCTTTTACACTGAATAGAGCGCCATCTAAATCCATTGAAACGACACCATATGAGATATGGCACGGGAAGAAACCCAACTTATCTTTTCTTAAAATTTGGGGATGCGATGTATATGTAAAGCGTTTACAACCAAATAAGCTCGATCCCAAATCGGATAAGTGCTTCTTCGTTGGTTATCCCAAAGGAACTGTTGGGTATTCCTTCTATCACCGCACCGAAGGCAAAGTGTTTCTCGCAAAGAACGGTGTGTTTCTCGAGAAAGAGTTTCTTGCGAAAGGGGTGAGTGGGAGGATAGTACAACTCGACGAGATTGGTGAATCTCCGTCATTAGGTCAAAGTGATGAAATGCCGGAAGTGGTTCCGGAGTTTCCCACAATGACTGATACGGAAGCCCCTACATGTGATATAGAGACTTCGGTCGAGCCAGCAGCTGAACCACGAAGGTCTGGCAGGATTCGCACGAAACCACAGTGGTTTTTAGACGAGGTATTATTGTTAGACAACGATGAACCTGCGACCTATACGGAAGCAATGATGGTCCCTGACTCCGTTAAATGGCTAGACGCCATGAAATCCGAGATGGAATCCATGTACGAGAATCAAGTTTGGAACTTGGTGGACCCTCCTGAAGGCGTGAAGCCTATCGAATGTAAATGGATCTATAAAAAGAAAACAGACGCGGATGGGAATGTATACATCTATTAGGCTCGACTAGTCGCAAAGGGTTTCCGACAAGTTCAAGGAGTTGACTACGACGAGACATTCTCTCCCGTAGCGATGCTTAAGTCTGTTCGGATTCTTCTAGCGATTGCTGCATATTTTGATTACGAGATATGGCAAATGGACGTCAAAACAGCATTCCTGAATGGAAAGCTAACCGAGGACGTGTATATGATACGGTCCGAGGGTTTTGTCAATCCAAAGGATGCTGGAAAGGTATGCAAACTTCAGAGATCCATCTATGGACTGAATCAAGCATCAAGGAGTTGGAATCTTCGCTTTGATGAAGTGGTCAAAGGGTTTGGCTTCATCAGGAACTGCGAAGAGGTTTGTGTTTACAAGAAAGTAAGTGGGAGCGCAATAGCATTTCTAATACTCTATGTGGATGACATATTGTTGATTGGAAATGATGTATCTTTTCTTGACAATATTAAGACTTCGTTGAAAAATAGTTTTTCAATGAAAGACTTAGACGAGGCAGCATACATATTAAGTATAAAGATCTAGACGAGGCAGCATACATATTAGGTATAAAGATCTATAGAGATAGATCAAAGTGCCTAATAGGGCTAAGCCAGAGTACATATATAGATAAAGTACTGAAGAGGTTCAGTATGGAAAACGCCAAGAAAGGGTTCTTGCCGATATCGCATGGGAAAAGTTTGAGCAAGAATCAGTGTCCTTCGACAACTGATGAGCGAGAACGCATGAATAAGATTCCATACGCATCCGCGATTGGATCAATCATGTACGCCATGATATGTACACGACCAGATGTGTCCTATGCTCTAAGTGTTATGAGCAGATACCAGAGTGATCCAGGTCATGATCATTGGACAGCAGTGAAAAATATCCTTAAGTACCTGAAGAGGACTAAGGACATGTTTCTCGTATAGGGTGGTGACGAAGAGCTCGTTGTAAAGGGTTACACCGACGCTAGCTTTGTCACAGATCCGGACGATTTTCGATCTCAGTCAGGCTTTGTGTATACACTGAACGGTGGCGCAGTGAGCTGGAAGAGTTCCAAGCAGAACACTGTGGCAGATTCTACAACGGAGGCTGAGTATATCGCCGCTTCGGAAGCGGCAAAGGAGGGCGTTTGGATTAAGAAGTTTGTCACCGAGTTTGGTGTGGTTCCGAGCGCACTGGATCCTATGGAGCTCTATTGTGACAATAGTGGCGCCATAGCTCAGGCCAAGGAGCCAAGGTCCCACCAGAATTCCAAACATATACAACGCCGATTCCACATCATTCGTGAATTGGTGGAGCGTGGAGACGTAAAGATATGCAAAATACACACGGACCTGAATGTGTCAGATCCATTGACGAAACCTCTACCACAAGCAAAGCATGAGAAACACCGGAATGTCGTAGGTGTTAGGAGCTTAAGCATTGGCCAGATTATTGACTCTAGTACAAGTGGGAGACTGTTGAAAATATGCCCTAGAGGCAATAATAAAGTTGTTATTATTCTATTTTCATGTTCATGATTAAGTTTATGTTCCATGCTAGAATTGCTTTGGTTCTTGGATATGAGATTCAGAGGAAAACCTAATTGCATGTGTGGAATAATAAACACCATTCAGATCCCTAGTCAGGCCTCTGAACTAGCTCATGTATTGTTGATGGTCTTGTTTTCCTGATCATGGGCATTGTTAATGTAACAAGGATGCCGGCAATAATGAGAACACATTGTTAGGGTAACAATGGTGTTGGATAGACCCCCTTATGAGATACTGCAAGATCACTTATCAATATGTTGTCAGTATCTTCTCATTATGTGTTAACGTTTACTTGAGTCGTTAGACCATGAGAATATCGTAGACCCGGATACCGGATGGTTGCTTTGGGGTCATCAAACGTTACTCCGTAACTGGGTAATTATAAAGGTGACTTTCAGGTACACCAGAAAGTATATCGTGGTTCAAGATATGTCAAGACTGGAATTTGCCATCCGGCGATGGAGAGATACACTCTGGGCCCACTCGGTATTATGGTGTCCAGCATCGCCTGGCCAGGTATTGTGACTAAAGAGTTAGTCACGGGGACACCGGAATACGGAAATGAGAAAAGAGTACAAACCGGTAACGAGGATAACTAGGTATAATGATCAAGGAGTTGATCACAGGGATACCATAAAAGTCTCGCCTCGGGTTGTGTAATGTATCGTGAGGCAAAAGGATGATATGCGGTAATACGAGGTTCGCTCGATAAAGATCTTCGATGATATGTGGGAGTCGTTATGGGTGTCCAGATCCCGCTGATGATTATTGACCGGAAGGTGTTCCGGACATGTCCACATATACTCGAACCTATAGGGTCACACGCTTAACGTTTTAGCGACATTTAGGAATGCTACGATTTATGGAGAACGAGATAGAAGGGTTCCGAAAGTGTTTCGGATGATCTCGAAAGTGTTCCGGGAGGTCCCGGATGGTTCCGGTGATGTCCGGAAGTGTTCCGGAAAGTATCGGAAGGTTTTAGAAGGTTCTGGAAGGTTCTAGAAGGTTCTGGTGGAGTTGGACTCCAACTCCATCAGGGGGGTTCCTGCTGGAGTAGAACTCCACCTTCCCAGGGAGAGCTGGCCCACCCCCTTTAAATAGAGGGGCAGGGCACCTCAAAGGGCATCCCAAGCAGCCCCAAAGGCAACCCTAGCCCCTTGGCCGAAACCCTAGGCAGCCGCCACCTCTAGATTGGCCGCAGCCTCCTCTTTCTCTCTCTTCTAGATTGGATCTAGTTCAGCTGCCGGTGCGCTGCTGCTTCTCCTTCTCGTAGATCCCCGCTGTTCTTGCGTGCTGGTCCACACATTACCGCGGTGTCGCTGATCCGGTATGTGTGGATACCTCGGAGACGTCGTACACTTCGGCGTTCGATCGGGCGAACTATTCGCGAGGAGATCACTCTCACGGCTAGGAGGTATAACCTAGCTGCGGGAGCCTGCGGACTTCATCGACATCGTCAACTTTTCCGCTGCATTGACGTGATCGGCGAAGGTATGATATCGTTGCCTGCACCTCGATAGTGGATCTTGGTTTGGTTCGTGTACGGTAAAATTTTTATTTTGCGTAGCACGTTCCCCAATAATTTCACCATGCCTCCTTTGCCTTGGGGAGGAGCACATACTTGAGCTTTGCAAAGTGCTCTTCCAAGGAGGTCCATAATTCCATAGGGTTCTTCTCCACAGAGTACTTGGCCTTCAAAGTGGATGAGAGGTGGTGGTGGAGGAAATGCAATGCTTGGCCCCTCTGCGCAAATGAGGATGGTCCCATACCCCGACCAATGACCGCACCAAGGTCCTTACCATCCAAGATGATCTCCACGTCAAACTCCTATGTCAGATAGTTTTCACCGTGAGAGGCGAGCTCAGCGAGCTCCTTGTTCGATAACTAGGCATCCTACATTGTTCATTCAAAATATATATAAGTTTTACTTCATATAAAAAACATATAAGTGATATGAAAAATAATAATATGATATTCTTAAGTAACTCAGTATTTTTCTAAGAAATTATATAAAAACAAATGAATTGAATAATAAGCCAAACAATATATACAATATGCAGGAAATAAATCCAAAAAAATGATCTCCCATTTTGCATGATAATGTAATTTAGTGATTCTATGTGAATTCAGTAAAGTACAGAGGGTTCATAGCAAAAATTTCTACACATAAAAAATATTTGTGTAATTTCTTATTTCCTGAGATTTTTCAGAAAATCTCTTGTCCACCAGCCTGCCAAGCCTACGTGGCTTGCAAGCACAGTGCAGCCTGCCCGCCAAGCCTATGAGGCCAGCAAGCCTACGCGGTAGACTCATTTACGCGCCATGGCTCACTCACCCAGCTGTCTTGTACGGCTAGCAAGCGCGGCTGGGCAACACGGCTTGCTCGCCTGCTTGGTCTGGGTGGTCGGCAAGCGTAGCTAGACTGCATGTGCAGGTACTATGGCCTGCTCGCCCGCCTGGGCCTCGAGGCCAGCAAGCGCAGCATGGCTACCCGCGCGTGTGCGGCAGCCCGCCTGCCCGCATAGCCCTTAAGGCTGGCAAGCATAGTTGGGTTGCGTGTGCACGTGCAGTGGCCTGCCCACCCGGTGGCTCAAGAGGCCCGCAAGCACGGCAAGGGTTGCCTGCGCGTTGCACGCCGTGGCTCGCCCGTCCCCCTGACCAGCAAGCGTGGCTGGGCCACGCGGCCTGCTCATGTGCCGTGGCCTCCTCTAGTCGGCATGGCCTGCAACACACAGCAGGTTGATCCACCTGGCCTATGCGGCGGCACGAGGCGGCCTGCGCAACGGCATGAGGCGGCCTGGCCCACTGCACAAGGTGGCCTGCCCGTTAGCCTGCCTAGCACATTGTCATGGCCCACATGGCGCAACGACTTGCTAGCGTGCCACGCGGCGGCCCGCTTGGCCTGCCAAGCTGGCAAGCGTAATGTGCGCCATGGCTTGCCCACCCGCCTGGCCTACTCAGTCATCAAGCGTGGCATGGCCTGCATGACGCAATGGCTTATGCGCTCTTGGCAGCCCGCCCTGATACATGGGGCGTGGCACGTCCGTGTAGCAGCATCTGCTCCGGCTACGTGGTGCTTCAATCATCTATTGCACATCACTGGCGATGTCTGTGTGGCAGCTCCATATCCCCGCCGCTTCTTCTCCCTAAGCTCCAGCTTGCACCAACGCCAAGATATGTTTGGCTGCTTTGGTTTATTGTATTTTCTTTTTAATCTCTGATATTTGTGGTTGACGTTTTGGATCTTTGCAAAATTGTGATGGATCTATGCAAATGAGTGGTGGACCGGTGCAATTTTGTGCTTGCATTTCCAGGTGAAACTTGCAAATTTGTGATGGGTATGTGCAAATGAATGATTAGTCAGTTATGATTTTCGAAAAAGTTGTCTAAACATTCGTTGTGTTTTGCATGTACAAAATTAGATGTAAAACTTCTTGGATTGGGACAAATTTTCACGAACTCTGAAATTTTGGAACAGCATCTGAAGTAGGTCATGATGCTAATCTTGATTTTGGCGTTTGATTGATGTTAATCTTATGTTTGATCTTATGTTGAATATATTTTTGTGAAATCTGTATTGATTCATTGTCAATCCTGCTCAAATCAGTGCTACTCCGAACTGGTACACTACTACATTCTTAATTACCTGTTTATCTTTGATTTGGATGTTATGATGCGTTGGTAAAATGACAATGTGCACTTAACTATGTGTAAAAACCATATGTTAATCACTGGTCAAATATCAAATTTTGGATCTGGACAGGGACGGAGAATATGCATTGGAGTGTGGCTGAACACGTCAAATTTTGTGTCAGTGAGGCCTACCTTTATACATTAAAATATCATCACTTTACTCTGACGCATAGTGTGCAGACAGCAATTAAAATTTTCTTTGTTCTGTAGATTTTTTAAATATTGATATAGTCTGACTTTTTATAAAAATATATTACCTCCAATAAAACTAAGTATACACCATGAAAATTTCTTCCATAATAAATTTATTAATGTCAATTTAACATTATAGATGTTGATAAATTTTTGTATATTGATGATCAAATCTTAAAATATTGACTTTCATATATTCCAAAACAACCTACATTATGACATGGAAAAAGGAGCTGAACTGACAAACCGTCAAAACAATATTAATCCCTATGTTATCCAATCTCCATCCAACAGTTCTGAGAGATGGAGCCATGGCTCTATGAAGCTGAAATTCGTCGCTCTTCTCTCATCATATTGCCCAATTACAAAAGCAGGACAAGTGAAACTTGTCACAGCCTCAGAGCAAGCCAGCGAGGCTACTAAACATCTCTCTGTGTTACAGCCTCACACACAGAAATGACTTTTCTTCGGACGATGAAACATCTCTAACCATGCACGGAGATGTCAAAATACAAAGACAGATTTTGAGATTATTCATTTAAAGAACTGAATATACAAAAGAAAATTGACTAAAAAGTAGAGTGCTTATTCAGTTATAGTGCTAAGCACCTAACAATCAGAGGAAAAAACACAGCAAACCTGGGCACAAACTCTGAAAGAAAACAGAGCACCACATAGCTTAGACCAAAGGAAAAAGAGACACTGAAATTAAACAAAGGAAAACACAAAGAATCGAATATAGAGAAGGATGGTTTATGGAGATCTCAAGTCTTATGGACAATGGACCGCTTATGGAGATCTCAAGGCTCTCATGCTGGCCAACCCTTCAGGCATTCACCAATTCCACATGTTTTTGACGCGAAAATTTGGTAACGCTTCACCAAACTGCTCCATCCAGAGATGGGCATACACGAAAGCTCAAAGTATGAGGCATCATGGTGAAACCAATGCTGATGTATTAATTTCGACATGATTAGCGTTCTTATTACAAGCACAGTGCAGACGTTATTACATTACAAGATCCATGGGACATGTCACGCATATGACCAGTCTACCACACAACCAAACTCTGCAACATATCGCATTTCTCCAAAGCATCCGTCTCGCCTACACTGCAAAATAAATCACAGAAATTAGCAACTTAATTAATAATTACATTATCAGATCCTACAAGAAAAGAACAACACAAACAGAACGGATGGAAACATGGCCGGTGATCTATTCTTGTATACCTGCACGCACGCTCGCACGGCCGGAGCTCAGTCGCTGTCGCTGCTGCTGCTGCTGTGGCCGTCGTCGTGGTGGCCCTCGCCGTGCTTCTTTTCTTTCTTCTTCTTCTTGTCCTTTTTCTCCTTGTGGTCGCCGGACGACTTGCCGTCGCCGTGCTCGCCGGTGATCTTGTCCTTGATCTTCTCCACCATGCCCTCCTTGTGCTCCCCGTCCTTCTTGTGCTCCTCAGCCTTCTTGTGCTCCTCGGCCTTCTTGTGCTCATCCTCCTTCTTGTGGTCGCTTCCACCGCCCATGTTGAACTTCTCCCCGATCTTCTCCATGATGCCCGCCATGGCGTTGGTGCTGTTTCTTGTTACTTCTCAACGAAAATGGCAACAAAATGCTAATTGGATGCAATGATGTTGTGGTGATCTTGGTTGGCTCCTCCTCGCCAGTATTTATAGAGGGGACGCGGACCCGTGGCCTACGGTTTTTGGGGTGTGTGTGTGTGTGTGTGAAGGAACGGAAGAACCAGCGGATAAGAGAAAGAGATCAGATCACGCTAAAACAAAGAAGGAAAGTGTCGGAGAGAGCGATTAAAAGAGGGCAATAGCTTTGTGCACCCGAGTACCGTACAACCGTTTTGCCGTAGAGATGTGCCTACTGTATTCTTTTTCTCGAACATGCCTACTGTATTCTTAAGGCTCAATTTTGACGTTACCGTTCTTATCGTTAAGCTTGTGTGGATGAGAAGCTGTGAAGAGCCAACAGTCCGTTCGGTAAATCAGATAAGCGTTCTATATATTTTATGCAGAATGCTAACTGTTACACGTTTATTTTAGGAAAAAGAATAAGTAAACGTTTTCTTATAGTTTTTTAGTCCCTCACGGTCCCTTTTGTGTGGTAAATTCTTCTAAAATCGATTTCCAAAATTTAAAAAGCCATTACTCTCAAACCGTACGTCCAAATCAAGATCTATTTCCACAATTAAGTTTGTCTTGGCGAGATTTTCAAAACTAGATCCCGATTGAATATATTCTAACGACTTTTTATCCACTGCATTCTATAATATTAGGTACCATATTTTTTGGTGATGATTTTTTCACTCATTGTATGTGGTGCTACAGCTGTATAATCTTAGTTATCTATACAGTTTTTTTGTTGTTTTTCTCTACTGCATATATTTCTCTATCGTATTTTTGATTATTGTCTACTGCATGTTTTTATCTACTATATTTTTTGTCAGTTATCTACTGTATTTCTTAGTAATTGTCTACTGCATATTATTTTTTTCATAGTCTATTGCAGCTTTTTTCATCCATAATTTCTGTGTGTTTCCCCCCGTTTAATCACAAAGATAGTTGTGAAAAGAGGTAGAAAACTAATGTAAGAAAACCTGAATAACCCTGATGAAATACTGATGAAAAAAATGAGAATACATAAACCAATAGAAGAAAATTAAAAGGAGAAAAGCAGGTAGATAAAAGTTGAAAAAATGACTTATAAAAAAAAATAAAGAAACTACTAGTAGTTTTTAGTAGTTTCATACTACTAGTAGTGGTTTTAAGGGTGGTTACCCAGTTTTGTTGGAGTAAATGTTTCTAAACTTATTTTATTACCCCATGATTGTCCTCTCTCAATCTAGGGTGCAGAAATATATTTGTTTATAATTTGACGAAGGAAAAAGAGCTATCCAAATAGCTAAATATCTAAAACTGGCTAACTCAACGGTGAGTATTATAATCCTACTTTTTTGTTATGTATCGCTTAGATTATCCTACTTCCGTTTTCTTAATCAAGTGCACATGGAGAACATTTGCATACCAGAACAACACAATACAACAGCACCCGCAAACTCAGCTTAAGTAAGTCGATTATATGTGTTCTGTTTTTCATTTTCCAAAGTAGTAGGTTGTCATACTTGTGATGCCTTCTTTGGAACAAATAATAGATTAGTGCAATCCAATAAAAAAATTTCTATAGGTGATATTTTGGATCATAGGATTGCGTCCGATGAATTGCCACATGATTTTTCCTACAAGTTTGTGATGGAAATCAGTTATAAGCCCAACCCTCATCTAAGATTTCATTTCAGGGTTTGATGCATCTTCTTCCTTTCTCTTTCACTTCTCTCTCAAACACCTAATCTCAAAATTCATCTATTCTTTTCTGCATAGCATCACAAACACCTCTTTGGAGCAATTCATATTGTTTTGTTTCTTATGGATTTAACGAGTCGAGATATCCCAATCCTGCATTTTTCATATTGCTACCTTTTGGATTCATGTATTCTAAAGATGCCTAGAGAGGGCAACAACAAGTGCATGGGATGGAATACACTAATCATGGAGAATTTCCCAAAGAAACCCAACCGCATCTTCCATCATGATAATCATCGAGAAAAGTGAGTTTAAAAGTCAGGCACACGTAACAATCTTTGTGGGGATGGTGTGTGTAATTTGTTAAATTTCAAGGCCCCTGCTAAGAAGATCAAAAGCTCAACTTTGAGAGCCTCTTTGGATTGAAGGATTTTCATACAAATTTTATAGGAATTCAATTCATATGAATTTTTTCTATGGATGCCCTTTGGATCACAAGAATGGGGTTGTAAGGATCTTATGGAATGACTCAATCCATAAAATTTTTGGAGGAATCTAACATGAGCGTAGACCTCATGAAAAAAATTCATTTTTCTTGCATGAATCTTCGCTCTTTTCAAATTCCTGCAAAATTCCTGTAAAGCATCCAAAAGCCTATTTTGCAAATTTCTATGTTTTGTTTTCTATAGGATTTGATAAACCATGACATCATAATCCTATATTTTTTTTATATATTTCTGTGTTTTAAGAATCCTGCGTTTCAAAAAGATTCTGAATGTCCGTGACAGTATGGGGGAAGCGTAGTGTTTTCCTCCCTCGGCTTGATGTGATGCGTTGTGGCTAGACAGGCGAGCGGTGGTGTCGGCAAGGGAGGTCGCTGCCCCCTCATGCCACGTAGGCCGGACAGAGTCGACTACCACTGGCCGGCGATGCGCGCCGCGTAAACTTCGACGGCGTTGTCGGCAGCCAGGTGGCGTGGCGCTGCGGTTGGGCGTGGTAGCCGCCCCGCGTGCAGGTGCAGCCGCGCCGGGGTTTAATTTGGCTGGGGAGGCGTGCCGGCCAGTCACGTGTGCGGGTCACGTTAATCCTGCTGCTACTGGTCGGTCTCACCGTCCATTTTGCTCCCCTCTCTCTCTCTCTCTCTCTCTCGTTTGCCAACTGGAGTCCCCCATTTATGACGAGATCGCTGATAGAAATCATCGATTATGTTATAAGATGACATTTTATGTCGAAAGGACCGGAGAAAAGTTCCCATCGACAATCACAACACAGGCCATGTAGGCCATGTAGTAATCCAATGATCACCTAGCGGGTGAGCAGAAGCCACGGCGATTGGCTCCCACTCGTACGATCTGCTCGACCGGAGTGGTAGCAGAATCCTTGAGACGTGGCCCCCATTCAAAGTGAGGTGATGCAAAATTGCAAATTGCACAAAAACATATTCCGTCCCATGCCTGGACATTAATAAGTGGGGAATCGGATTCCATGTCGACATGCATGCATGACACTCCAGTACTGATCGATCGCGAGTCCCTGACCTTTGCTCAGAAGAAGTCCCCGATATTCCTCACATCCGTGCTGCTAAAATCTTGCACGAAAAACAGCATAAACCGTACGCGCACTGCGTTGCACACCGCATGCTCATGGTGTGAACAGCACTCGAGCGGGCCTCGGGGCCTTTTGCATAGCATGAATTAGAAAACATAATAGTAAAAAGAAAAGTTAAATCTTTATATATTTTTATAAAATTGAAAAGAAAATCTCATGTGTTAATGATATACGGGTCACTCTATGTTTATGATATGTGTACCTAGGAGTATATAAGAGTTTTTTTTTGGCATATTAAGATTCGTCCCTAGAAAAAATTATATGATTGAGATGTCATGTTCTATAAACTTTCATAGGATCTCAAAACATAGGAACTTTAGAAGTGATATCTTTGAACAAGAAAATAACATAGAATTCTAAAAGAATGGAGAGAGAGAGAGAGAGAGAGAGAGAGAGATCGCATTGGATTTGTTTAAAAAATGAGGTTTGAACTCATGTTGGTTTTCCTATGAAATTAAAGGCATAGCAATTATTCCATAGGAACTTGAGAACCTCAATCCTATAATCCAAATGGCTCTTGTAGAAAAATTTCTAAGAATTAAAATCCTCTAAATGTTTTATAAAAATCCTACAATCAAAAAAGGCCCTTAATCTCCTTCTTGCCCAGTTCATCTAATCAGATCCCCATAGTTTCTGGTGCGAACAACAAGCATGGCATGGCAAGGTGACAATTCATACAGGCGATCGTACACTCGCATCATGCTAGGAGCACTCAAGTTTCTACTAGGAACCCCGTAAAATCTAAAAGTCCAAATTTAAATATCAACGTCTACTAGCACTGAACTTGAAAAACTATTGTAATACTTACTCGCATTTACCTCTATATAGTCCCCCTTCTTTTTTATTTAGGCTTGTGCATAAATTTGGTTAAGCTTACGTACCCACAGAAGTTCCAGTGGGAGGAAGCTTTGATAAACTCTAATCCACTTCTTTTCAGCTTTTGAGACGTGAGCTTATTTGTTATGATGAATTGTGACATGTCTGTAGTACCCTTAGAATTGTTTGTGCTCTATGAATTGTTGATATTGTTCTTCTCAACTATTTTGACATGTAAATGATGAAGAAAATAAATTTCAAACATAATAGAGTGCTAAATTATAATAGTTTAGAAGGCCAAATCAAATAATGGCAAGAGTTAAATATCTTCTTGCCAACAAAAATCGTTACAAGGTATCAAGAGCACCAGATCATGCAACCATAAACCCCATGCTACCAGACATGCAGCAATATCTTCACGCATTGTGTCCGCGGTACCATCATCTACAGGTGCATTATGCTCCACACCTATTAGAGCTGGCACGTCCTCCAGAACATATTCTCCTCTCTCAAACATGTCAAAATGTGCATCACGTAGAGCACTATCACGAATATAATTATGCAAACATATGCAAGTAGAAATAACCATCTTTTACTTCTCAACTGGATAGCTTGGTATGCCATGGAGAATTCATCATTTCATCTTGAGAACACCAAAATACCTTTTGATGAAGTTTCATAGAGGTGAATGACAATGGTTGATAATCACTTTCATACCAATTGGAGCTATTTGTGTAAATTCAGATATATGGTACCGTTGTCTTTTGAATGGGGCTAGATAGCCATTTCGATTTGGATATCCGGAGTCAATAAGATAGTATTTTCCTATAGTTAGAGCAAAAATAACAACACACATTGCATGACTGGGGCTATTAGCAAAATAAGAGATATAAGAGAAATACATACAAGTGAGTTACCTTGGGGGATGTGGATAATATCATATTTCACCAGAACATCTGGCCACAAATGTATGTTATGAACAGATCCAGGGCATCCAGTGACCATAAATGTAAACCTCATATCAAAATCAGATATTGCCATGACATTTTGACTTTTATAACTATGTCTATTTAATGTGCAACACTTTGAGATGACTTGGCACTATGACAGGAATGTGTGTGTCCCATCTATTGCTCCAATTGCATTCTTGAAATGAGGTCAAAATCTTAGTTTTCTAAGTCTAGGATGAACTGTAGTGAAAGTAGGATATATTGGTTTGATATAATCATTAGCCATGCAGTCTAATCACTCCAAAACTCAATAAATTTTGTACCAATGGTAGATGCACAATGTTCAAATCGGTTTGCACCATTACTGCTAGACCGAGGTGATCCACATGTCATTAAAAAAATAGGGCTAATGCTTCTTTAGAGCAAATGTTATGAGTTGATATTAACGGATAGTTGTTGACCAAAGTGTCATGTAACATGAAAGACACTGACCTTCTCATGCTGAACATGTCATAGAATTGTTTTGGATCCCTCATCAACCCATTGAATCCCTATCATGAAAGGTATCTTCCTTGGTGCGTAAGAGTCTTTCGACCATCTTCATGTACAATACAAGCAAGAAGAGGCAATAATAGATCTGAATCTTCTTTTGAATTCTTAGACAGTACATCATCATCACTTGATTCACTAGAATATGGGCAAAACATTTGCCATTGTACTCACAAAAATTCAACATATGAGTTCAAATCAAATAAATAACATAGGTTCATGACATTACAATCTCACATAGGTTCAAATCAAATCAACAACATAGGTCCACGATATTACAATCTCACATAGGTTCAAATCAAATTAACAACATAGATTCACAACACTAAAAGTTCACTAGACAATGCAAATATTAGGTTTAAAAGGAAACAACGCATAAGAAGATATTAAGTGATATCTAACGCTTCTTCACTCCCTGTCCTCTTGAGCCATCCAAGCCTAACACGAGGTGTATCCGAAAGTGGTAAACACATCACAACATTCCTTCTTCATAAAGAGTTGTGTTGCATAGATATGCTCATCATTCCCTGGCTCAGCTCCACCCTGAACCACTAAGGCCAACATGTCGCTAATCACCTGTCTCATAGGATCAATAGTCACTTGAGATGTTCCAGAATTTTTACTCTCTATTTGGTCTAGAATATGGTCAAGCCTAGTAGTACCGTCACTTGTCATCTTTGTTGGCGTAGGATTAGGTGAATAAGGCATGGTTCTCTTCTTTTCACCTTCTTTCAAGGAACCTCTAACCCTTCACATTCTGAGCTAGATTTATCTTCCTCAAGGTTAATAGGAGAGGGTCCTCCTGGTACCCTTGCATGTTCGTCTGTAACACTATGAGCATCAAAAATTATTATCATTTTATCTTCACTATCAAGTGGAGCAATCTGAAACTTGGCTGCTTCTAGACATTTCTGCAAACAATTATCACAAGACCACATGAGTGCTAAATAAACATTACGAAAATAGAAGAACTAAAGGAAATAATATGAAAGTAAGCATACCTATATCTCTAAAACCCACCAATCATTGTTAGCCGCAAAGGTGTTAGTGATAGGATCTCTTCCTAGGCCGGATGCATATGGGTTCAATGACTTCCATATATTGTAGTCCTTTTTTAGTATCTTTCGCCTATTTTTGAATTGTTTGCACTCATAGTTTATCTTTGTGCGCTTATTGAACTTGATTATCAAATTATTATACTCAACGTTGTTCGGACATTGGTTTGGTCGGTTACTAACTTGCACTTTCTCCACGCATATGTCAAGAAAAACCCCATGAGCAACGGCTGCGGTGGAGGAGGAGCCTCTAGCCGACAGCTGCTAGAGGTCAGTGACGGGGGGAGGGGGAGATTTGGTCTTGTGGGGGACAAGTGGGGGCGAGATCTAGGCTTGGCGACGACGGGGGCTGGCGGCGCATCTTGGGAGAGCAGAGGTGTTGGCGATGGGGTCGGGTAGTATCTTGGGAGAAAGAGAGGAGGAGAGTAGGGGAGCGGGGTGCAGGTTGTGGTGCGGGCTGAGGTACTAGGGGAGGTGGAGGGCATGCAGTGACAGGCGAACGTAATTATTTGACCAAGTTGAAGGGTGTATTCCAAAAGCCAAGGGTCATAAGGGGGTGTTTGATTGGGCTTTTCAGCAGCTTTTTACTGGAAAAAGCTGCAACCCAATTAAACGGTCAGCTTTTCAGTAGCTTTTGTCAACAATAGCTGTGGACTTTGCAGTGCAAATTCAGCTGTTTGAAAAAGCTGCCTTCTGCCAGCTTTTTGCAATGTGCTGAAGGTTTTATGCTCATTTTCCAAAATACTGTAAATGGTTTAGATCAACCAAAAGCCATATGTTTATTTTTCCACAGCCACAACAGCTTTTCCAGACAGCCAGCCAACAACAGTTTTGTCAACAGCCACAGCCCAACCAAACATGCCCTAAGCTCAGGAAACCACATCTCTCTAGCTTCTCCTCAACCAACAAGAATTTGGGGCTTATTCCCACAACAGCTGAAAAGAAGGGTCATAGTGCTGGAAGCACCCATATATCAGACAGCAATGCTATCCATTGCAAGACTAAAGCAACACTGAACTAGTGCATAGCAAACATTTCAAGTTTTCCACGGATCAAAACATTGCGATCTATGGCTCTATCTCATCCATCCTGCCAATGGGAACTCATACTCATATCATGATAAGAGAGACAGCAAGGTGATCACGATCCATAGTACCATCATATCTTGTTGCATTGTGATACTAGCTTTAGGTCATTAATTAACTAGCAGTAACTAAGTCGATAACAACATGCAACTCAGAGCTACGTTCAGAGCTCTAGCTCAATGGTGAACAGAGAGTAAGTGGTACATAAAAGACATGGCAGGCAAGTTAGGACCATGCCAAAAATCTGGTGCCATCAGATGTTTAACAAGTATCACCAGCTACGACGATGACAAACCTACTTTGTGGTGCAAACAATCACTTGTTAACCTACTTCCTACATTGAAGCTGACTAATCACTTGCCTCTTAGCTTTTCAAGGTCAGGGAGATCTGCAAACAAGCAACGATGAATTAGAAGGAGCACAACGTTCCGATAGTCATTTTTTAAGACTAGGCTGGTGACTTGTTACGAAAAGACCAGGTAGGTATCCGAATGCTAGCACTTTTGTTTATTTTATGGTGATTAAAAATCTGAAATGTGTGTAGACACTGATTAATCAAAAATTCATCAACTGAAGTCAACACAGGTAACTTAGCACGGTGCAGAAGATGAAACTTGTACTAAAACAAAGAGAATGAACTGGCAAAGTCTGACAAAATCAAATTGAGATGCTACATAGATTCACATTAGCTCATCCTTCCAAACATATAGGTTTCTATATGAAAAGTTTTGCCCATAATGGTAAACCAATCGGGTTCAAATTTGATACCAGAAGCAGAAAAGGAAGTACAATATATGTTGCATTTAAGTAAAAGATGGACACACACAAAGCATTCCATCATCATCATCATCACTTTCGTCATTTTCCTGCAACATTGTGAGGATAGCAATAAGTAATTATAAACTAAAGCAATTAAATTCAATTCAAAGTAAAAAAAAAGGAGGAGGTGGCAGAGAAGCTTGATCACAATTCTTACCTCATCAAAGTCATCGTCTGGACCCATGGAGACCTCTATAAGGAATTATGTGTTAGATATGACTGGATAGATCAAAGTAAAGTACGAAACATTTTGAGCTAAAATGCTGATAAAGGTGAAAAAATTATAAGATTCTATTAAACAAGGAAGCGACTCAAACCACAGAACTCAAGGCAAAACAAGGATGATGAGACTGCAGATTCTTTAGCCAGAGTATATAACATTGAAACATCTTAGAAACAACAGCAAACAAGACAAATAATTTAGCTTCTCACCAAAATTGTTTGTCACATAATCCCTCCATTTTTTATGTAGGGTGCAGTTTGACTATCCAAGTTTAAGCTTTGACCAACAATTAGTCCAATAATATGTGAGCTATGTTACACAAAATTGATACCATTAGGTTTGTGTTCAAAAGCACTTTCTTATGATTGTGATTTTGTAACAAAATATTATACGAGAAACTTAATGTCAAAGTTCGAACTTGGACAGTCAAACTAAACCCTACATTTCGAAGCGAAGGGAGTTTGCGCTGCAACCTTAGGAAACTGTAAATACTATTCAAATGACTGGTCAGGAAGAATGGTATGTCCCACCTATAGCACGAATGCAACAAACCATGATTTTGTATAAACTTTAGTAACACAAATCCAGCACATTGGAAATATCAATAAAGGAATCTTCATAGAAACAATTGAATTTGCGCATCCAAAATATAGTGCCTACAAGAACTTATTTGTACATTTAAGCTATCTAGCCAAGCTCTCAAGAGAGGGAGAGAGTGGTTAGTTGAAACTTGAAAATGAAAGTCTTTTCAATAACAGAATTCTACACGCTGTAGTAGTGATTCAATATAACCTACTGAATTGCAACTTCTGACTTTCTTTTCTAATCCGTTCTTATAATGAACTCCACAACGTCGAATAAAAATGCCTATATTTGGGCATGTATATCATTAGGACATACCAGATTCTTCATCCTCATCGCACCATTTGTTCCAGTCAACTTTGATATACGGATGCTTTTCCTCTGACTTCAGCAAGCGCTTCCACCAACATTTCTTATCTTTCTGGATTGAACAGACTATGTTTCCCAAACCCACCTTTGTCTTTGTTTTACTACCCTATAGAGCAAGCCAAATAATGGTTAGCCCACTAACAATTCACAAAATACATTGATGATCCCGTGATCAAGGTTGGCTAGCAGTTCCGAACTCAAGATCCACTTCCATTGATTATTTGGTGGGGCTCCCTTTTTAGTCTCTTTCATTTGTCATCACTCATTGATACTTCAGTTTATACTTTAGAACATGCATTAGTGAATGCCTCAAACATATTATGGCATGCATACAAATATTCAGCTATTAGATGTGGATTCCTAGTTTCGAATGGATGAAATTGTTCTGTTATGGACCAAAGACGAGTGTCAACATTCTCAATATTATATATATGACTCTTTGGTAGGTTTTTAACATTTATCCAAGCAAGAGCAACCCAAAAGTGAAAATGAACAGAAGTTAATATCAACTAAAAACCGACCCTGTATTGCAATGCAGAACTGAAGCCAACAAATGCTTACCTCTGGCAGTATGGAATTAAATAGCTCCAAAGTGATGCTAAAAGGCTCCCCATGGGCAACAACTGAGAAGCTAAAGATGCCCTAAGGTTCGGTGTTCAAACACAACATCTTGTGCATCTGGCAGCGAGATAGTCAAGTAGACCTTTTCGGAGCGCTGAGCCCATAGCACCTCAGGTTATCGACTACATGCCATAGAAAATGCATCATGTTGTGCCATAATACCCCAAGGAAAAATGTGCACTTAGCCACTTACAGCGTTACAGTAGAAATGAATAAATGACCCGAAAAAGTATGATGGTAAAACTACTATCTTATTCCCTCATACAACAGCATAATATTCTCAATGGTAAATTGGTTGAAAATTTCTAAGTCTCAGGGGTAACCAAATTGCATAAGAACAGTAAGAACAGAATGGCTGTAGCAACAAAGTCTATAAGTATCTGAACAACATAATTGAAATATTAACTCATACTAAAAGGTAAGAATCAAATAATGTCATAGTCAATTTATTACGGTATACAATATGATGCAATGCACATCCTAGTCCCCCACCCCATGTTATTGCAAAGGATGAGAAACACTATGGGGGGTTACAAACCAAGGCGACCATACTACTCAATAATAACCAGATGCATGTCCTACTAGTATGCAATGTGCGCCTCCGGCATGTTCAACAGATGTCTACATGTCACACTAAACTTACCAACCATTTCAATGTAACAGTATACTGCACTAGATTACAAACATCATTGCTATGCAAACAATTAACAACATAAGCACAGCACAAGGGTATCTAGCAAGATAATACAGCTCCTATTTGAACAGTCAAGAATCGATAGCACAAATACTCCCGTGTCCCGTGTTGGATATAATACCCCAAACGACACCAAGTGAAGCAACCCATAAACACCATTCGATCCTACAACCACTTCAGCATCCGATCAATCTACATGTACGATCAACCCCCACCAACCCCAAGTAATGCAACGCCCCACCGTTCGCAGCGCAAAGAATGATAGCAAGCCGTCGATCCGGAGAAGTTTCTATGGACTAGGATCTCCATCACAAGCTATGGATGTACCCTCCACGACTTGAGACAGAAGAGAAAAGTTGCTAGAGCCCAAGAAACCGCTTTCATTAGGCAGAAACAACACCAAAGGTGACCAAAAAAACCCAAACTCAGGGCTCATGGAGAGGGGTAGGGAGTGAGGAACGGATGGATACCTCATGGCAAAAATGGCGAGGCGGCGGCGGAGGAGTAGGGTTTGCGGAATGGTGGTAGGGAAAGCGGGGCGCAGCGGCGGCATGGGACAGGATGATGAGGAGGTTAGAGCAGCGGCTGGACTCACAGCACTACTGTTTCCGCTTTGCTTGCTGTTGCAGCTTTATTCGCGAGGGCAATGTCCCGAAATGCCCCTCCACTTCGAGTTAATTCCTTCTTTTTACCTGCACCTGCTTTCCCCGTTGCTAACACGTAGTCCAGTTTATCTACGAAATACGCCTTCGACCTAGCGAAGGCAATACTTAACGGAGCCTTCGAGTGGAAGGCAGCGCCTCTTATGGGCCCCACATGGCACCGCCATCCCCATCGTCCGAACGGAATCGAGCGGCCCACCAACAATAGGCCGCCACGCGTCACAAGCCACGTCATAGAGTTAGCCCTGGCCCCACTTGTCGGTTTCTACTACTTCCCACTGCCCCATTCCAGCCCTGCCAAACCCAAATCGATCAAAACACCGAAACAGAACAAAAGAAAAGTGAACGAGAAAAGAGAAATCATCTCCTCCTCGATCCCGTCGTCCCGACCACCGCGGCGATGGATTTCTCCGGCGGCGGCGGCGGCGCGACGCTGTCGGAGATGTACCAGAGCGCACGGCGGCTGCTACTCTCGGCCCGCGACGGCGTGGCCCGCGTCGAGCGCCTCTCTTTGGCGCCCACGTCGTCCTCCTACTCCTCGGCGCCGCTCGTCGGGGGCGGCGGAGCGGGGGACCTGGCTGCCGCCGAGGATGTGCGGCGGGAGGTGGCACAGATCCAGGGCCTATGCGCGCAGATGGACCGTCTGTGGCGGTCTATCCCCGCCAAGGGCCAGCGCGACCTCTGGAAGAGGTGAGGATCACCTTAGATCTTTCTTTTTTCCCGCTCGGTTGTTAGTTTTGGTGCGGAGCGTGAATTGGTGATAAGGCGAGGGGGATCCCGCAGTTCCCGAGTATTGGTATGACGCAGATCACAGCTTTATCCTATCCATTCTGTCGTGATCGTGGTATTCCGGGGGTCAAACAGGGTTTGATGACGAGATATTTGCTAGTTCGGTCGCTTGAGCATGAATTTAGCGTCAATGGCAAGGAGGAGGTCTAATTTGTACTCCGTATTTTGCTGCTTGTTTGTTAGAACTGATGTAATTTAGCCTGCCTTTATGCGTTTGTGTGACTGTTGGCCTATAGTTGGTAGAATGCTAGTACTTGGTAAGCTTCCCTTATTCTTTCCAGGAAATGGAAGCTACTAAGCTAGGTTGTTCAATATGCCCATCGAACTTATTAGTAGTGTGTTTGGTTTTACTGCTTGTCTTGACTGATAATTAGCTATTTAGCTTTGCCATTATCAGTTTTATTTCCATGCCATATCTTCCCTTGGCATATTTGAGTCATATGTTTGTTAACAGACAGAGTGGCAAGGTTATTGACGTAGCAAAGAACTGTTGTTCTTGGGCAATGTTCACCGAATCTACCTATTGCTGGCAGGTAGATCGTAGATGCAGATACATTAGATTGGCAACAAAAGTGATGTTGCAAAAACAATCATTCTCAAATTTGATCCTGCACTTCTGGATGGTTGATGGGGCAAGGTGCCAAGAACAAGTATTCACACAGTACTCTCATTGAATCTACCTGCACATGCTATATATGAGGATGGATTTTTTGTTGTATTTTCTGCAAATATTGAGTAACGATCTTGCATGGTCAGATCAAAGGTGTACTGTTAGCTGATTAGGGATGCCACATGCCAGTGGCAGAACCACCTCGACCTCCACAGACACATACACCCACCCAAAAATGCCTGATAATAAAACAACCTTTTTCATCATGATTCAGCTTTCCCGTAATGTTAGTTCTGCTACAAGAATACATGCATCTTCAGTGCCTCATAGAATTAACCAGGAGTGATAGTGTTTTAACTCCAGTACTCACAGTGTTTTAACTCCAGTACTCACAGTACACAAGCAATAAATAACTTTGTGTATCATTACACTGATTACTTCAAAATTTAGTCAGCAAGAAGTAATATTTTGATGTGTTTGAACTTGTAGTTCATATTCGGAAATTTAGCTTTGGTTTGGAAGAAGAACTAGCAGAGTGGCCGCAACTTGCAGCGCTAGATTTGTTATTCTGGTTTGGGATGCTTACAGCATTTTCTACGCTAATCTACATTGTTATAATTTGCTCCAACCAAAATAAGCGGGATATATATTATCTTTTTCTCTAGAACTAATCTACGCCATTATAATCTGGTCTCACCCAAATAAGTTGTATAGATTTTTTTCTTTTCTCTAAAAGAATCTAATCTACACCAAGTATAATCTGGCCCCATCAAAATAAGTGGTGTAGATCTCTTCTTTTTCTCCCGATTAATATTAGAATTTCTATATGTTTTATTAATGGGGAATTTTTATCCCTTAAATAAATTGAATGTCGTATTCCAATTTTGCGCGGGAAGTGCTATTTAGTTTTTGCAAATATTTTATTACGCCAAAAATAATATATGTTCGGAAAATATTTATGTGTACACCTCATCACTTGTTCTTACTAACAATGGTTTAATATGCACCTCACTTGAGCCAATAATTTGAACGGTCAATATATGTTGTTACAAATCACTAAAAATACATACTATGGAAATATGTTATTTCTTTCAATACATGCTAATGTAAATCACTCTCTAACCACTGATTTTTCTATCTAATATATTGTTACAAATAGCATGTTCTCCCCATGTCAAAACAAATTCAATATAGAATCACATGTACAGTAATATAATTTATACAATATCTGAGCAAAATAATCAACATTATTTCTATATTTAAGCACATTACATTGTTTTCATACACTCTGATCTATAGCTCATATAAGATAATATTTTGCATTGGGATATTATGATTAGGTAGTACATTGTGATAAAAAAAAACTACAGTCAGAAATATTACATTGTCCACATTATATTTTATATTCAGGAATGCAAAAGCCAAAAACAACATATATTTGTGGACAATCAGAGTATTATAAATCAGAAAATTCCCTGCAACTGCCCACTTGCTTTTCTGTGTACCCATGATGCCCAAAAATTATATGCTAGGAATCAGTTTTGTATGCAACAATAGAAATTTAGGTTTTAATTTCATCTTTCGGAAAATCTATTTATGGCTTCATCTTTTACGTTAAGCACAATGTGTTTCCGATTTCCTTTTTGGTATTGCAGTCCATATGGAAAATCGTAGGAAATTAAAGAAAAAGAGTTAGATTTTTATATGTACGGCTGGGCTCGGCCATAGCAACCTTATATTAGGTCCAAGCATGCATGTAACTTTTTGACTGTTTCAAACCATTAGATCATATTTCCTAATGGGAGTTCAGCATGCATATGATTAGTTCCGGACGTGAAGCATGCAACGTTCCAAGTGCAAATCAAATCTGCGTAATTTTGTACATGAAGTATGTATGCATCTTTCCAAATGGTAGTCCAATCTCCATACATGGGTGTGAAGCACGTAACTTTTCTTACCTGATCGAATTAAATCTGAACCGTTATAACTATAGGTGGACTACCAATGAACGTGTAGGATCGTTTCTTTTTCTATTGATTAGTGTGAGAACTCCTAGGTGTTTTTCTTTTTTTCTGATTAATGTGGTAATTTCTACCCTCAAAGTGAAGGAGGTGCCTTGAATCCCACATGTTGTTTATAGATCTATAGATATAGATTGGCATAACCAACTTAGTATGCAAACATTTCGAATCTTCATTCGTTGCTTCTTACTCATTAGCAGTTCTTGATTTATCTATTCTGAGTGCAATGGAAATGCTATATACGCACTAAAGTGCATATCCTTGAACCTCGATTTTACCCTCTATTTTTACCAATAGTGCCTTTGACCTTGAATTGCGTGCGAGAGTGATCCAGTTTGTAAGATCTTGTGGTGCTTTACATGGCTTTAGTGTGTATTGAGTTATCCACATTAGATCGGAATCTTTTCCTTATACCCATTTTTCCTGATCTTTTAAGATGACAGTTTCTCTAATTTTGTCATTTAGTGTAAGGAGTTCGTAGTAGCAACAGTACTAACTGCAAGAATCTGCTTCTCATGTCAAACTTTATCTGTCAATCGTCAAACCAGCTTAGTTCTAAAGCTCTTGTCGTTTTACATATGTGGTCAATATGGAATTTTAGGCCCATGCGTCATCTTGAGTTAGTTACACATTCATGTTGGGTTGATATAGAAGATATTTGTCCATCATTGTCGACCTTCCTGAATATGCGTACCTTTTGCTAGTTCATCCTGTTGGTCCAGAATTTCGTATTTCCTTTGTGAAGAGTTAGCTAGAATTACATTTATCTGTTCTGTAGAAATAGAACTAATATGTTGCGGCCAGTAGAGCAATTCTAGATGTCTAGTGCACAACTGGGTTGCCCGAATTGTTCATAGTGAAACGCAATCTTGAACTTTATCGTAAAACTCGCTATAAGCTTCAAGTTGGAAAACTTTATCTGAGACTTGTTTAGGAGGTCCCAATTTTATATGTTTTAGTTTTGGGGTTTGACTTTTCAGGTGCTATTCATAAGTATTTAAGAATTAAGAACACTGCATTTTGCTTTCGTCATGCTTTCAAGGTACTTGCTACATAGCTGACATTTGAAGCTCTGGATATCAGAGAAATGCTCTATGGTATTAGGTTGTGAATAATTTGTCCTGTTGCATATAGAAATTCCACAGTTTGTGCAATTGCGAGTAATAGTTGAGTAGGAGTTCTGTAGGTTCAGCATTTCTTCTGTAGGTTCAGCATTTCAAATATATGACATTGTTTTGTGTTATCCTGGCAGAAAAGTGGAGCAGCTGTCAGAAGAGGTTGATTCGTTGAAGGAAACCCTCGACAAGCATTCTTTGCGGCAACAAAAGCGGATTCTGGAAGCTAAGGAAAGGGCAGAGCTATTTGACAGAGCTGTAAGAAATCCTTCAAGCAAAGCTAGAATTGTTCTTTTCTTCTGCATGATAATTTCATCATGCGATTAATGTATTAAAAATTACTGTTGCAGAATGGTGAGTCCTCTCATGTCCTTCGAATATTTGATGACGAAGCCCAGGCACTGCAATCAGCTCGTAGCTCCTCTCGTATGCTCGAAGAAGCTTATGACACAGGAGTGGCTATCCTTAACAAGTACTCTGACCAGAGGGATCGACTGAAGGTAAAACATACTTCATTTTTCACCACAAAGCATCTATTTTAACCATGGACAGAAAGATCACCTTGGCAGTGTCTTATCTTGTTTGCTTTTGTTGGCAAAAAAAATCTGCCTGCTAATAGTTATATCTACTCTGCATTGCAGAGTGCTCAAAGGAAGGCATTAGATATCCTGAATACTGTAGGCCTATCAAACTCAGTTTTGAAGCTTATTGAAAGGCGGCACCATGTCGACAAGCGGATTGCATATGCTGGTATGATCATTACCATTGTGGTGATGGTTGTATTTTGGCGGTGGACGCATTAATGCTGTGCTGTGTCGTCATACTTTTCTATTTGAGAGAGGATAAAAGATTCAAGGGGCCCTGGTCCAGTTTAAGTTTGCTGTCTCTGGTCCTTTTGTGTAAGCACAACTCTGGTTACTGATCTTACAAGAGCTTCTCTTTGCATTCCTGTGTGAAGCGATTATAAAAAATCTTGACAGCCACTTAGCAGCAGGTTTTCAAATTTCAAGTAACAGCTCCAAGCAGGAGTCCAGCATGCACTAAGCCAATGTGGGTGAGATATCCTTTTGTATGCACACTTGCACAGTACAGTAGTCTGTTACTACTCCAATTCTCATGTAAATTCACTAATTTGCACATACGCATCATGTACGATAAAAATATGTCAGTCTATTTCATTCTTTACATTTGTGCATTTGCTTGTCCGTTTCTCCACTTCACTAGAATAAATAGTTCTCTTTTATACATTTTGGGTACAAAAAATAGTGAAAGGGGTTAAGTTTTCTTTTATACGTTTTGGGCACAAAAAATAGTAATACATATATTCTACACCCCTTGGTCTATGTATTACTCTTTATCACTTTGAGTATGCTCACGTACTATTTCTAGATACTCTAATGCGAGCCACATGAAAATTTACAAGTTAGTCCATAGTTCTTAGCATAAGTTGAAAATACCTTCATATTTGCAATAGAAAAGAGTATCTCAAAAAAAATGTATATAGCATTTGAAAAATAGTATCTATATTACATACTTAGTGTTATATACTCTCATATTATAAGTACATACTTCTCGCTAAACACTCCATAAAAAAGGTAAAACGAGTGGGTGTAACTACAAGGTAAAGACTTCCTATGGTATGCATGAATTAGGGCTCTATGGAGCCTGGGCAAATACATGAATTCAAGTCAAATTTGGGTATAAGTTTTGAAAGTTTTAACTTTTGGGTATATACCTGGTTATAACAATTCAAATGAAGTATATACTTTTTAAAAATTTCATCACTCAAACTCAAAGATTTTAGGGTATATTAGATCACATGCCACCTAGACTTCAACTTATCTGATCCAAAATACCCCAAAAATCATTGAATTTGCATGAATTTTTAAAGGTGTGTGTTTCATTTGTGTATATGTCTCTAGGTATATGCCCTAAATTCAAAATTTTGAAAAATTTATTTAAATTTGTTTTGAATTTAGGTATTTGAAATTATGGAGCTCAAGCACCATGGAGCATATAGGAAACATGTATATGTCTGTATATGTATAATAGAAAAGCAAAGGAAACATGTATATGTCTGTATATGTATAATAGAAAAGCAAAGAAAAACACCAAAAGTTGCAGAAATTAGAAGAAACATGGAAAACTCATGTAAATCCACAACAGGCAATGCAATATCTCGGAATATATAGCACCTCGCAACTATGATAAGGCATGGATACATATACTCGATGCAAATCTACAGACAAATATGTGGTCCTGCATGCTACTGTTGAAAGAAATAAAATTGCAAACATGCTAGTTAATCAGTTATATTTATCAGAGAAACCCGTTACTTCATTACTAAGTTGTTTATTGCGTGGTTAGAGCATCTCCGGTGGTAGAGAGACAGTATTCTTTTTAGAGACAACAATAAAAACACGTTATATAAAATGTTATCTCTTGGTGTCATGTCTAGCAATTAACACCCGTACGAATGTATGATCAAAATTAAACTAGAAAAGGTGTGACGAAGGGATGACATATTGTTCGATAGAAAAACAAGATATCCCTTAAATGTGAAAATTAAATGTGAAAAGATCATCCATTCATCAAGTAAAGACAAGTCTTCTTTTTCTTCTTTAGTCTTCCGACTCAACAAAAATCCAACATGACATCTCTAAGAGAAGACCAACGTTACACTATTGGAGATGTCTTTAGTAGATGTGGTTGTACCCTAACCCATTAATAATCAAACCCCACGTTTGGCTCCTTTTTGTTTCACCATGTTGGCGCATGTGATGACTTCATCAACCTTTAAATTCCATGAGTTTAGTAGTATATATTATGTGAGATTGTGTGTGTATATATGTATCAGTGACTTATACTAAGTGTTCCTAAAAGAACCCGTTACTTTTTCCTACGTAGAAAAAGGAAAACACGTACTTTCTAAATTTTCTGAAATATTATCCCCAATTAAATTCACTCCGTCCCACTTACTGTGTGGAGACGATGAAAATGAAATTATTTTTCAAATTAAGAAAAGAACAGCTCGTGAATTAACGTAGTTGTCAGTCATAGATAAGCCATGCACTAGCTAGGACCCTCAGCAGTTCTGTTAGCCACGTGTTGTTTTCGTGAGTGGACGGTAGGCAAAGAGAACCGTCTACGCACCCCTATTCCTGGTGAGGATTTTTCAGTCAAATATATATTGTTCTTTCATCCTGTTATATGCTCCATCCGCGACAATGCTACTCCCTCTGATTCATAATATAAGTAGTTTGGACAATAATAATATAAGGTGTAGATTAAATTCGTCTGAAGAGCATAGTTGGCATACTTCACATAGCCAGCTAAATTTAGTGGTCGATTTATTACATAACTTTTATATAACTTGGGGTAGAAGACATGACGATCTAGACCTCAAATTAGACAGCATAAATAAGGAATATAAAAGACTTGAAGAACAATATTCCCTTATCAATAATAATATAAATCTAGTTTTAAAGACATTAGAAGATATTAAGACAAAACAAAAGATATTCAGCCAAAATAGTGACTATATCAAAGAAGATATAAGATCAATTGGTAAGAAACTAGACTTTTCATTAAAAGTAGACAACCTATCTCTTAAGAACGATAAGTCATCAGAGTATTTAAACTTTGAGTTAGAAATATCTAAAGTTAAAGAGTTAGTGCAAGAGGTAAAAAACTTAGTCCTTTCTTAAGTATATGTCAGAATATAAACAAGCTTTAAAAGAAACAGAAAAATATCTTGCTCATCCTATTGGTTTTTCTAACTACGAATCAGCCAAGGAAGACTCTAAAGTAATAATAAGACAAAACAATACCATATTGCAGTTATTAGTTCAAATCTTGAATAAACTCAATACTGAGAAAAGTGGTAAAGAGTTAGTACTAGCCTCATCTGGTTTAATTGTATCCACCAGAACCATAAACTCAGAAAAATGGACATATCTAAAAGCTTCTGCAGAAGAGATAAATCACTCCAAATAGTAGATAGAGATGTCAAACCTCTAAATATAATAGACAAGTTGAAAGGAAAATATGAAGATGTGGATAATTTAGAAGAAGTCATAAATCTAGAAAGAGATCTTGAAAAATATCAGAGAGATACCTTAAGGAAAATAAAGCCTCAACAGATATATCAAATGGGTATGTTTGAAAATAAGTCAGGATTATATAGAATATCCAGAGAAGTAGAATTAAGTGTTTTAACGCAGCCAGTAGAATTAAGAGTTGTGAGTAAGCAATTTGAGAATGGACTTAAATATTCAGGTTATAAATTTATACATCAAGGAATGTATATTATAGGAATTAAAGGTATGACAAGAAAGAAATTAGGAACTAAGGTTCTAATAACCTTATTAGATAAAAGATGGGATACAGTTAATAAAGCAGCACTAGGTTTTCTAGAAGGAGATATGAACGAAAATAAACTAATAACATATATAGCGCCAGACCTAATTATGCCTATAAAGGAATTCATAGAAAAAATGAGTTTCGGGTTCCAGACCAAAGGGTATGAAGAATTTAAAGGAACAAACTTATTAGTAAGCATAGAATTTATTGGAAGGCTAACTAATAAGAGTAGGACTAAATACAAGGTAAATGTCAATGATGTAATTGAAAGTATGCAGTCAAAAGGTATAAAATTCATGAGTCCCTTAAGAATTGATTCCGAAGAAAGGGCAGATGAAGAATGGAACATAAGTGATTTAATAGAAAGTAAGGCTTTAAAACAACCTGAAGATTATGTAAAGCTATCAAAATAAAGCAGGAAACACTAGTATTAGGTTTATAAATTATAAACCAAGAGCTTTAGATAATCTAGACTCAGTCATATCAGAACAAGATATTGAAGATAACAGAAGGCATAGTGTTTCAGAGTTCATGGAAAAGCCAGACTTAGAAGTAGAAATAAGATACTGCGAAGATAAGATAAAACAGGTTTCTAACGAATATAATAATACTATGACACATGAATGGCCTAAAATAAGAGAAAGAGAACTATATTTCTGTAGAGAATTATCCAGATTAAAAAAGGCAAAGAAAGATAAAGAATTATTTATAGATGAAAGAAAGGATAAGGAAAAGCATATTAAAACTGAAGAAAGAATAGATAGTAAAAACAAAGGCATATATATGGATAGCAATAATCCTATAACTGAAAGGGAGCAATGGGAAAGAAATGAAAAATGGTTATTAGAAAGCTATGAAGAAGAAGAAGCATTAGTAAATGAAATATATAATGAAGAACAAGCTATAGATGCCTCACAACAATATGATGATTTTTTAGACTCTTTAGATGAAGTAGGAATACATAATCTAGAAAATGCAATGGAAGCAATGGAAGTAGATATAGGAGTAGGAAAGAAAAGAAGTAGGTACGGTGAAGGTTCAGTAAAGAATGAAGGAGAATTTGAGAGACCATCTAGATTTCCGGGAAATTGGCCTCCAGAAAAGGAAGAAGCCTCATATAACTATATCCCTGGCCAATACAAATATATGGGATCTAAAAGAAGAGATTTTGAAAGGTCAGTAAAATTTCAAAATCATAAAAGTGATGGTGCAATATTGAATCTAGCTGCACATGACCCAATTGATTGGCCAAATATCATAAGCATATGGAAGGGTTTGATAGTCCAAAAATACATCCAAAACCAGCACAATATAGGAAATAAGGTAGAAGACATAATTACTTATTTAAAAACATTTTTAGGAGAATCTGCGAAAATCCTATGGGAACAATGGGTAGAAGGCAATCCTAACAATTATGCAGAATTAAAAAGAGCAGGTAGCAACCCAAATAATTTTGCAAATATAATATCAAATATTATTATAGCAGAAGATCCAGAGCTAGGATACCACACTACAAAATGAAAGGTTAAGAGAAATTGAGAAGTTGACACTAACAAATTGGAAATGTATAAGGAATTTTTACAACACTACTTATATAATGCTACTACAGCCAAACAAGGTTATAACAAAGGAGTAGTTGAAAGATACTTCAACAAATTACCAGATCCTCTAGGAAGCATGATATTTGAAGAATATAAAAAGAAAACTGAAGATTCTGTTATTAACATATCACAAGCAATAACATTTGTATTCAAGCAATTAAGGAAAATATGCACTAGTATAAAAGCCCAAAGGTCTATGAAGCATTCAGACTATAATTTCTGCAATAAGATAGTTCAAATACCATTAACATATGGTGAGGAGAGAGCTAAGAGTAGAAAATATTATAAACCCCAAAGAAGAGATAGTAATAATTTCATAACAAAGAGAAGATATTTCCTTAGAAGATCAGATAATAAAGTACCGTTTTTACATAAAAGGAATGTAAGACGTTACAATCCAAGAAAAAATTATGATAAAACATGCAGATATTTTATATGTAATTCACCTGACCATTTAAGTAAGACTTGCCCAAATAAGGACCAGAAAAGATATTCTAGCAAATATGAAGAACAAGAACGGGTTTTAATAGTAGATAGTGTAAATGAAAATATATTAGTACGCGATGATGAAATAAAGGATGATGAGTCGATATATTCAATTATTGAAACTGATGAACTTGAAAACAATGAAGCTGAATATGAATCAAGTAATGATGATATAGACTTAATAGATGAGTTAGCAGGATTAAGAATAGAGATGATGAATCAAGTAAGCTGTGAGCATGATTGGATTAGAGGTAAAGGTGATTATAATATAAAATGCGCATTCTGCATATATTATCCAAGTCAAGATAATAGAGCTACCTGTTGTCTATGTTTAAAACAAGCTTGCTCTGAATGTTTAAAAGCAAACAATCAACGGTGGAGAAGAGAGATAGAATTACAACCAGAAGGAGAAATATTGCCTAGTAGGGTTAGAATCTTAGAAAATAGGGTAAATAATTTAGAAGTAGAAATAGAATACTTAAGGAAGAAGTTAGAGGACAAAGGTTTATAAGAAGATAGAGTGGTAGAAAACACTGAGTTTAAAGAAGAAACTATAACCATGAAAGATAGCAAGGGTGCTAAATTAATCCGGCTAAATGAGGTTATAACTAATTTTAGGAATAAATATATAGTTAAATTGCCATTTAAAGAAATATTAGGAATAAGAATCCCGGTTAAAATGAAACTAAGTACAAACGTCACCTATAAGATATTAGCATTAGTAGACACAGGATGTACAAAGAATATTATTCATGATAAATACTTTATAAGATGTCCTGAAATAGTTCACACAATAGATGATGATAAAGCAGAAACTTCCACAGATATGTCTGGAATAAGAAAAGTCCATAACCAGTTAGCTTATAATATAGATTTATACATAAATGGTACAAATTATATTATAGATGAAATTACAATAAGAGATTTATCTATGATAAACGATGAAATGATTATTGGTTTAAGATTTTTACAACAATCAGTACAGACTACAATCATACATGAACAAGGAATTACATTTATCCCATATCAAGACAATATTCCATATATTTCAGAAGTGCGAAAGCGTGGTGGAACCACCAATCCGCAAGACTTAAAAATTTCCGCCCTTGAAAAAACGGATATAAAACCTGAAAGAAACATAGAAAATGAACTTAGTGAAAATATAGAAGAATATTATGATACCAGGATTTAAAGATTACCGTGAACTCTAAATCTAGGTATTCAGTCTTCGAGATATGCTATTCAGACACAATGATTATATTCTAACTCAGAGACACGATGAAACTACTAGACTATTCAGACAGTATTCGAAACACTATTTACTTTTACTATTTATTTTTACTATTCACTATTCACTTTTACTATTTACTTTTATTTTTTACTATTCACTTTTACTATTCAAAATTCAAAACACTATTCACGATACTATTCAGGTACTACGATACTATCCAAAACAATTCAAATTCTTCACTACCGAGTATGGTTAATATTCAGCGCTAGCGTTCTTGCAGGATCTTGTGGGTTGGCGAGACCAACAAGACAGCCGGGTGTGTGCTTATCAGTTGTAAAAATCCTACTCGGTACTCACCATATTTATCACTAATTTACTTCAGAAGTAGCTAAACTTTCCCTGGATACTTCTAGCTGCAACCATATGGGATAGGTTTTCTACCGTCTCCCCAGGCAGTTCCACCCGAAAGGAACACTTCTCTAGTGGAAACCGAGTCCTCTATACCCTATGCCATGTGCAGGGCTTCAACTGAGAACTACCGCAGAGGTTTCTCCTATAGGGTCCTTAGCATAAAAACCCGTCTCATAGAACCGAAGCTAAAAACACCAAGGGATTTTCAAAGTAGAACTACTTCATTTCCATAACCTAGTTTACATATGGGTTTCCCTTTCGGGAACCCCCAAACGGCTTACAAACAGAAAAGGGAAATTACCTTCTTAATATTACAAACCTCGAGTAGCGACTATGTTACAAGGGAAGAGTGGCTACTAAAGGGAAAGTGGAGTGGAGTGGAAACTAAAGAGGAAGTGGAGTGGAGTGCTCTCTCTTGCTCTAGCTATGTGTGATTGTCTTCGCAGATGATTTTTCTGATGCCCTTTGAGCCTGGCTGCAACCTCCTTTTATAGCCGCGCACGAAGAGCTCCTCTCCATTATTTAATAATTATAGGCTTGGTAGCCTTTTGTACGCTTCACGCATGACCGTCCACCTGGATGCCTAGGCTTAGTGGCCTTTGTAGACTTCATGCGTGGCTGTCCTTCTGGATTCTTTTCTCTTCACGGGTACAATTCAGCTGCTTCGTGTCTATCTTCAGCTTTATTCCTGCACCCAGCTGCTTCGTGTCTATCTTCAGCTTTATTATATATCACATCTTTTTCTTTTTGCCACGGGTCTGCCACGCCCGAATGATTGATAATACATTATCAATATTAATTAGCTCATATTCTTCCGCATAGGTTTCAATTTATTTCTGTTTTTGGATTTTGTCCATGTCCGGCAATATCCATAATATCTTTATCAGAAAATGATATATCGTACTTTTCTTCATATATTTTCTTCATATCTTCAAATTTTTCATCCATTTCCTTTTTTAAATCCTTCAAAATGTCTTCTTTGATTTCTTTTTTCCATTGAGGGGCTATTTTCTCAAATTTTTCTTCTATCTTCCAATCTATATATTCCCCGTCTAAGGGATCTACTCCCTTCACCAGACACTCTTTATACGTTGTGAACTTTGGAGCATTATCTTTTTTTAGAACTTCTAGATATGGTGTGGCTGGTGCTTTCTTATTTCTTGTTCTCTTAAATTTCTGGATATATTCCTTTGCTGCAGGTTCCATATGATAATTTACCCCTAATATTTTCCTAGCTTGAGCTAAGGCTTCATCAATATTAGCATATTTCTTCCATGATATTCCCCCATATATTTTTGCATCTATTTTTTGGGATACTATTTCTTCGAATGATATATATATTCCGGGTAACGGCCCTTCAAATACCACATATATTGGCTTCTCCTCTATATGTTCTAATATTTCTGGAGTTTCTGCAGTAGGCAATGAATTATTCATTTTATTGAAATATTCGGCGAGGCTATTTAGTATAGATAGCATATAGGCTTTGTCTTCTCGCCTATTGTTATATTGATACCAGAAATTATCTAGTATGCATTCTTGAATATCATCTAGTACGATATGGTCTTTAGGCTTGAATTCTAGAGTTTTATCAAAATATAAGTAGTTATAGGATTTCAATGCACATTTAAATCAATTTTTTCCTAACCTCTCTCTTTAATTGTTATGGTTAACGGGCTCTTTTCTTATATTTGCATGTTCTAGATTATTTATTGCAGGAGAGACAAGGATAATAGTGTCATTTGATACTTTAACTAGCTCCTTAATTCTTGTGTCCAAACCTAAAACTATCTATATTATGAATCAGAAGGAGTATATGCTCCTATCCATTCCATCGCTGTCATCTCCCTTACCCTATCTTCCACCCGATAAGAGCAACTCTAACCTATCCCCAAAATTTAACTCCCAAAAACCCACTCCCAAAACTTAATTCCCAAAAATTCCTGGGTATTGGGAGGGTGGCATCTAACCCATGCCCTAAACTTAACTCCCAATAAAATTTTCTTTGCTATTTCCTTTTTTTCTCTCTTTTTCTTTCTTTTCCTTTTTTCCTTCCTTTTTTCTTCTTTGCCCGAGTGCTTCCCATCGCCGCCGCACCCGACCCCCACCGCTGCCGGTGGACTCGGGCGGACTCCAGTGGGGGAGGCGCCGGCCGTGGCGTGGGCTAGGGAGGCTGCGGGGACACCGGCGAGCAGGGGGAGGCAAGGACGAGGTCAGCGGGGCAGGCGGAGGTCACGGCGGGTGGCCAGGCGCGGCGGCGTGGAGCTGTGGTGGCGGCGGCCACAAGCTCCAGCTCGAGAGGCGGGATGTGGCGGTGGCTGGGATGGCTCGAGAGGCGGAGATAGGCGGCGGCGCGGCCGGGAATGGGTGGGGACACGGGCGGCGGGGTCGGCGCGGCTCGCCGGAGCTGGCGGCGTGGCCGGAGGGCCGCCAGCGGCGGAGATAGGCGGCGGCGGGAGGTGGCGGTTGGGAGAGGAAATGTCCTCCCGCCAAAAAAAGAGTTATTGGGAGGGAACAAAACCTCCCAACTTATTGGGAGGGAGGGGCTGTTGTTTGGGAGCTCCCAAAATTTTTTTGGGAGTTAAATGGGTATTGAGGATGGGTTAAATAGGGCTAACTCCCAAAAATAGTAGTTTTTTGGGAGTTAAGAAGTTTTTAAGGATAGATTAGAGATGCTCTAAGTCCGCATTAGTACCACATCCGTCCCTTCATTCCTATGTTGCATTTTTGGTGCGGGTATAATGCCACCTTCTGCCTACAACCACCATAATCGGATTTGCACCACCGTCGATGCCACTCGTTATCGTCATCCTTAATCGGCTCTCAAATCCATCTCCAACGCCACTCCTACCTGTAACCAAAACTTGTCATCCTTATTCTTCCTATACGAGTAGGATTGGATTGCCGGCTGTCCTCGATCTTGCCCTCGTGTTGGTGCAATGGCCACCCTACTACCCCCTGATCCACCACCTGTCATCCTATATATCAATCTGCAACCGATTGCGAAGAGGCGGAGGCCGGGGCGAAGAGGTGGAGGGAGGCAGAGGAGGGGACCAGCGCCGCGCGCGGCGATGGGCTGACCGAGGAGCGGAGGAACATGATGCGCGTGCAGCCGCCGCGACCGCAGCAGCCTAGGGCTCTCCAGCAGCTCGTCAACGCGTGCCGCCGCCACCCGCCGCCGTCTCCCTAATCCGCGGCCTGCTCGGTACGCGCCTCCCTCTCGTTACACTGCATTGCGATGTCAATCGAGTAATGCGTTCATTGTTCATGTCTACGCCGGTTAGTTGGTTACTACTACTCTTGATCAATGTAATGCGCAAAAACACACTCTCGATCAGGCGTGTCTGCGTGGAGAATTGGAGTCTGAGGTCGCAATTGTTTTGGTTGGAGAGATGATCAAAGTGTGTAGTCTTGTAGAGGCAATCCATGCGGTGGGAATAAGGGCCTGCTAGGGCTAACTGTCTGCCAGGAAAAACTATTACCGACACAGGCTAGGTTTTCATGATGAGCGCTCACCTACGCTATTCTGTAGTTGACCATAAAGATGATATCATGTTTAATGAGGTATATATATGCCTCTACTCTGTTTGACACCAGCATGTAAGAAGACAAATGGTTTTTTTTTGCCGTGACGTATGTCTAGACATATTGTCGGCACGTTACTTAAAGAGTATAAATGTGTTACTTTTTTGTATGATGATTGCTTTTGATGCTAGACCATGAAGTGCTTCTAGAATGCACTAGTGGGAGGATATTCGATCATCCTTGGCCCCACAAAAAAAATTCATCCGTTCCTTCAACAATTCAGGAGTAGTATCAAGTATAGGCTTAAAATTTAAAGCACAGTGCCTAATATGCCAAAAAAATCTAGCCAAAGGGCATTTGAGAAATAAGTGATATATTGTTTCCACTTTCCATCCTCTATGTAATAAATTGTCTTTAGTTAAAATACTTCCCTTAGTGGTCAACCAGAGGAAGATTTTAATTTTCAGAGGAACGTTAATTTTCCACATCATCTTGTGCGAAAAGGTATAATCATGAAGTTTCAGTCGATTATAAAACTACCTAACAGTAAAGCAGCCATTTGTTGTCAAGGTCCAATAAGTGGAATCCTCATTTTCAGTCAAAACCTGAAAGGACCTAAATATTGCATAGAGGGGAAAGGGTGAATGGGAATTTTAAAAACAATTACGGATTTGGCTCAATCCTACTGCGGAATTAAACTAATTGGATTTTCATAGGTTTAAATCCTAAATATGCAAAATTCACCTAAGTGCACCACCACCTTATGTCAATATTAGAGTATTGAGATGAAGGCCTAAAGGGCCGCATGAATAGACCAATAAATTTGTTAATCAAAATTTTTGCCTTAATAAGATAATTTAGAATTAAAGATTCTTTAATGCAAGCTAGAGTGAGACAATCCTAAATGATGCTAGCAATAATAAGGATTACTCTAAACAATGAATAAGTTTGCAAGAAAGTAAAGGGAGCAGAATGAGTAAACTAAAGAGATATGATACACGATGATGTTGTTCCCGAAGTTTGGATCCTTGAGGGGATCATACACCTCCGTTAAGGGACTGGTCACACTTGAGCCGGGTCTCTCTCAACCATTTTCCTCTTGAGATTGCACAAAGCACTCCTCGGCTTCCTTGTGGTATTTCTTTCCTTTCAGAGGCGAAATCCAGCCTTTAGAATCCTTCTTACAACTCACCACGCACAAGCTCATGAGCAACTCTCAACCGTTTAGAAGTTCTCAACCTCCAAGAATAACAATGTGCACGAAAAAGCTTGGAAGTGAACTCTAATGCTCAAAGATCGAATCTCTAGCACTCAGTCCCCTTCTAGCATTTCATTTTTCTTTGATCTTTGTATCCATTTGAGTTCCTCCTGCCTTAAAAGCCTCCTAAGTTGATCTTCATATTGCTTCTTCTCTTCCCTTTTTAAAGTTGTCAAACCATAAAATCCGTAGTGTTTGTCAGCAGATCAATCTTACTTATAATTTCTTCTTTCAAGATTCTATACCAGCCGTCAACATTTTTATTCCATCCTTTTAATATTTTTTCTAAGTTTTCTCAATCTTAATTACAACACAAGAACACGGTAGCCCCTCCATTACACGGCGTATAATTAGGAATGGAGGGAGAAAATACTCCACATTATAATCTTATACGCCGTGTAATTAATGACTCCACATTACGAGTGGTTACCGGGAGTATTGAGGGGTATTAGTGGAAACTAATCTCCTTAAGCCTTAAGCGCCACCTATTATGGAATCTGCATGCAAAAGTTATACGCTAGGTAAACTGGAATGGAGGGAGTATTAAAATCACCCACCAGGACATGAGCATCATTGTCCTGACAAATTTGGGAGAGTTCAGTTAAGAATGTAGCTTTACCCTCAGCCCGGGCAGATCCATAAATAATAATCAGATTCCAAGTAAAGTCTTATTTTTTATCATGTATTAATATGCTAGCAAAGTGTTTACCATTATGAGAACTAAGAAAATAAATGAAATCCCCCTGGACCTCCCATGAGCAGGAGACCAATGCCAAGTAAAATCCTGTAAACTCCCGATAGATCTGAGATCAACCTGGGAGAAATCAGCTTTCATGGTTTCTTGCAAACCAATGAAATCTGTGTTGTTGGTCTCTCTCAGGAATCTCCTCTTTGCTTCCCCATTAAGCCCCCTTACATTCCAAATCAACCCTCTCATCGCCGCCTCTTTATGTCTTCTCCCTCTCCTGATTTTCCCCCTGGAACTCACATAAACAATATTTGGTGAGCTCTTTTTATTTTTACATTTCTTATGACCTAAGTCCTAAAAATCCTCAAGACTAGATATACCAAGATTATCTTGCTCATCATCAGAAAGTAATTCCTCCAGCAATACATCACCAGTTTTAATTACTAGAGTGCATTTTCTTACCTGCTCGGTGCCCTATTGTTGCTGCTGCAACTGTAAGTTGAGCCTAGTTGTCTCGAAGGGCTTAATAAGCTCTATATTTGTTCCAACCATATCTAGTTTTATTAAAATGTGTGCATCGATCAACATAAAACGCCTTACACCCAACGTATGGTGACATGTAAATTGTTTTATGTAGTTTTATCGGGAACACGCTAAAAACTTGCCTGCCATTTCTTTAAGGGCTTATTTGATATGCTCTGATCCAACTCAATTCCTTAGGGGGCATGGAACTAAAATTCCTTTCGTTTCAAGTGAATCTTCCTCCCTTCTATTCTTATCCTAACACTACTACAGAACTGGTAATTCAAGACCCCTCATCCTAGGCAGATCACTAAAATCTATCTCTGTTATAGTAGATCATAGACGGTTCGTAAAGAGAAACGTCTGGGTTAACTCGCAGAGATGCGAACCGCCTATGATGACAAGTTATCACAGGAAGAACCGCCTGCAATATGTGGACGACATATCACAGGCGGTTCTCAGTAAGAACAATAAGAACCGCCTGTGATGATGGACTTATCACAGGCGGTTAAAACCGCCTGCGATAAGGTGTCCATTTATTACAGTCTACCAGACCGAGCTCCTTGTCTTTAATATTCTATTCTTACACACAGTAGCAGTGGCGGCAGAGCTCTTATGATTTTTTAGCTTGGAGATTGAATTGAGCCTAGAAACTTTGGATTTGGAGAGGATATTGCATATCTCTTTCATATTGGTGACCTAAGGTTAGTGATTGGTATAAAAGTTTCATTAATTTGCTAGATGTAATGTGGTAAAGAGAGAGAATGTAGATCTAGCTAGGTTATGGCAAATTTTATTTGGCTTTCTTGAATTTGAGGCATAAATTGGTTTCAATTACTATATGAGGATGTGGCTAGCTAATTTATGATGGCAAAATGATATATTTGAGTGGTTTAGATTTTATGAAATAGAGAGATGTGTATATATAGCATATAATAATTTATTATTTTAGAATTGATTTTTATTATTTTAGAATTGATTTTTCTTGTCTTGTAAAAAGATGTTGTAATTGTCGAAAGATTGTGTGGAATGAAATTTTAAGAATGCTTTGATATAGTAAAAACCCATGTATTAATGGCATGATTAATTAAAACTTTGTTTATCAAATAAGCCATATGTTAAGTTGTATTTGTCATAAATAAATTTATAATTATTGGTAGGTCATATCTTCGTGAACGAAATAAAATATTGGTAATAATCAGTCACATATAGTAAAAACCATACCGACATAATAATTGTTGGTCGTGAAATAAAAAGACTATTGGTAATTATTACTTACATGTAGTCAAAACCGAATTGTAATGATAATATTAACTAATATTGTATAGATTAATCGGTACACACTTTGTGAGCCTCAATATTGTATATGAATTAATTAAATTTATTTAATTTATCATGTACATGGACCGAAACTGGATGTATGATGGTAACCGCTCAAGTGAACAGTACCTTAGTGGCGTATCAGACTTCATAAGAGTCGTGAAAGAGCATAAGTTGAATAGAGGGGATAATATATTTGTTGTCCATGTAAAGACTGCGAGAATGTACACATGTTTGAGAACTCAGAGTAGATCAAAGATCACCTAATTCGTAGGGGTTTCATAGAGCGTTATACATGTTGGACAAGTCACGATGAGCAGCAGACAATCCAAGAAGGTGGTAATGACGACATCACGAGGGAAGACAATTATATGACAGATGATGTCGATTATGATTTAGATGAAGAAACATCGTTAGATGATCTTCACCATTTAGATGAGATGTTGCGCCATGCAGAAGGAAACCGTAATATGCGGGAGTACGAGAAATTCAAACTCTTGATGGGGGATTCGGAAAAACCTTTGTTTGAGGGATGCAAGGGGATGTACACGAAATTGTCATCAGTACTTGAATTGTTGAAACTGAAGGCAAGCAATGGGTGGTCAGATAAAAGTTTCACAGAGTTGTTAGGTCTCATAGCGGACATGTTTCCAGAGGGAAACGAGTTGCCTAGAAGTACATATCAAGTGAAGAAGGTTCTTTGTCCGTTGGGAATGGAAGTACAGTGAATACATGCTTGCCCGAAGGACTATATCCTCTTCAGAAAAGAGTTTGCAAACCTCCACGCATGCCAGTATGCAAGTCCTCCCGATACAAGCGTAAGGAGAAAGGCGTCGAAGATGAGGGGGACGAGGTGACGAAAGGAACTCCAGCTAAAGTCATGTGGTATCTGCTTATAATCTCCCGTCTTAAGCGTTTATTTGCGAACCCAAAGAATGCAGAACTGTTGCGTTGGCACGCTGATAAGCGCAAGAACGACGGAAAGCCTAGACATCCTACTGATTCCATCTAATGGAGAAACATTGATAGAAAATTTGAAGATTTTGGGAGGTAACCAAGAAATATAAGGTTTGGACTGAGCAGGGATGGAATGAACTCTTTTGGAAACATGAGCAGCCATCATAGCACTTGGCCAGTGAATCTGTGTATTTATAATCTTCTTCCTTGGTCGTGCATGAAGCGAAAGTACATTATGATGACAATACTTGTGCAAGGACCAAAGCAACCCGGGAACGATATAGATGTTTACCTACAGCCATTGATGGAAGATCTCATGAAATTGTGAACCCATGGGAAAGATGTATTTGATGCTCACAAGCGAGATAATTTCAATCTGCGCAGCTTACTGTTCTGCACCAGAAATGATTAGCCAGCCATTGCTAACCTTTCTGGACAGAGTACGAAAGGGTCAAAAACATGTACTAACTGTCTGGATGATACGGCTAGTCAGTGGCTTAAGCATTCGGGGAAAACCATGTACATGCGTCACTGTAGGTTCCTTCGAAGAGACCATCCGTACCGTCGAATGAATAAACAATTCAACGGACAAATCGAGAACGGTACACCTTCGAAGCAATTTAGTGGTACGGAGGTATATGGCATGGTAAAGAATATAAAAGTTACATACGGGAAGGGAAGCAAAATAAAGGCTACACGTGAGAAGGCTATGTGGAAGAAGAGGTCGATATTCTAGGATTTACCCTATTGGGAGCACCTACAAGTTTTGTCACTGCATCGACGTCATGCACGTAAAAAAAATGTATGTGATAGCATTATAGGTTTGCTATTGAATATGAAGGGCAGAGCTAAGGATGGCCTCAAAACAAGGCTTGACTTGTTGGACATGGGAATCAGAAAAGAGTAACACCTGAAAGAGACTCAAACATGACGCATGTTCTGCAAACCTGCCTGCTATACTCTGTCAATGACTGAGAGAAAAGAGTTGTGCCAATTCCTGCACGGTGTTAAAGTTTCGGTTACTCCTCGAACATACAAAGACTTGTTTCAATAGAAGAGTTAAAATTGATTGGCATGAAGTCTCACGATTGTCATGTATTGATCACTCAGCTGCTCCCGCTTGCTATTCGAAATATCCTACCTATCAAGGTTCGAGAGACAATCAAGAGATTATGTAGCTTCTTTAACACAATATCGCAGAAGGTCATCGATCCCATGGAACTAGATGCTCTTTAGGAGGAGGTGGTGAAAACTTTATGTCAACTTGAGATGTATTTCTCTCCTTCGTTCTTTGATATCATGGTGCATCTCACTGTGCATCTTGTGAGAGAGATAAAGTGGTGCGGACCTGTGTTCCTTCGAAGCATGTACCCTTTCGAGAGATACATGGGAATTCTGAAGTATTTCGTACGTAACCGATCACGTCCGGAGAGAAGCATCGTGGAAGGATATGCAACCGAAGAGGTCGTCGAGTTCTGTGTCGACTACATGGCTGCAGTAAAACCGATAGGTTTGCCCGAATCTCGCCACGAGGGGAGGCTTCGAGGTGTTGGAACCCTTGGCAGGAAAGATGTCATACCTGACAGGAAGGTTATTGATCAAGCACACTACACAGTCTTGCAACACATGGCCTTAGTGGCCCCATATATCAACCGACACAAGGCCATGCTACGGGAGCACAATCCGAAAGTGACAGAAGTTTGGGTGATGAAAGAACACAAACACAACTATCGGTTCAACAAATGGTTATATGAGCAACCTCATGGGTTATCGTCTTCTGACTCAACACTCACATGGTTGGCAGAAGGTCCATCATATACAGCTGTGACATGGCAAGGGATGGACATAAATGGCTACACATTTTATACGAGAGATCAGGACCAGAAGAGCACAAACCAAAACAGTGGTGTCTGCATAGATGCTCGAGATACGGTTGGTAGAAAGAGCCCATACTATGGGTATATTGAAGAGATCTGGGAGCTAGACTACGTGAATTTTAAGATTCCGTTGTTTCGTTGCTGCTGGGTAAATCTCTCACAGGTAAAAGTTGATAAGTGCGGCTTCACAACGGTCGACCTCAGAAGTACTGCGTACAAAGATGAACCATTTGTCTTAGCAAATCAAGTCCGACAGATATTCTATGTTTCCGATCCTTCAAATCTTAGGCATCACGTAGTAAGGGACTCGAAGAGACACATTGTCGAAGCGGGCGATGTAGTTGACGAGGACGAGTACAACCAGTTTGAGGAGATGCCTCGATCTAGAGATGGTATGACAGTCGAAGACGAATAAAATCAAGATGAAGCTACGTACATGCGCAATGATCATCACGAAGGTCTCACATTTGTAGCAAATTAGATATATATTAAATCATGTGTATTCCACAAGTAAGGATGTACAACATATATGAGTCGGGATTCCCATTACGTATATGTTATATTTCATATTTGAATGGAATTGTTGAAGAAAGGAAAAAAGAAATTAAATTAAAAGAAATGGTAACACACTATGTATGGAATGAACATGTAAACCCTAACTAAACAAGAAAAAAGGAAACTGGTAAAATAGATACCGCAGGCGGCCCGAACTAAGAACCCCTGCGATAACGTGAACATCATAGGCAGTTATTAATAAGAACTGCCTGTGATAACGTTAACATCACAGACGGTTATTAATAAGAATCGCATGTGATAACATTCACATCACAGGTGGTTCTTTAATAGAACCGCCTGTAATGTGTTGTAATCACAGGCGGTTTTATCCTAGAACCGCCTGTGATGACCTTTCCTTTATATATGCGGACCCTTTTTTCGGACTACGAAACCTAAGTCTTCAACCCATGCCCTCAGTGCCACCCCTGACCTTTGCACCGCCAGCCCCGATGCCCCACCCAACGCCGGCAGGCTGCCCCCGTGGGATCATCCTCAGATGACGCCGCCGCCGTCCTCGACGCCGCCCCCTCCCCGCCCTCCATGCCGCCCCCGATGACGACTGCCGGCCGGTTAGTGTAGTGGGATAGTGCGAGGAATTCACCATGGAGGATGCCGGACATGACAGCTTCCTCTTGTACCTCGCCAAGCAGTAAGATTCCTCTGCCCCCAGGTTGACATCCTTCATGCATTATTTGCTTCCGATGTTAGAACAATTTTATTGCATTTGTTTTTTGAAGTGGTATACCCTTATTTAGTTCTGTAACACTAATTTATCATCCTACTAGATTCATTAGCCCCAATTCGATTAGCAGTTCGTTGTAGAACTGTAAGCAAAAGTGGTGTACAGCAGGTGCAACGAACACAGACGTACAATGCAATTTGTAATGGAGATTAAGCACAAAATAGAGAGATTGATAGTTTGTTCGTTAGATGAACTTGTAAGTTATCATAGGTCAGATTCTCCTTTCCTTTGCCTAGGGAAGTGACGACATTTTATTCAAGAGTTAGAAAGCAAGTTGTACCCTACTCTTAAGTCTGAAAAGTATTTGCTTGATGTATGTTTCATGTTTCTTAGTGATCTATAAAATGGCAAATGTGTGACTTAGATGCACTGAGATCATAGAGATATAATTGACTGTATTGTCTTTCCTACCTAGTTTGTGGATTGAACTATTTGAGTGTGAGTTTGTGCATTGAACTATTTGAGTGTGAGTTTGTGGCATGAATTGCATTTAAAATATGTTGAAAAGAATGACAATGCTAATGTGCACAGATGAATGCCACAATATGTTGGTTGTTTTTTGTTGTCTTCAACATTGTGCCTGTCATTTAACAGAGTTGAGGTCCAGTATAGTACTTCGATTCATATATATATGCAACTTGTACACTTTTAGTCAATCTTAGTGCAGTGGTCCAGCCATACGTATGAATTATGAATAGTTTAGGAATAGTTTAGTACTAGCTTAGGAATAGTTGTTCACATATGAATTATGAATTGATAAATCTGTCGATCCTTTTCTCCCAACTTATAGGTTGAACACTTTTACTATCTTTTTTACATGGTAAAGCCCTTAGAATGTACCGTTCAATGCTCTTATATATTCCATGAGGACTTAGTACTTAGGTGACGAAATGATGTACATGTGACTTAAAGGGAGCAATAAAACAACATCCGAAGCGTCATGTATACGACATATATATGATGCTTCAATTGCTATATTGCTACTCCATTTATTTCCTATTTATATCATCTTACACATATCTGAATGGGAGCCATCTAATTCTTCATAATTATATGTGTCTTTTAGAATATGTTGAGTCCCGATCGCTCAGCTTCCCCAGAGGCTGCCGAGGACAATTCTGATGCATCCGGAACCACAACAAAATCAAGACGGGCTCCTAGAGGACCTAGTCAAAGGCCGAAGGGCCGATTCCCCATAACAAAGTTAGGCCCGTCAGGGGCACCCATCGCGCCGGAACAAAACGCAGCGAAATGGAGAACGACATGCGAGATCGTCGCACGAACATGGGTTCCATTGACTCTGCAATCATGGAAGAAGGTGGGGCGAGATCTCTATAGAACTGTGGTTGAAGATATCAACACACATTTCGTGATCCTAGAAGAGCTTCAGGCCCGCGCCAATGCTGCCGCCCTGAAAGTAACAAATAAAGCTTGGAAGGAGTTCAAGTTTATTCTCCGCCGTGACTTCATTGCAAAGGATGAGGAGTCGTTCGCCGTCCACAAATGGATGGATCCCGAGATGTGGGCCCAATTTAAGGCGTCTAGAGAAACAGAAGAATTCAGGGCGAAGAGTAAAGCGGCAAAGGCACTGGCGGCCAAGAACACCCACCATCACAGGCTAGGTAGTTCAAGGTATGCACCGAAAGTACGAAAATGGATGGACGAGGAAGAGAGGGCACGCCTAAATAACCAACCCCCGCCATTTCCCAGCGTTAAATCACGGCGCGCACGAAATTGGTTGTACGCGAGGAGGAATCTGGGTGCAACGTCTTCGGACGCACAATCCTTCACGAGCGAAGCAACCCGGGAGGTCTACTCTAGATTGGTAAGATTTTGTTTACATTATCTGCATCTGGGTACATCCACCACCTGAATACTATATTTAAACTTGTTCTTTTTTCACAGGAGAACCTTTCGACTCAATCCTCCCCTTGTGAATTCCAAAGGGAGAAAGATATTCTTATGCCGGCCATCGGCACCAAGGAGCATCCTGATCGCACGAGGGGCATAGGTGTTTATGCTACATGGAGAGATGGATTCCCTGATGATTTGCATCGGTATAGGAATAAGAGCATGGCCAAAGCTGAGCGCGAAGCAAGAGAAAGAGCCGCTCTTACAAAAAAATCACCGCCAATAGTGGAAATGAGGGTCGATCTCATTTAAGAGCCCTCAAGGAGATGGTGGCCATGGCCTCACAAGGTAACGTACAAATACAAAGTAGCCCTGCTGCTAACCGAAAGAGTAGCCAAGCCTCCGTCCCCGGTGGTGAAGTTGAGCGCGCCATCTCATATCCTGTCGATGAGATCCTGGTAATTATATGTCAATCTTAAGTTCCACTTAAAATTCTATCGCAAGCCTAATGTACTTAATTATTCTATCTTCTACCACATTTTGCATTCAAGGATACGATGCGGTGTAAGCTATTGGTGCGGCTTCTTGACGATGAGCCTTTAGAGGTTGCACCAGGGATGGCATGTCCATCCAATGAAGGTGATCTCATCCACCGTGTCCCGATGTTGCGTGGGAATGCGAAGGTCAGTGTGGACTGTGTCTACGACACCTGCAAGTACATTAAGCTAAAGTTTCTACCAAATGATGAGATTACGAGACTGGGCCGAGCTGAAGGGACTTTCATCCAATGGCCGAAGAGGGATGTAGTATTCGATGACTGGCACTGTCCATCTATCGACCAAGCTGAATCATGTGAGGTAGACATGCCTGTGATTCAAGAGCCTTATGTTGCATGTAACGAGGACAATACAATCGCTACGGTGCCGGTGGAAACCACCTTGGCCCCCGAGCTTCCAACAAGGGCCCATTCGTCTCCCACCAAGTCGTCGAAGCCGATAGTTAAAAGAAAGCGATGCGCTAAATCGAAGGCGAAGATGCCGAAGGAACCACACCTTTACATTGAAGAAGACTTCCCCTTCGCGCCATTAGCTGATAAATACGTTGAAGGAGAGCCATGGCTCAAATCGCTAGAGGTGCTCGATGCCGTCGGAAAATATACCTGCGAGCTGCACGAGTACTACCTTAAGGAGGTCAAGAAGCCAACGAATCAACGGATCACAACTTTAAAGGTGGACTTTAGTAAGAAACATTTCCACCACGACTTCGAGAACTGTCAGTTCTTTGTGAACTTTGTAGACCTGTGGGAACTCTACAACCTCCGGTTCCTCAAAGTTTCTCTCATCAGATGCTACGCACTGTAAGTGTTCATAATCACATTTAATGTTCGTGTTACACGTATTATATCCACATATATGTAACTCATACCTTATTTATGTGTAGGATGATGATTGAACAAACCAGAAGGAAACACGTAAAAGTAGGGTTCCTCGACCCATACATTGTCTCCACACGGATGATCATAGATGCAGAAGACTTTGTTGCCGAGTACGTGCTAAACGCATTACTTGCTCAACATGATATGGCATTCATACTTTTTCCGTACAACCAGGCGTAAGTGTTGCACTACCTACTTCACCATCCTAGGCGATTGGTAATTTTACCAAAGTAATGTGAATTTACTAACCATTGAGACTAAATGCAGAGAGCATTAGATTCTTGTTCTCCTCATACCACAGTATCCAAAGCTCATGTTTATGGATTCGTTACTACGAGCAAACTTTGACATCGAAATACTTGGAAGATTTATGAGCAAGTAAGCATATTTCTAACATTACAAACCTACCGTTCACTACTTTCGTGTTGCAATGCCAAAGACAAACCATTTTGATTCACATAGGGTGAGGAAGAGCTATCTCAAGAATGGAGGAAGAGGCGCCAATAAGCCCCTTTTAAATGACAAGGGCTTTAGTGTATCTTTCTATACTCAATACAAATTTTCATAAATTCTCGTAAATGATGATCTTCAACTACTAACTAATTGTATATATTACTAGTGCCACCAATAACAAGGAGGAACAAGCGTTTGTGACTTCTACGTTTGCCACAACATGGAAATCATACTCACTAACATTAGCAAATGTGAAGTTCAGGTTTGACGCTATTGCGATAAGTATTATCATATTTCTCTTTACTATAAGTACATGGCTTTAATGTACATTCTTATCGACAACAGAAAAGTATTCCCAAGACATCATTGGATTCATCTCATCTGGACCGGATAAGAGAACACATCGCCGCGTTCCTTATTAGAGATGTTATCGATCATTATGGCCAATTCCACGCCTACGACATGGAGGAAGACGAGTTCGTCTTAGTAAAGGAGTGATGTATTTCTTTGTGAACTTTTATATGGATACGGAATTTACTGAGAGTTTAATTACTTTGTGACATGAGGTGGACGAAACTGAAAACGTATATACTTTATGAAATTTTGTGACACGAGGTGGATGAAAATGAGAGTTTAATTATTTTGTTTGGATGATGTTGATGAGAGTTCATTTTGTGACTCATTTTATGTGATATGTATCAAGTTTCTATTATTTCATATGATTCAATTCTGATTACCATGAATGAATGAGATATATATATATATATATGTATTGTGTGTTTTGTTTCCTGCTGGTATGCAACAACCTAGAATAATTAGGTATACTGTAACAACGATCACAAGCGGATCACAACACGAACCGCCTGTGATGAGCTCATATCGCAGGGGGTTCTCCGAAGGAACCGCCTGCGATATGAGCTCATCACAGGCAGTTCTCGTTGTGACCCGCCTGTGATATTCCATCATCTGTAACCGCCTGTGATGAAGGGGGGGTCATCACAGGCCTTTGCTTACAGGCGGTTTCGAAAACCGCCTGCATTGGGGTTTCCGAACCGACTGTAATGAGCTATTCTGTAGTAGTGTAACCACCACAACTCTAACTCCTAATCACTTCGTGTGAGGTCTCCTCCCTCGGCTCCTCCGTCGTCTCCACTCCCGCGTCACCAACGGCTCTATCTTGTGACCCTAACCACTCCGGCATGATCTCCTCTTTTGGCTCCATCGCTACTCTCATGTCGCCGGTGACTCCGCCTCGTAACCCTAAGCAGTTTGTCAAGCTCACGAGGTTGAAGAAGCCAAATCGACTGTGATAAAGAAAAATACAGTCACCTACGTAGTCACAAATGCGTTAATTAATTAACCCAGTTAGCAAACTCATAGCGTGTTGTAAATATGAAGCCCTAGCTAGTAGTCTAAAAAATGAAGTAGCTTAATTCATCATTCTATTAGATTGTATGTACCAACCAATTTATTCAAAAATCTAAGTTGAAGAGAGACGATCGGACAATATGCTCCGGCACATTTTCTGCATTGTTATTCTGTTCTAGGTACAAAGTACGTAGTATATATTTGCTTTTAAGTTTCAGTAATGTAATCGTTTGAGCCGGCTAGCTTCAATTGCAAATAAAATTGCTAATGGTGAATGCTCTTTTCAGACGAGATGGGACCGGAGGACGTCGGGCTAAGAGCGGAGGTCCGCTTCTTCAGCAAGACGAACACCGCCGGCCGTCAGAACCCCCCGATCATCACGTGCAAGAACATCTACGAGTGCGACAATTTCACGGTAACGCATGCACCCGCCTCGATTCGTACAAGAATCAGAGACGAACTGATCAGCTAAGAAGTTCACACCGGTGTGTCGACTTTCTTTTCTTTCTTTCTTCCCATGATATATTCCCAGATCGCGGTGTTCTTCCTGCCCCAGGGAGCGCTCATGCCGCTCCACGACCACACGGGCATGACGGTGTTCAGCATGCTCCTCGTCGGGTTGGCGCACGTCACTCCTACGACTGGAGCGACCCCTGCATCTACGCCGGCTCCAACAGGTCCGGTGATCGCTGTAAGATACATGCTGCTCAGTCTCACGCATCCATCAATCTCTTGAACCAGCAAGTTTATGATGGGGGTGTAACGTACGGCATGCTGTGGGCGATTTGTTGGCAGCGATGCTCGCGAAGAAGGTGGTGGACCACGACCTGACCGCGGCGTCGACCGGCGCCAGCTGGGTCCTGTACCCCAACGCCGGAGGGAATATGAACCGGTTCGCCGCCGGCGAGTACTGTCCCTGCGCGTTCCTCGACGTCCTCGCGCCCCCTTGCTCGCCGGTGCAGCGCCGGGGCTGCACCTTCTACCAGGACTACCCCTACGAGCTCCACCCCAGTAAGCAATTAACTAGCCGGCGCTTAATTGTCCCCGTACGCACATGCCACCTCGTAGAATTCTTAGCTTATTCTTGGCTCGATCGGCAGATGTTATCGGCGTGGAAGCGCCGGCTGGCGTGGCAGCGGCAGATCGACACGCCCAAGGACCTCAGGATCTTCACCTTGCCGTACCGAGGCCCGGCGATCTTCTAGATTTAATTCGACGCGACAGTGCACCTTTAATTGCGTCACCGGATAGGAACAGGTGATGATGATAATTATGATGTGATGATCATAATTAAACCCGGGCATGCAGCATGTATGTGCCTAGTTACTCAGTTTATGCATGTGTGGCATTGGACTTATGCCTGTGCAACTCCTGATGTTTCTTTCTCTTGGGATTAATTCCTCACCGTGAGTTGTGGAGTGGTGCCCAAATCAATGGCGCTTGTGAGTGCAGCGGTGATCGTGATTGCTGCAGAAGCAAACAGCAACATAGGAAGTAAGTCCAAAACCCACTTGTTCACCGGAACACGTAATAACCTCAGTATCTGATCGATATCTCACCCCGGATGCGACGAATACACTGCACTACGGCCCATAAACGCAAACCTAAGTGTTTCTTACGTGCAAAACTCCTTCACTGACCGAGTACCTGGCTTGTGCTCTGCTGCGGCTTGTGAAGTCGAAATTGAACCAAGATAACAAATTAAAATTTGATCCTTTTTTTCCCCGAATGCGATCCGCGGACAAGTTTTATAGGATCGATGCAGCATACAAACGGCCTTGGATGGTGACGATACAGTTCCCATGGCCACGCGGAAATGAATCATATATGCATGTAGAAAATTTTCTTAGTATATTGCGGTTCTTACTGCTTAATTCGACCTTGTTGCACAAAAGATCTAGTAACAGGGTTTAGCTTTGTAAGGATTTTGGTCGCCTGGCAGGGTAGAACCCTTGCAGGCACCATGGTAAGATGGCAAAGGGACGCCAGTTCATTTCCTTCGGTTTGTCAGGTGACCAGTCCGACCCATCGAGAGTGAAGGCCTGGTGAAATTTCGCAATGAAACGTGGCAGTATAACCGATCATTGAGAGGTGCAATTTATACGGGGAGCTTGTATGTAGCCATTTTCGCTCGTACGAAAGTGCTTCAGATTTGGGAAAGGCTGACAATCGGTGGGGACGACGGACGCGCAGCGTCGACCCCGCGCGCTGTTGTCCGATCAGCCCCGCGTGCTGTCATCCGACGTCTAGCAATCTAATATAGTATTTATAAAAATACAACCACACTTGTACTTTTAGATATTTACAATTACAATTATAAAACTGTCACCGCACTTAAGTTTATAGATATTTACAAAAATATCACCATATATATTTGTACGAAATGTTACAACTTCATATATGTATACTTACATGCTGCAACCATATGAAGTAAAAGTCGCAACCATAGGACTACAATGCTGCAACCTTTTGGCTTTTATACTACAATTTCGTACATGCATACTTGCATGCTGCAACCTAGGAGATAAACGCTGCAACTACAGAACTATAATGATGCAACTGTTTGTTTTTTATGATGTAACTTCATACATGCATACTTGCATGTTGCAACCATATGATGTAAAAGCTGCAACCACAGAATTATAGTGCTGCAACAATTCATCTTACATGCTGTAACTTTTGTTTTTTATGCTAAAATTTCGTATATGCATACTTGCATGTTGCAACCATAGGAGATAAAAACTACAACCATTCATCTTACATGCTGCAATCTTTTGTTTTTTCATGCTACAATTTCGTATACTCACGCTGCAACCATACCCTTATAATATTCTCATGCAGTAGGTTTTTTTTGAATTCTAATACTGCAAACATGCAGCTGTAATGCTGCAACTAGGCACATGCAAGAGTTTGTATGTGCAGTAAATTGTTGTGATGTAAGTAATATGGTTGTAGCATCTTGTTGTGTCGGATGAAATAAATTACGTAAATGCTTGCAGCATGGCACAATTTTCTGGTAGTAATGGTAATTCTATAAATACCTAAAAATTATATTTGACGGTGATATTTTTATAAATATCTGAAAGTATGAGTGTGGTGGTATTTTTGAAATTTCTCTGATTGGCTGATCTGACGGCTTGGGAGTTACTTTGATAGGCAGATCGGATGGCACGGAATGGGGCCGATTTTTGCCTCCCGACGCCCCGCCGACGCCTAGCGCTGGCCTTCAGATTTGAGAAAGGAAAAAACAGATAAGCTGGGATTGCTGAAGAATACCATTCCAGAAGAAATGATAATTGTATGTCAAAATGACAATTCCTATACGGCTGACTGCTTGCTCACACTGACATATGGGCCACCACGTCTTCGAACACGCAAGTCCCTCCGTTTTCTCAACAAGCGTAGAGGCCTCCTCCCCTTCCTTGGCTCGTTATCTCCAGACTCCAAGCTCATCGAGCACCGCAACGCACACACGTGTGCGCGCGCGAATGGCCACCGTCGCCGCCTCTCTCCCGCTCCGGGCCCCGGCCCACGCGGGCCCTGCGCCACTCCGGCCGTCCTCCGCCGCCGGGGCGCGGTTCTCCGGCCGCCCGGAGCAGCGCCGGCTGGTGGCGAGAGGCCGCCGTGAACTACCTGCGATCCGGGTGGAGGCTCTCTCCGGCGGCGGAGGTGGAGGGCGGAGGGAGCCCATGGTGCCTCCTTACAATGTCCTCATCACTGGTTCCACCAAAGGTGTTTGCTTTTGGGGAAAAAATAAAGAAGCTCCCCTCTTCGTGTTGCTTGATGGTTGTTTACATGGAATAATTAGATTATGATTTTCTAAGTGCATGCGCAGTGTGCGTAATTAACAGCACGAGAATAGAAATTACGACTAGGAGGAATGCAATTGATGGGAGTATTTCTAGCTTTCTAATTTTTTTTTGTGTGTGGTAGTTTTGTAATGTTGGTGGTGCCAATAAGTACTATACGTGACTTACCTAATGTGGCCAAAACGACAGAATGATTTTCGAGGTAGTAGAGGCACATATCCCTTGTGGAAACTGTCTTTAGATACCCTTTGTATGTTCTTGCTCAGTAACCTTTGTATGTACTTAAACAGGTATAGGATACGCACTGGCAAAGGAATTTCTGAAGGCTGGTGATAATGTTATAATCTGCTCCAGATCAGGTATGGAAAGAACTGGTTTTAAACGCTACTTGTTAGCGTTTTCAACTAAAAAAGGTATTTAATTGAGATTAAGATGCATGACTAATTGATTTACATGGCATGTCTCATTCACCCGTTTCTCGTTTCCCCCTAAAGCTCATTTTGATGACTTAGGGCGTGATTGGTTTGATGCCAATTTTTGGTATTGCCAATATTTGACAAGCCAACATTTGGCAAAACCAAAAGTTACCAAAAATTGGCAACTTTTTAGAGATTGGTGAGAACCAATTGGTATCCAACCAATTGCTAGCCAATTTTTTAGATTTGCCAATAATTGGCATTGGCAAAAATTGGTAGCAAACCAATCACGCCCTTATTGACCTATCATTTAACTTATGTGTGTTCGACCTATTGCCATTTAACATTTCCTGCACTATTCTGATTTTATCTAACAGAAGGTACTCAATGAGGTGCCAACTTTTTTAGATCAATGATCTGTCAAAGATGTCTCTCACGAAACTTTTTTTTTGAAGAAAACACCCCAAAAGAGCATTTTCATATCTGATATTGATTAAGGAAAACGTGAGAAACAACAGGCAACCGGGACACTAGTCCCTGCATTTGCAAACAAAGGAAAAACAAGCTCCAACAGAGAAGCTTCTGGAGCCCCAACCACAATGACGTCGCCGGAGCAAACTCGCCGGAGACCACCTCGAGGACCCGGCGCCGAGATCACATCTTCACAGATCCAATAAAAGGTTGACGATGCGTCGCTGGAACGGTAGACCGACGCGGGAGCCGGCGCTTGGCCGCGGCTATGTCTTCAGGCGACGCTTCCCGATCTGCATCAGCTGGCGAGCCAGCCATGACGAACTGGCCCCGGAGCTCGAACTTCACCAACGAGCGAGCAGGGACGACAGCAGTGTCTCGCAGCACTGCCAACGTGGCTAGATCTAGAACCACCTCGGAGCTTCCAAAACGATAATGCCAAACGCCAGATCCGCAGGGGAATCGGCGGACGGAAACCTCCACACACTCGCCGCCAGTGCCAGGGAAGGCACCGCCGGAACGGAGACGGACCGGGGAGGACAAAAACCCTAGACGAAGACGACGCCTCCGCCTCGCCGTCTTCGGACAGGGACCTAAACCTACAAAACAAAGACTAAAACAACCCGCCCGCCAGTGAGGAGCCTCCGTCCGCCGCACCTCCGAAGGCCTAAAAGGCCCTCGGAGGTGGGGCGGACCGGAGAGCACGCCAGCGGGAGGGCACCCCTCGAAATTGCCTCTGGATTCGCCTCTGGACACTGTAGCAAGGGGAAAAGGGAAAATGACTGACGCATCGGCGGAAATGGCTGTCTCTCACGAAATTTTAAATGAATGAAAAAACTAAATGTTTCGATGTTATTGAGGCACTTCTAAAACGAGAATGAAAAGGACAACACACAAGTAAGTTGCAATTGATACCAGTTTAGTCTTTCCTTGACATGCAGTCTATCCTCTACAGCTGAAAGGGTAGAATCTGCAGTCAGTGACTTGAAAAAGGAATTTGGAGAGCAACATGTGTGGGTACCTACTGCTGAGCTACTTGGTTCTTATATATATATAGTCATTGAAGTTTCTATTCATAAATCATGTTTGCTGCTTCAAAATATTACACTGCAGCACACTTGATTCCTTAGTTGCTGTTGTGGCCATTTGTATTATGACAGGGAACTGTCTGTGATATTAGAGAAGGAAAGGATGAAAAGGCACTTGTGGATTTCGCATGTGACAAGCTGAAGTACATTGATATTTGGCTACATAGCCATCCCCTCAGACCAAATATCTGAGCATGCACTTGCATTCCTGTTCCTTTTTTTTTGTACAAATATGACAACTACTGGCTTATTCCCCAACTCCTTCCCCAAATATCTTAAAAAAAACTCCTTCCCCAAATCGATTTCTCCAAGGCTTCGGCCATCTACTCCTTTTCTTCCACGCCCGCAACCGGCTCCCTCTCTTTCCTTGCCTACTCGGCTTCTCCGCTCGGTCTCTTTCTCAAGCACCGCCCAACCAAGCCGCCGGGCTTGCTCTCCTCCGCTGCTTGGCATCAAACCGCCGCTTGCGCCGTAAGGCACCATCTTCACCGGAAACCCAAACCTCTCGAGACCCCGCGCCATGCGGTCCTTCGCGAAGCCCCGGCCGCCCAAACCCCTCCTCTCCCTCGCCATCCTCGTCCAGTCCATGGCGTACGTGGACGTGAAGATGCGGTGGAAGAAGGACGCGTCCTTCGACGCCGTCCCGGTGCTCACGCACGAGCGCGACCTCCGCCCGCTCGCCTCCCTCGCGCACCTTCTCTCCCTGTCGCCGGCCCCCGTCTCCGCGGTCTCCAAGCTCCGCCGCTCGCTCGAAACCCCCGACCGCCGCGTCGCCTCCTTCCTGCGCCGCTTCCCCGCGGCCTTCGTCGAGTCCGTCGGGCCCGAGCACAACCACCCCTGGTTCCGCCTCTCCGGATCCGCCGCGTGCCTCCTGCGGGAGGAGCAGGACATCTTTGCCGCCCGCCGTGCCGATATTACCTCCCGCCTCCGCCGCCTCCTCCTCATGTCCCCGCGCCGCTGCCTCCCGCTTAGCGTTGCACAGGGGATGCTCTGGCACCTAGGCCTCCCGGAGGACTACTTCAGGTACCCGGACCACGACATTGCGCAAGATGGCTTCCGGATTCTAATCTCCGGAGATGGCATATGTCTCGAGGATGGGGACGATGGTAAGGAGCTGGGGCTCATTGATGACGGGAAAGATCAAGAAATGCCGCTGTCAGTGCTCCAAATGGATGCCGTAAGGAGGTTCGGGTCAGCAGAGGAGGTGCCCATCCCGCTATTCCAGTCAAAGGGTCTTCGGCTGAAGCGGAAGATTGAAGACTGGCTGGAGGGGTTCCAGAAGCTGCCTTATGTCTCTCCGTATGAGGACTTCAGCCGCATTGATCGGAATAGCGATGTTTCAGAGAAGCGGGTTGTTGGGGTGCTCCATGAGCTGTTTAGTCTGTTCGTGACATGCTCTGCTGAGAGGCGGCGATTACTTTGCCTCAGGCAGCACCTGGGGCTGCCACAGAAGTTCCACCGCGTGTTTGAGCGACACCCGCATATATTCTACTTGTTGTTGAAGGAGAAGTCATGCTTTGTTGTCCTTAAAGAAGCGTACATGGGTGGGGGAGACACGGCAATTGAGGAGCACCCCATGCTGGAGGTGCGGAGCAAGTATGCCACATTGATGGAGGATTCACGGGAAATCATAAGGCGCCGGCGGAGTGGGAAGCCTGTTAAATTGGATCCTGATGATCAGGGGAAGAGTGAGGATTCTAACAGTGCAAACTCTGCTACAATCTTTTCATAGAAAGCGTAGTTTTGACTGATAGGAAAAACAAGAGCATGTGCGATATGGATTTTTGTGACACGAATGAGGTCTTGTGCTCTTGCAAGCGGCAAATTTGCTGCTTCTTTTTTGCATGCAAATAAAGGAGCATATGCAAAGAGGTTGGTGACTATGCAAAAATTTAATCTAACCATGCTTTTATTTATGTCATTATTCACTTATTCATATGTTGAGATAACATTAAATTCATATAGTTTGTGACATAGTCATATTTATGATCTGTTGTGTTCATCGAGAAATTCTGTTATTTGACTGGTAATAGAAATAAATGAACAATGTACTTTGGGATTAGCTGTAAGTTCAGATTGCTTCTGGAAGACGTAGAACCTGATACATGATGCAATATGCTTGACAAATGACTTTAGCTTGATTCCTGGATGCTAAGAAATAATCTCTTGCCAGTTTCCAATGTATTTCTTGAACATCTTTTCTTTTTTTGCATAGAAGTGGAAGGTAACGATGGTAAGTGGCCAAATGCTATTCTTGATTGGGACATCTTTTTTAGGAAAACGTTGCAACATCTGTTGCCAAACAATATCCGAGATCTCCTTTCTTTATCTTTACTGAGCTTGGAACTGTTTAAATGCTTGGAGTTCAAACGGTAAAGGAAAAAAAGGAAACATACTTACCTGCTCATATTACATTGGTACACGCGGAATTAATTGTCGATGATATGATGGCAGTTACTGCCGAGGCTTAGTTTGGGTGTCTGGTTCAATACCGTACTTTTGGGTAAGGCAATTACTTAAGTTACCTGTCATGGCTCACAAAACATTTTTGTTATGCTTATCAGAAGTAGTTAATGGATGACCTAAGTAGCGAAAATTAGTTTGTTAGACTATTTTTTCTGAAAAGCACTACCATCAGAAATAAGCATGAACTACTAAACTTGTTCTGTAGTTATTTACTCTTTACATATAAAATTTACTAAAGATTATGTGCTTTATGATAGCTAAGATTGGCTGAATAGGGTGCAAAATTCGTTGGCGGTTAAATCAAAGTACTATCTCTACAGGCTTTGCTCATGTTGCAAGTTATCTTTGATTTGGAAAAGTTGCTATGAAACACTATACTATTTGATTTCACAAGCTTGATGCCTCTCAGATTTATGTCTATGCTCGTCATAATAACCTTTTTCAATTCTTGGCATAATTCTTCTTCTAGTTTTCTAGCATGGGTATAACCGGGTGCGCTAGCTTTCCTGCGTTTGAGACGGCATTCAATTCCTGGATGTGGAATGCTTTGTGTGGTTTGTGTTGGAGACGTAAAGTCGCAAAACAGATCAAATATCCTCTTTTGAGAGGTATACCATAGTTGGCGATGTGGAGTCTACCATTATACATGGGCAATGGTCTGTTTGCTGGACAAGTGAGTTTTTTTTTAAGTTAAGCTAGTCTAAGATGCAGCAGCGGATTTTCTAACTGAAACTCCTGTGTTAAAGTATTTATGCTACATCAACATCTACACTTGTGATCATCATTAGTTGTATTTCGCCTTAACTTGTCAGATACTAGTTTGCTTTTAAGATGTCTGTCTTGGCAGTTGCCACAGATATGATACTGAGCCAATCAATTACCAAAAGCGAGATATTTGTGATTGGCTGATGCCATGGTCATTGAATTGTTCTTTCGGTGCTTTACTTTGATTGTGGTTGCTGAATCAGCTTTAGATCATGTCCAGTTATATACACCAGGGAACATGTTCGTTGATGTTGAATTGGAGCCCACTTTACTAAGGAAAATCATTGCCCCAATTGGTCCATAATAATATGTACCAGCATATGTTCTTTGCTGGTAATGTTTATATAACTGAATTTATGTATAACTATGAATTCGTTCCAACTAGCACCCCCTTGCAAAAGATACTGTGTTGAGAATTTCTGGTACAACTATGCTTTTCTTTTACCTACTTGAACACTATTTGTTTTTCAATTTATCGATATGAAACCTTCTCTTTTACAGATGGGACTGTGTCTACCGAGATTTATCTTGGAGAGGATCACCTGTTGCACGCTTTGGAATGTCCGGTTTCTTGATCGAGTAATGCATACACATTTTTAGATAGGTGTTTCTTTTCCCTTTCTGCGAGGGGTATATCGGTGCTTCTTTGATATTACGTTCATTCATGGGACATAGCTGTATGTAAAAAATTACAAAAATTTTATATTTACATTTTAAAAATATCTCAGCATTTTAATTACAGTTCGATTCTGATGTGATTGGAAACTGTTTTTCAGTATAGCTCATGTTAAATATCTGCTTCTCCTGCCATCGACTTCTAGGTCCACCACTGTGTGATATAGTGTATTTTTATTCGATAATGGAGGTGCAACAGCTCCAGGTCCCATTTTCGGTCGTGTAAGGATGTCCCATGCTGGTTTGGTTAAAGTGATAATTATAATGTGGCACTGTGGCTTGCTGAGATCCTTTTTCTTTGAGAATTTTACTGAGTTGCTTTTGCCAATGTGCTTGATGTATTGGTTAGTGTTTCCCGGTGTAGTAGTATTTCGGTGCTATGATTTTTTTGGCACTTGTTCCTTACATGATTATTGGTGCAGTGACTGTCTGGATGCTTGTCATATCTTTGTATAGCCGTTCAGAAGAACTTTTTTCTGTCTATTATTTTCCTTGGGTGGGCACGTAACTATGGTAAGAAGCTTTACTAAATCTTTTCCATTGAATTTCTGGTGGCTTGGTAGGATAAGGTTTTTAGTAGTAATTCAGGAACTTGCTCATATGTTGCATGAATAGTGTGTATCGTATCTCAGTTCTTAGCATGTGCTTGATGGAATTGTTGAACTCTTTTGCTATATAGTGGCACATGAAACTATGTTCAGTTCAATGCAATCCAATTCCTAGCAGGTTTTTATAACGTAATATGTTTTTAGTTTCATTTAAATGGTTGCACCCCAGCAATTGCTTAGTCTTTGATACGCATATTGTTGGGTTGTTGCTTACAAGTTCAATAACAAATGACGTTTGCAGATGCCATATCAGACCTCTCTTATGTGGTATAACTCTGTATCATTGAATTCTATTATCTATTATCTTTAACACCATCAGATTTTCTTTACTAAAATGGTGAAATACTTCTATAGAAAAATGGTATGTGACTCTATGGGTGCAATCTGATCGGACAATCTTGGACAGATTTGTCCCATTTAGGTGGGATTCAGAAAGGCAGCTCAGGTATTTTCTGGATTCGGAGTCAGATATCTTCGTTCGCATCCGGATAGAGGTATCAACCAGAATTAGACATATCCGAGTTTTCGATACGCGATATAGAGTTGTTGTGGCTGTTGAAACTATTGATACACTTTGGACATGTACGGTGGTTGATCAATGTTATAAGTATTATATCTATTTTCATGCGATATCGGACTAAATATTTGTTATTGTACTTAATTTGGTTTGTATTCGTGATGATACTATCAAACTTGATAAATTTTGCATCAGTGCATAAAATAAGCTTGTTGCTTCATTTTCCTTTAGCCAAATCTGCAGGCATACATGTGAATGTTCATCTGTTGCTTCCCTAATGCATTCCCAACCTCCAGTATGTCCGTTCTTTGTATGCATGCTGCTTCAAAGGCATGATCAAACTATGGTGTTCACCTCCCAAATGCCCAACGTAGCCTCTGGATGAATGTGCTAACCAATAAAGGACTATTGTTCTGTTGGCTGATGTCTATAAGCTCATGCAAGTACACGTGGCTAAGCAAAACTGGAGATTTTAATTCTTACTCAAGATAAAAGGCTACGTTTTTTGTCTCCTTTTGCTTGTCCAGTTTTGTTGATTTGTTGTGCTGATGTTATTTTTGTAACCATTAGGACAATGGAGGTTGCAACTTCTTTGAGTGGTGTGATGCTCCATCTCCAGGCCCTGCAAATGCTCGTAGCAACACAGTTTTTCAGTCTGACACGTCGCCGGTGATAGGCTTTGCCCCTGTGGTGCTGGAATTTGCTTAATTCTCACCACAAAGGCAGGAGTGAATGTTGGGAGGCAGTTTTATCGCTGCCCAGCTCAGGTTCATTCATCTGATTTCTTTTACCCCCAACCCCAGAGTTACTCCCTTCGTTCCGTGCTTGCGTTGCACGATATTTTACTGTGACCACATTGTGCTGCTGACATGTTGCTCTGGAAAGTTAGCTTCATTCCTTTTATCTAATGCAATATGTTGAATTTTTGCACATCAAATTATACTGAATATCTGCGGTTTCTTGTGCTAAGTATTACTCCTAGTAAGCATGGCATCAGCAAGATGTCATCATTATCAATTCCTACGGTTGGAAATTGCTGTGTTGATCTGGATAGTAACTTGGGCATTTTTAACTTTTTATCTTGTGATTATGATTCATGCCTATCATATCTTGCGCATCTTCCATGTTATTCTGATAGAAGTTTTTTTTAGTGGTACAAGATGTTGACAGTACAATAGCCAGAGTTGCAGAGTGTATTTATGGGATAAGATTTAATTGCCAACAGAACATATTTAAGTTTTTATGGTATCACCTCATATTCTTTCACTTTTTTGCTTTCATGGCTAAGCAACAAGGTTAGTTTGAGTTTCAGCTTGGATCTTGACCCGATTAAAATGATTATTCTCGATCATGGTGAACTGTTATTCTTACCAGCTTGTTTAATCTGATATGCATGGGCACATTTTTTTTTCATGGATTTATCCTGGAATATTCATTCCACTGACTGCCTTGCAATTGGTAGTTAATTAGATATCCTTGTTCTTTATTGTTTCTGTCAGAATCACATAGTAATACCTCGAACAATAACAGCATGCTCTTTTTTTCCCACGAAGCTGCTTATTTTATTGTCACGATTCTAAGCATGCTCGAAATGATCTGTTGTAGCGCCAGATCAAAGTCATATCTGCTTGATTTGCTAAAAGAGATATAGAGGTAGTTCCTAGCTCCTTTATGTCGTAGATTCTTTTGTTGTAGTGGAGCAATTTTTCTATCTGCGTCTTACTGGATAGCAACCGATGCTTGGATACCATCACCTATATTTTAATAAGCCACGATATTCCTTGTTTTTTCTCCCTTTTCTTTATGTTTACATCATTGTATCACTTTTTGTAACTTGGGGGCATTTTATGTCTCTTTGCTGGTGTTCAACTGGGACAAATCTCTCAGGGAGGTAGCTCTTGTGGCTTTTTCAAATGGTGTGACGATCAACAGCTTAGGACAGCTGCTCCACTGCAATCTTCACCACGATATCGAACTGGTGTTACCTCCACCAATCAAAGTATCAGCAAGAGCTCTTCGTCCTGCTTCAAATGTGGGCAAGAGAACCACTGGGCAAAGGACTGCCCGAATCAATCTTCAGATCCTTATTCTGACAAAGGTGGGAGAACATTAACTTCAGCGAGCTCATCTGATGCGCGTCTCAAGTGTGGTAAGGCTGGCCACTGGTCCCGTGATTGCCCGCCTGCTGCAAATTGTGGTGTGGTGCCGTCGCCAGCCATGTCAAATCCTCTTGTACTTTGGCCTCATGGAACAGCCACAGATACTGATAGAAGGTACCTGTGAACTTAATTGAACTGACATGGACTTGCTGTACGAAACTTGGACAAATGCCCCTGCCAGGTGTTGCTTAGGTACGCGCCGTAAGTTCAGGAATGAGATTTACTGTGGATATTTTGTGTCTTTATCTTGGTTGCTGCGTCGAACATGCCCTGCACTTCTATATCAACTTCATGGTTATGTTCATTGTTTCCTTTCACTACTTGGGAGTAATATTTTGGAGATTTCCATTGGTAGATTGTATACTCGTTAAAGTTTAGACCCTGGACCCTGTAGTCTACCGAATACAGCCTCACCTCTTGACGAGACTCACTCAAGTGAAACAGCCATAAAAGATGGGGACAATTGTTCTCCTCTGTGGATGAACTTATTACTCACACCCACTGTGCCATTCTTAGGGCCCAACTATTAAAGGATAGGGACAAATTAAGGCTGATCAATCAATGCCCCGCCAGAGAGAGTGCTATCAACTCAAGGCCACAGAAGTGCACATGGTTATATGAGCTCGTGAGGCAAGGAATCTCTGGATATTAGTTAGGAGCAGTATACAGGAGTAGGCCTGTGTGCGTGGTCCTGAAGTGGTGGTGGCTGGTGCCACACGTTGAACTGCAGGATGGTTGGCGCCATTACATGTGCCCATTTTTTTCCCACTGAAAAGCTCTGATTAGTCCTTGGCCATAGTACCTGATATTACAGGTCGGTTTCTCTCAGCGATCTCGCGGTCCCCTATCGCCTAGGTGTGCAGATCTGAGGTGGCCCCCCTCCACTATAAAGCCAAACCTTACCGGGAAAAATTTGCTGTTTATTTGTTCGCTGTCTATTCGGTCGGCCCCCCTTTGTTGTTTGTTGCTACTTGCTCTCAGTGCTTTTAGAGAGTGCTTTGACACAAGCAGGTCTCATTTTCCCAATAGTCAATGCTCTGTCTGGTAGAGTTTATTGAAGAAAAATTGTACTATAGCAGTAGCATCTTTCAGAAAGACGTATGTCAAGAAAGTCTCCCAGTCAAGGATTCTAAGGTAGTAGTATCTTCGGTCTTTTGCAAGACCATACTCTATCTTTCTGAGGATGTAAAATACTAGTCCTTGATTCCTAAAGAGAAACCAAGAATATGGGCGACAGACCAGTTGAATAAGGCAACTGAATCTTAATGAGCCCCTGAGTTCTTTTGACTCGCAGAATCGCAATGGTAGAAGTAAAGACCTCCACGTGGATCACTATATAAGAACTCCTCTCGTCTCTTCCTTCCGAGAGAGAGAATACACGAGAAAGCGAGAGGGACGAAGCTGTCGCACTCTCTACTTCCGTCGCTTTCTCCATCCAATCTCCGCGTAATCGGCAGAACCCGATGCCCTCATCCATCCTCTGATCGAATCCCGCGGCCTGGTCCTCCCCAGTCTTGATGGCATTGGAGGGAGGGAACGGCAGCGGCGAGATTGGCGGCGGCGGCGGCAGGGGATGGAGAGGAGGCGGTTTCCGGAGCCTGATGCGGCGGAAGCAGGTGGACTCAGATCGGGTCCGCGCCGAGGGGCCACAGCTTGCCAAGGAGCTCGACGTCCCGGAGTTGGTCGCCATCGGTGCGGCCACGTTTTTCTCTTCCTCTTTGCTTATGTCCGCATTCCTGTGATTCTGTGAATTGCAGCTTCGTTCATCTGGTCAGGTTTATGGTGAATGTTGGTAAAATTGCGGTTTTGGGTCAATGGAGCTGACTTGGATAATTTTGTTTACTTGTTTAGTGTGGTTTACATCGTAAAAGGTTTAGTTTGGGATTGAATTTTTTACGAGCTTGAGAACTCAGCTGATACATTTTGATTTGTTCTTCCTTCTGAAACAATAATAATAGAAATGAATAATTTTCCATGGTACTCAAATGACTAATACATTATGTCGTTGGTACTCTGTTTTTTCTTTTGAAATAAAAATTCGGGAGTGGATTTTGTAGATGTACATGTGGGTACATGAGTTAAGAATTTAGGTCAATTTCTAATACTTGTGCATCTTAAAAATTCTTTAAAAAACTCATAAATGTTCATCATAGTATAACATGCACACCCATAAAATTTCATGCAAAAAAAATATAATTAAGAGTACCCTATACAAAAAATTGTTGCTGCACTGTCTTAAAAATAAGTTGATTTTTTTCCTTTTTATGTATGACAGTCTTGATTATATTTTTGGATGAAATTTTGTGGGTGTGCATGTTATAAGAATATCTATGAATTTTTTGAGAATTTTTTGAGATACACAAATATGAGAATTGACCTAAATTTTTAACACATGTACCCAAATGTGTATGTACATTTGCTTTTCCCTAAAAATTCAGTCTTTAAATTGTTTTTTGGGATGCGTACGTTAGTTTGTGACGGAATACAGAAGTGTGTGTGTCTAGTGGACTTGCGTGTGTGGCAGAAGTTCTATTTTTGGTTGTTGCTTTGCTTCTACTTGTTAAGTAGCTGTTAGTTAAGTCTTCTAGTTAAGTAGCTGTTTATAGTTAAGTCTATGAAACAAAGGTCGAGATGGGCCTCGTGATCCTCCAACTTTAATACTGTAATATTAATCATTCTTAGGTGGACTTGGAATGGCTTCCTGTGCAGTGAAGTAGTCTAATTCATAAGTTGATGCAAGATGAATGATCATAATTCTACCTATATGTAGTGAATTATCTACTTATATGCTCACTGGGCTTTGCGTTGGAGTTCAAATGATGATTTGGATTCTAGAGTTAGTCTTTAAATTGTTTTTTGGGATGCCTACTTTAGTTTGCGACGGAGTACAGAAGCGTGTGTGTCTAGTGGACTTGCATGTGTGGCAGAAGTTCTACTTTTGGTTGTTGCTTTGCTTCTACTTGTTAAGTAGCTGTTTATAGTTAAGTCTATAAAACAAAGGTCGATGTTGGTTGGCCAGTCAAGATGGGTCTCATGATCCTCCAACGTTAGTATTGTAATGTTAATCATTCTTAGATGGACTTGGAATGGCTTCCTGTGCAGTAAAGTAGTCTAATTATAAGTTGATTCAAGATGAATTATCATAATTCCACCTAGGTGTAGTGAATTATCTACTTATATGCTCATTGGGCTTTGTGTTGGAGTTCAAATGATGATTTGGATTCTAGAGTTAGTAAAGGTTTTTTTTCCACTTCATGGAGTGCTTATGTCGATTGCCTTGATATATAAATTCTTTGTTAATGAACCCTTGTATTATCTACCAGGGGTGGGTTCGACAATTGGAGCTGGGGTATATGTTCTTGTGGGAACAGTTGCGAGGGAGCACGCTGGTCCAGCATTGACAATTTCATTTCTGATAGCTGGAATAGCTGCTGCACTTTCAGCATTCTGTTATGCTGAGCTTGCTAACCGTTGCCCCTCTGCTGGAAGTGCCTATCATTATTCATACATCTGAATTGGTGAAGGGTAAATTAGTGACCCCGTAACATTTAATGCATTCTTCATAGAAGAAATATTACCTGTTCGATATTCTATGGGTTATGGTGAAATTTTATTGTTCTGTTAATATATGCAAATGAAGAAGTAGCCACTTTAGATCCTACAAACAGATGGCTAGGATTATCTTACATGGTTAACACATCGTATTTATCTAGTGTTGCCTGGTTGATTGGTTGGGCTTTAGTGCTGGAATATACTATTGGTGGATCTGCTGTTGCCTGTGGCATATCCCCCAATTTAGTAAGTGTTATTTCTCTTGCATCGAGCTTGCTCTGTGGTATTTGATCAATGCTTCAACTATAGTTCTCCTGTATTTCTATTTTTGTAAAGTTCTTGTATCTTTTCAGGCCTTGTTTTTTGGAGGACCAGGTAGTCTACCGTGGATTTTAGCACGCCATCAGCTTCCATGGTTTGATGTCATTGTTGATCCCTGTGCTGCCGCTCTTGTTTCTCTTGTCACTGTTTTGTTGTGCGTGGGGATAAAAGAGGTTGGCACTTTACTCAAGTCATAAATTCTTATTCATTTTCCCCAAATATAGGACCATTGATGATTGTTCTATTTGAATTTCTTGCAGAGCTCATTTGTACAAGGACTTGTAACAATTTTGAATGCTTGTGTGATGCTATTTGTTATTGTAGCTGGTTGTTATATTGGCTTCCAGATAGGATGGGACGGCTATAAGGTTACTGATGGGTAATGTACCCTAAAAACATATGGTACTTGGCATTCTGCAAATCGATTACTAGTGCACTTACACATCTAAACTTTTCAGATATTTTCCGTATGGAGTAAATGGAATGCTTGCTGGATCAGCAACTGTTTTCTTCACATACATAGGCTTTGATACTGTAGCTAGTACTGCTGAGGAGGTAAGGAAGGTCCTAATTAGCAACTTCCTCCACTTCCTTTTTGGAGTCTCTGAAAAGAGAAATCCTTTGACCCTTGCAGGTAAAGAATCCACAACGAGATCTACCACTGGGAATAGGAGCAGCATTGTCTATTTGTTGTTTATTGTACATGATGGTTTCTGTTGTTATTGTTGGGATTGTACCATATTTCTCCATGGACCCAGATACACCTATTTCATCTGCCTTCGCAAAACATGGAATGCAGTGGGCAATGTAAGGATTCAACTCTCCTTTAGTGTATCCCCTTATATATAATGGTCGTGAAGTGTGCTTCTGATGGACTCATTCATTTTGTTGTTTTGTTTTAGGTATGTTGTGACAAGTGGTGCTGTTCTCGCGCTTTGTTCAACCTTGATGGGCTCACTTCTTCCACAGGTGTACAAACACATCACTTGATGTGTGACCCAAACTCCTTATAATCCCAAACCTCTAAACAATAAGTGGGTTTAGACTTCATCATAGTGGATTTAGCAGTATACCCTATAGCATCTGGTCCATAAGGAATTGTCAGTATGATAGAAATCTATTCTGCAACACACAAGTGAACCTAGCCATGCAGCTAGCCGAAGTTGAATCTTTTAAATTCTTGCTGCAAGAATTATTGCTCTTTAGTTTGCAGTCGGATTTCTTAATCTAATTCAAACTAACCATATATTGTTTAACGTCATTGGTCACCACTCTTGCAATTTGCCTAATCGATTTCCTCTCGACAAATCCTATAGAAGATACACACAACACACCCACCTTTTCCTTTCTTCTTGGCAATTATCATGTGAAATTAAGAATGTCGTGCACTATCTTATATTGCTATGTATTTTAAAATTTGAGCTTTTGTCTCTCACAGCCTAGAATACTGATGGCCATGGCACGAGATGGACTGTTGCCATCTTTCTTCTCTGACGTGAACACGCAGACACAAGTTCCTATCAAGGGCACGATTGTGACTGGTGTCTGTGCTGCTGCTTAGCATTTTTCATGGATGTTTTTTTCCCAGTTGGCAGGAATGGTAAGGAAGCATCCGACTGTTATAGTTTGGGTATTTTGATGGTACTTTATAAACACAAAATAAGTGTCACAGTCTGCAAGACTACGCATGCATGTAAGCATTATGTAAATTGTAACGTGAAGACAGAATTAAAATCTTGTCTGTTGCAGGTCAGTGTAGGCACACTCCTTGCATTCACCATAGTTGCTATATTGATCTTGATACTCAGGTATGTCCCTCCGGATGAGGTCCCTCTGCCATCATCTCTGCGAGAATCATTCCATGAGCCAAGAATATGATGAGGAAAAGGGTCAGAATCCACTTGGAGATGAGAGATGCAACACATCTCAAATAAAGGATGTGATTGTGGTAGAAGTCGAACCAATGAAGGACCCTCTCGTCAAGAAGAAAAATATCTTCAGGTAGTGTGCACACAATTGGTTTCAGATTTAAATTAGTTATTCCCTTTTCTCCATAGCTGGTGCATTTTACTTCAGGTAACTAAAAAGAATGGCATTTCCTGATAATATTTTAGGCAAGATGGATGAGATGGAGCGTCGAGAGATGGCTGCTTTCAGCATAGGATCTGTCTGTCTAGGAGTTCTGGTCCTCACGTCTTCAGCTTCTGCGACATGGCTGCCTTTGTAAGCATCAATTAGATGCATAAAACAGTGTTAAGGGACGGTTAGATTTCTTCTCATGGTCGGTGCTATACGTATGAGTACTCATTGCTCTAACAAATCTAATGTATGTTTCCTATGCTAGTATCCCAATATGTATTGGCTGCATCGTTGGCAGTGTGCTCCTTATAGCTGGTCTTGGCGTACTCTGCTGGATCGACCAAGATTATGGCAGGCACTCTTTTGGTCACTCTGGAGGTACATAACACTGCTTGTCCTTTTGGTCTTCTTTTCTGAAGAGGATTGTCAGTACATCATGCTGACTGCTGTCTTTGCTGCAGGATTCACATGCCCTTTTGTTCCATTGCTACCAGTTATGTGCATCCTCATAAATACCTATTTGTTGATAAACCTGGGGTTAGTGTCCTATCCAAATGATCCACTTTACGCGTACCATTAAATGAACTATTTTGCCCCCTTTTTCCGTTATTCATCCGAAACATTCATTTGTGTTGTGTTCGTCAGTGGAGACGCATGGATGAGAGTTGGCATATGGCTGCTGATAGGTGTTCTCGTGTACATTTTCTATGGGCGAACCCGCAGCTCCCTAACAGATGCTGTCTACGTCCCTGTACCTATTTGTCTCGTATACAGGAGTTCATCAGGTTATGTGTCCTAGGGAAAGAATCGTGTCTGTCATCTTCAGTGACATGTTCCAGCTGACAAAACCTTGCGGGCCCTTTGTTTCGCATAGATGCATAATCGGATGTCAGCCAGGAAGGGCATGATGAATTATTAAAGCTTAGTCCACAGGTTCTCATGGATGCAAGATTTAGGCTGTGCATAAGCCAGATCACTATACAGTCTTGGAGCGATGTGTATGTGTGTACCCAATTGGGTGGTGTGTGTGATTCTGTTTGTAATTTTTTAAGCTCTCTGTACTGAAATGGGTAAAAACTGAAAAGAGTTACTGGAATCTTACAAATATTGCAATAGAAGCCACTTCTTTGAACTTGTATATGTTTAACAATGTAGAAGGATGGAACTTCTATCTGAATGGAGTAGTCTTCCTTCAAAAAATAAATAACAAAATGAACGAACTAGTCCATAAAGAAGCTGGAACAAAGTAGACAATGTTTGGAGCAGTATCAACTCTGAACTAAAGGATTTGAGGGCGCTTCCCCTGTCTGTTCTGCTTCGGTGGGATCAAGCCTCTGTTCTGCATTATTTCCTAGTAAATCTTGAGAAAATAAGCAGTGTCGTGGTCGGCGGGAGACGGTGTCGAGATTTTTCATATGAAATCACATGAAGATAACAAATCACCATCCTTTCTTTTGCAAGGAATAAAAAAATCACTATTCTTGTGTTTGAAAGAATTGTAGCAGTACCAAGTGCTCTCGCGGTGATGAAATTTGCCCAGATAACATCAGATCACTATCACTGTTTGTAGCATCTCAAAACAAAACAAGAGCGAAACTATTGCTTTTCGTAAGGAGGGATGATCCCTTTGAGAAAAGACGAGCAATATGAAAGCTCTCTCGGGTTGGAAGGACAAGACCGTGTGTCCAGCTCCTCTCACAGAAGCAAACGTGAACCCTCCAACGTATCGCTGAACATAGCCTCCTACCTGCAGCAACCAACCATCAGTAGAAGCAAGTTCACTTATGTTTTCAATTGTGAAGCAATTAAAGTGCAACCAATCCCTGTTAATAAGTACTACTGTCAAAAAATTGTTGGAGGACAAACTCTCATGTACCTCGTGCGCCGCTATCCATGGACGCCATGGTTCTGTGACGGAGAGGTTCGGATCATGGACCGTGTACCTCGTCGCGGTAAACGAGCAAATGCAGTCGAAATCCCCACTGAAGTTCGTCAAATATCAACAACGGCATGTCGTTATTTTTGGAGGAATATGATGCACTCTGGTGGAAATGGATTACCTGAACAACCATACGTGGAAGCCGTGCTCGATTAACCATTTGATGGTTGGCACCATAGTATCCGGTGAATCTTTCCAAATCCACGAAAATTCTGCACGAGCAGCACGCATGCATGCGGGTTAGTTCAGTTCACAAAATCGAAGAACATATAGGGAAAGTACCAGCTGATACAAAAGCTCATTCAACCAATCTTAATTGCTTACTTGCAGTCGCGCCATTTGGTTTCTCTGGCATGAAGAGCCTTCTGCACTGCAGGACGGTTGAGTTAGGCCGAGGTTGGCAGATGACTGCATGGATCGTACCCGGGTAACTGTAAAAAGATATTCAGAGAGATCGATCTCATTCTCATTTCACCGCTTCAGAAACTAGAATAAATGCAACTCTTAACTAAATTTTGGCAAATTAATTAACTTTTTTGTTGTCTTCTCCTGCGTACGTGGCTGCTGGAGTAATAGGACCCATCGCGGTCGGTGATGCAGGTGGGAGCGTATATGTTGTAGTAATCGAGGAGACCGTACTGAAACGCAAGTATCGGCTCGTAGCATCTCGCACCGTCCGAAAAGTCGATGAGCATCCAGGCCCTGCTCCATATCAGTTCATTGTAATAATCTGCACATATATTATTACGGAGCAAAGACATGCATGACATGACACAATTTACAGCAGTACTACTAGTGGCACCATGTTTCTCACCTGCACAGGAGGAGTGGCTTCGCCGCGGCGGCGCCGGGCGCTTCCACGAAGTAGTAGAAGAGCACGCGGCCGTTGTCGCCTTCCATGACATCCCAGCCCATTTGAAAATAGGTTCCTGGTGGACTATATGTGTATGTAAGAGGTTAAAAGTGTAGTCCTACCTTACTAGTTAAAAAGAAGCAACACCAATATATAAGATCAAAAGTTCTAATGGTGGTAACCCAATACGAAGTTAGGTCCAAACTAGTTTAGAACCTGAGGCATTACGCAGTCGACGGTCTCGTACCCGCCGTACTGGTCGAAGTCGACGCCCTCAGGCTGCCCCGGCAGCGCCGCGATCTTGTCTGCCGCCTTCAGAGCCTTGCGGTCGGAGAGAGAGTACTGATCTGTTCGGAGGCTGCTGGTGATCCTGAAAGCTGATTCGTGTACACTAGCATCACTAATGCTACTGCTTCTACTGGTTCTTCTAGATAAGAGGAATTTTGTGAGATGAACCTCCTGAGATGCATGGGCGATCGCAGAAATGAGAAGAAGAAGAAGGTACAAATGATAACTGTGAGATGATGGAGGTCCAACTTCGCATGGTTTTATAAGCCACAGAAAGTTGCTGTATCATTTATTTTCGGAACAAAGGTATTATCGTTTATGACCAAGATATCATCCTGATACGATCAAATCTGAATCTACCATGTAGTATATATGTTTTTGATATGATGCTTTTCTCTGGTTATTTTAGAAGAGAGTTAATGATTCACACTCATTTCCCAAAAACCTACAAATACGCGTGTCAATACTATTCTAGATTTTCAACTAACTAAAGTTAGTTAATGGCTTTGTTTTGTTACTAGAGCTTTTCCACTTATGCTTAGTTGCCTGCATCTTTCAATTTTGGGAAATTTTGCGGTATGCCTACACTAATATGGGTCGTTAATTTTGCGTGACCCAATGACTAATATCAACTATTACCTATTAGTAGGTTATAGGCGATCAGTGGTTAAGGTTAATGTGACCTTGTACTTCGTACAAGTGTGGAAGTAATAATAATATCAATAAAGCACAATGATAAATATAAAAGTATAATGGGGCTATAATATATGTCTTCTATCATCTTCCAATTTTGGCTCCAATAATAGCTTCCGTGCATAGAATGGAGCTACTTTTTGTTTAGACTCCGTATGGATTGATAGAACTTAGAATGTGTTGATCGATTGATACTTCAGCATTTTTTATCAAAAGTTATGCGTCATTAGTAACAAAATAATAGCTGAATATCAGTGAAAACCACATTTTTCATCAAAAAAATTCTAGTGATTTGTCAAAAAAGAACTTCCGTAGGGAATGTGATGTTCTGTAAATTTGTAGAATTTAAAGATCAAACTCAATTCTATATGGAAGATACGAAATTGACCAGCAGCGAAATGGACAGTAAGTGATGAATGGTGAAAATTCAATATTGACCTCGCAAAAGAAAATCAATATCGACGCTGTATTTGTTGTACGTTACATTTTGAGCACCGTGCAATAGTGCATCAGTATGGATCCATTGTGGATTGCAACATGATCAGCGTACAGTGCAAAATACATGGAGATGATAATTGTTCATGCATTCGACTAAGATGAGTGAAGTATGTATAGAGTTCACTGGATCGAACTACAAATACGTTCAAACTGGACGAGACAAGTGAGAGAAAGTTTAGATGACTATTTTTTTTAAACTAGCAACCTGCACGTGCACACAGTTCTCAGCATAAATCTACTTCAATAAAAAGAACGTGCACTACGTATACACATTAAAAATATAAGCCCTATTTTTTTTCTGAGTATTGATATAGCACGTTAAAAGCAAATTTATATAAGTACGACAATAACAATTCACAGGTATACAAATTGAAATAGAAAAGAATTAGAAGACCATAAGTATAATTATGAGACAATAAGTATATAAGTGATTAGAGGAGGATCTAATTTTTATCCACAACCATTGTCTGGAGAATTATAAACATTTTTTAAAAAACTGCAGGGAGTAATTGATCGCTGATTTTAAATCAATTTATGCACATATCGAAAGGGTGGCGAGGATAGTATGTGCAAGTCCACGTAGGTGCAGATTTTTGCATCTCTCGGATGCTACCCACCTCTATCTAGGCCGAACAGATTGGAGGCTAGCAGAATTACATCCTAGGAGGGTTTGCACCACACGTTGCATTACGCCCTTTATTTAAATGTATCGAATTTAGTGAACATACCCAATTCCTAGTTTCCAGGAAATCTGGATCTAACTTCGGCGTAATGTTCATATAGGGTATATGAGGACCAAGAAGAGGAATGTACAGAACAGCTCTAAATTCACCCACATGGTTACAACTTACAACTGGGGAATTTGTAAGACGAGTTCCAGATTCCAACAGTTTCATTCTGAAAATTACAAGAACGATCAAAATGCTTTGATTAGCTCTACTGTCATGGCACGCTAGTTTGGTTGTACTGACAGTTCATCCTCAAGGAAGTTGTATTCAAATGTGAAGTCGTTCTTGATTCTTTGACACCTGCAAGCAGTGTTAACGGGTTAGCAACACTCACCTTTAGCACTATTTTCAACGCATGTAAAGACAGAGAACTCATTTGGAAACACTGCGATACGGGATACCCTGCGCCAAAACTGATATATTTGGAGCAAGGGGCCAACTTACCATCCTGAACCATCATCTGTGAGATGGAAATCGAAGTACACATAGGATCCCCGCTCATACTCATCTGTTGTAACTTGTGGCTCCACATGCCGTTGGAACCAAGTATTGTACTTCCTGTGAAATCTCCATGACTGCTTTTTTAGTTCTCTAGCAGCCAAGTATTGTTGGTACGAGTTCTACCAAAGTAAAAAAAAAGGAGTGTCAGGAGCAAGAGCAAACAGTTTATGAAGTCATTAAAAGTTGGATGCCGGTGCCAGGAAAATGAATAGACAGTTGGAATTTGGCAAGCATGAAGCCTGACCTGTTGATAGTAGAATGCAAAGAATAACATATCTGTAGCTAATGTATCACTACCAATTCTTTCCCAAAAAGCAGGATTTGATACAATTGGTGCCTGAATTTGTGGGTAACTGGCAGGGGTCACTGAAGGGTGCCTCTGAAAATATGAGATAAAAAGGTTACAACATTAAATAGAAAATTTGGTGCATACACAAATGTACACAGCGTCCATACCGGAATATAATTTTTCGCACGCTCAGAGTCCTTAGGTTGTGGAAGCCTGTGGTATGCAGCTTCGAGCATTTGCAAATTGTAAAGCTGATCGTGACCAGAACTTGCAGCAGTTACACTGAGATTATCTCCAATTGCACCAAGATCAGATACACTCCTCCGGCCAATAACACCAACACCAGATGATGGCATGCCAGGTTGCAAAGCCTGCCCAGGTGATAGATCAGAATCTCTAGATAGCTGGGTGCCTTCTGCTATGGATGCTGAAGGATTCTGTCAAAACCATACAAGAAATATCAGTGTTAGAATAATAAGGAAACTCAAAGAAAAGCAAACAAAATCCACCCAGAATCTAAAATGTTACTAACCAAAATGGTTACTACAAATTGAGAGGCAAAAAAATTATACACTCTGTATATTGTTTTGAATTTTTCTGTTAAGTGTACAGAAGGGTGAGTCCCAGGTGGTTATGTGCATCAATAGAGATAATAGGGTATCATATAGTCAATACTATTAAGAATTACTGTTTAGCACATTGTAGGAGCAGATAAAAGATATGCAAAGGAGAACTAATGTGATAGTAGCCACAAATTAGCTTCCTAGGAAGCTAAGGCCATCAACAAGTCTGGAAGGTCAGTTTTGCACGACAGATAGGCCATATACATGACAGTTTTCTAAAATATTAGCAATACCCCGAAATCCTGGAAATGGATATTTTTATTTATTTCTTCTATTAGAAGAATGCCAGCTAAGGAATGCCATAGGTTATTCCAACTTACTCCATTACTTACTGATAGTTATTCCACCATTATTTACTCCAATTTATTAATTACTCACACTGATAATTGCAGTATTCGTACATGTAAGCATCTTATTTCACTGATTTCATGAGCAGGCATGTATGGGAAGGTGGACCATACCGAATATGGAGTCTTCGTGTCATCTTCATTGGTGTGCTTATTTGCTCCCGTTGTTGCAGCAGACTCCACACTAATATCTTCAGCCAAACCTTGTTGCTCTTCACTTTTTGTATGCCCAGCATCTGCACATACTGCAAAATTCTTAATGCACACAATAAACTAGTGGTCAAATACTATGAGCCTCCAATTTTCTAGTACTCGAAATGAATGTATGTTCGTTACATTGATCGAGAATTGGGGATTCATGAGGTTGTAGCTGAAACGAGAAGGCAGAAGGATACCTGGTCCCTGAACCCCTAGCCCAAGGCCCACTTGAGAGGAGATAGAGGAACTCTGAGAATTAAACTGCATGAATGAATTAATCAGAATATGAAAGTGATTACTATACATTGAGTTTAGACTTTAAAAATTATAATATGGTAGATCACATTGAGGAATACCTCTACAATACTATTACAGACTCTACTAGTTGATTGATGCCTTAATAAAAAAGGTTAGCATGATAGCATCTAAAGAGGGGCTTGCACTAGATATGTCCAGTAGAACAGCACTGATTTAACAGACTGACAAAATTCAATATATATTCAACTATTTTGTGCTTCTCGATTAAAGGTGGCCTTGATGTATCACAATTGTTTTTATTATTATGTAGTAACAGCAGCAAGAACCTGTTGTAAGAGGGGATTTGGCTGCTGCGTCGAAAATTGCTTCTGATTTATGCCCGTTATATGAGAAACATTAAGAAGGTTGCCTTGCTGCTGCTGTACTTGCTGCAATCTTTGCAAGTACTTCTCCCTTTGGTCAGTAATCTCAGGTCTTCCACGAAATTGTCCCTGCAAATACAAATAAGTAAATGTCAAATACCCCTAAAATCATACAAGTATTTTGTGACCCCAGTGAGGGATTAACAATGACTAAAAATGAATAAAATCTACAAGAGGGAAAACACGGTAATTTGGATGCATCAAAATTGAGAGCCATTGGATCAAGATGAAATAACAACAACAGTTCATGACTGAGACCATGTAAAAGCTCAAAGTAAATCTCCATATGATTTGAATCAGTTGAAACCTGAAAGACTTTAAAAACTGAAATATTTTCTGATTCATTTGTATATCTGATAAATCTACAAAGTTTTTATGATCAATGACAATATTTGCAAGAGTACGGTGGAATTCAGAAACAAAATAACAGGGCAAAGGTACGTACACTTTCACTTTGATTTTGAAAACCAGCAGGAGCTTGAGGCCTCCACTGAACCCCAGAAACAACTGGAGGAGAAAAGACTCTTCCTCCAAGAACGGCACTTTCACTTGTGTCATTAGAATCAGAGCTAATTGCATCGTTAGTCCTCAGAACCGGCTGTGGTTGAACTTTATTACCAAGAGGTGAAACCAACTGCTGAGAAAGACCACCACTGTTAATCCTCTCATCAATATTCAATATGTTTCTTTTGGGCAATTCATTTATTGCGGGAAGTGCATTAATCGATCCATTTCCTGGAACTGGACCTACACTTATGGGAGCAGCACCTAATGCCTGACTAGTTAACCCACGAGTAATACCCCTGCCAAGTCCAATTTCGGTAATTGCAGGAGATGATCTGCGCGGAGGAATGTTCATGCTATCATCATCCTTCAAGGCACTAGATGAGTTTGCAGGAGTTGAAGTAACAGCAGGCATGCTCTCTGAAGCACTTCGAACAGTAGAAGCAGCAGAAAATATTGCAGGTACTGTGGTAGGAACAGTTGGTCGTACTGGGCCTGGGGAAATAATGGTATCTGCCGAAACTGAAACAGCTGCAGCACTGGTACTGATGGCGGTGGGCACAACTGGCACTGAAGGTCCCAGACTTCCACCTTTCAAAGGTGGTGTTTGTGGGACCGATTCAGGATTGCTTTCTTGCGAAGCTGTTTCCTCTGTTTGATCTTGTAATGTACCTTGTGAAATTGTTGATACAGTAGCCTGAAGCGAAGGGAGAAGGAGTTGGCAAATCAGCAAATCAACAAGTGATGATCAGGATTATACATTAGAAATAACCTAGCAGGACATAATTCCTCAATCTTGTTAGATGTTTTTATTAAATGAACAAATTGGCAAGCTCCACAGGGATTCAAGCATTAGCTTCATAGGGAACAAAATCACATAGATCAATACTATCACTTAAAGGTTGACAAGAAAGCAGCAGCCCAGATGCCAGCTAAGCTGACACTGTGGTTAGCAAATAACAAACCAGGTGTTCTGTGTATTCAATATACAAATACTATATGTATTCTGCGTGTATCACAAACCAACAGATAATTAATACTACCTCCATTCAGAAATTTAGGTCGTTTTTGACTTTCTGCAATCTCCAATGCAAGACTTTGACTACGATTTTCAATCATAATATGCTACCAAAAATAATATTAACAATAAATAGAATATGAAAGAATTTGGCTAGACAAATCCAATGACATTACTTTCACATAGTCAATCACATATTTTTCCACACACTAGTGGTCAAAGTTCCAAAAAGTTGACTGCACGCATCCTAGGACGACCTACATTTCTGGACGGAGCTAGTAACTAATTATGAAAAGCATGTACCTGAGTAGGTGAAGTTGCCACAGGACTCTTCGTACTCGAAACCGCACCAGTAGAAACAACAGCAACACCCTGCCAAAGAAGAAACAATGTTGAAAGATATATAATTATCCATATATGTAACTAAAAGATGAAGAACTGCATAACATAAAACACATGGTAGAGAAATAACCTCCACCAATGTAGCAGACTAGCAGTATTTATAAAGAAGCACATAAGAACTGATAGTTTCACCAGTTGTTTCTATTAACATTATAACAAGAACCAAAGTAAAACAAAGAGGTAACCAGCATTAACAGCTCACAGCCCACCTTAATTATAAGTGTGGAAGGAGCAAGTGAAACCATGTCTTCAAGTGCTTCAACCTTCTCCATAGGTAATGTGCTATAAAGTTCCTCAACATCACTAAATTCATCAAAATCTTCCTAAATTTGGATTAAAAAATGGATAGTCAGAACAAATAAAAGATCTACAAGACGTTGTAGATTATCACAATTAGCACTCAGCTATATCAAAAATGGATACTACGACAGCTAAATAGGAAGACAATCGCACCTGGTTACGCTCAACATAGTCTTCTAGGAAATCTTTAACATCATTGACTTGCTCAGGACTCAACTCATCATTATCCAGAAGTCTCAAGATTGACTCCAATTTTTTTACATGAGCTTTATGCCGCGTAATAGATTTCTCTAAATGTACCTGATAATGCATAATTACTTCCTCTATACTAGAGATTGTCGGAAACAAGTTCCGTAAACAATAAAACATGATCAGTTGGCAACGCAATACAACTGATCATACCAATCGAGGAGGTTTTTGCTTTCCTTTCTTAAATGAAAGTCCTTCGAGCTCTGCTTCAAAATTATCAATCTGATTTTCCAAATCACTAACCTGTAAACACAACCCAAAAGTATACTAGAGATGTTGCACTTATTTACAACAAAGAAAGCAAATAATAACAGCAAAAATTGTCGCAGAGCACATAGTATGATCGTCATTATCAAAATATAAATAAACATTAGCATCTTCAAGTGTATATGCAAGTGACACTTTCAGAGTAATCAGATCAAAGAAATTAGTCATCAAAATTCTGAAATAGTCTATCATCATACGTCACAAGGATGAGAATAGTCACGAGGCAGAATCTGCAAAACTCATGTCTTTCATAACAAACTCTAGATCAAAGGCATTCAAACAAACAATAGTACAACATGTACATGTTGCAAGTAAATTCTTCTTTGTTTAGTCCTGTTTACGTAAAGCACAAAGCAGACATGAACATAAGTGCACAAGACTAAGCATACAAGTGCTGCTTCCAACATACCACACTGTTAAGCCAATCTCTTGTTTCAGCTTTAGCTTTCTCTCTGGGATCCTGCGTGAAATAAGAAATGATGTTGAGATGAACAGCAACTGAAAAAAAAACATTCAAGTAATGGATAGACCAAGGCTCTCACTTTTGGAAAAATGCTGTCTGTGAAATCAGCCCTAACCAGGTAGACAAGACAGGCAAAAGTGTAAAGCTGGACCAAATATGTTACAGAAAATGAAATCTATAGTTGATTATCACTTAAGATACAAACATAGATTTTCCAAACTGCCCCTTGCAATTGATTTCTGGTCTTTCATTACTTCTGCTACTTTCTGAAGTGAATTCATAGCTCCGGATAAAGTCATATTTGCTTTCCTAAAGACCTATACAGCACTGTTATTTCTCATGCGCAGAAGCCGAACAATAGCTCAGACTTTCTTAGTTTAAACCAACAAAGTTTTAACATTTTACAAACAAATGTGCCAATGAGGGAAAGGGGAGAATTAAGCAAGACCAGAAAAGAAAATCCATTACAAGACTACAAGAAGCACATTGTACAACTATATAATTAGGGTCGTCAGTCTTGGAACGAACTGTTATATAAATAACTTGAAGCAGTTACAACCAAAACTAGAAAACTGTGATAACACAAAGAAAGGAGACTGAGCGCTTACAGTTTTTGGTTGTTGACCTAACCCTTCCTTGGAGAAGGCCTTGGTTTTAGTTTCCTTCTCACAGACCTTAAATCGTTCCATCTCACGTTCAATCAGCTTGCGGGCATCCATAAGAGCCTGCTCATAAGAGGCACTAACCTATGTCAACATATATCACAAATAGATTAAACCCAGAACAATAAGCTATGCCTAACATAAAATGGTAATATGTACACGATGGCACAAGCCACAAAAAATATGAGACAAAGAAACAACTGCTGCTGTAAATGAACAATTAAAATCCAGAATCCTCCCATATTTCTTCAGTAAAACATTCTTTCATTCCCGAAAAAAAAATGCATCATATAATAGCATAACTGTAATGGTCAAACTAGATTCTGGATGAAGCAAACCATTCTTACAGTTGACCAGAAAGGGATGGTTAAAATGAGAGACATATTGCATATCTAATTAAGAAACAAAATCAGCAATTGCGTCATCTCCAGAACCATCAGTGAGCTGTTGATTTGGCGAGTTTGTCTAAAAGCCTTTTTGACCTCGAAGGTTAGCAGGGACTTCAGAGTCCTATAAACTCCTAAACTCTGCTGGACATCTGTGGAAATCAGCATATTGCACTAAAAGTTAGACAAGTGAAGTGGGTGCCTTAATCAAAATGACTTCTCAAAACTGTGGGTTCCACAGCTTAATCCAGTCATAGCACAATTGGAACACGAGTTCAGAGCCGTGCTATAGACAATATTCTCTCACATTTAAATCTGAACACCAAAGAAAGATCCATAATGTTCTGGTGTTCCACACACATTAGACCATTTAAAATACGTCATCTAGATTCTGGAGCTTTCTTTGCCTCCCACTACCACTTATCTTAATACAGTCCATACTTTATTCAAACTCATTTCTTTAGGTTCTTAGAAAATAAAATGATACTATGCTGTTATACACTTAAAAGAATAACATTATGTGCAAACTCACTTCTAGCACAGGTATGATTTCCATATTCCACACAATTGTGATCAAGTTATATCAACATTCAATTCATCAGACAAAAAGTATCAATATACCAGTTAGCTTAAAGGCACCAACTATAACCACATCATCGTTCCAACTACGATGGATGGTGTATACTTAATATTACCAAAAATGAGAAAAAGAAAATATCTGAATAGCACACTAAACCAAGATATAAATGTGTACGTTGTAAAGACAAAAGCAGAAGCACTCAAAACTGGATCTCAGGTCTCATCATCCAAAGTCTACTCTCTCAGCTACCATCGAGAGTTAACCTCCCTCCATCCGCATTTAAGGGGACATTCTCCAATCAAGGTTCCTACAGACCAATCACCGTCTATATAGCTTCCTTGCTCAATCACCACCCGCATTGTGCGACATAACAGAGCTTCTTGTAAGAAGATACATATGTCCGTACAGTTGGCTAAACATAATAGCGTGAGTGCGTGACAGACCATAATTCTAAGCAAACAGCAGCACATTGCATCATGAGCAGTTCCATCCACGTACATATAAAAGCGAAACTACGGCGTGCGGGGCAGGTGAGAGCTCACCTTCTTGTCCTTGATCTCGCTGGACTGGATCCACGTCTTGATCTGGTCCCTGTACCGCTGCAGCTTCTTGATCTCCTTCTTGAGGTCCGCCTCGAACTTCTCCTTCTGGTTCGCATTCTCGGTGTCGTAAACCTGCGCACAAACCCAGAGAGCGGGAAAAAAAAACTTAGACAAAATCTCGCAAAATCGTACGGACACAAAATCGGGTGCGGGGGTAGAGGGAGGACCCGTGCCTTGTTCCAGATGCTGTCGAAGACATCGACGCCCTCCTGGACCTTCTTGAGGACGCGGTCGATCTCGCCCTGCAGCTTCCGGCTGGCGCCCATGGAGTCCTCTCTCCTCCCGCGCGGCCAGGCTAGGGTTTACGATTTGGGAGCGAGTAAACGGAGACTGGAGACTGGGAGCCGAAGGAGAAGACGGGTTCTCCCTCGGGTGCGTTTATTCGTATGGGTCGTGGTGCGGGCCCATGGGAGCCCTCAACCGGGTGACGTGGCAGTAATGGTGGATGTGGGCCCGTAGGCCCATGCCGAGATTCCAGGTCAGATTAAGCGGGCTGATAGCCCTTGGGCTGTTGAGCCCATCGGTTGGTAGAATCTTCAAAGGACTTCTAATACTCTAGCTCTCTAGTCCGACCCGTTTGGCCCACTCGATTGATCATATAGATGGGCCAAGCCCAAAAGTGAATCATCCTTGCCCAAGCCCATCGTAGCAAATTTCACAAAATTATCAATTTAATAATACAAGCTATCACAAAATTCAGTTCAAAAAACAGCTATGGCACAAACATAGATCTAAGAACCAGTGTCATAGAACTATGGATTTATTGATAATCATACCACGTAATTACAAAGTTAAGATTTTGTGAGCGTGGATGTGGCTTTAGGTTTGTGAAAACACATCAAAAACTCGTAATTTTTTGTTATATAATTAGTCCGTAGTATGTATTTATGTGGATTTGGTCTCTAGATTTTTGCTATCTTATATATGGGAGTTGGTGAAGCGGTGTCACACTTACAACTTCCCATTTTGCCCTTACCCATCTCCACTTTTAGACTGCTTTATAATCTCAACAAGACAACTAAATTAGTTAGACTCATCAAACATCACCGTCGGCTGCTCCTTTGTAATCTGCTCTCCGTCTCCTTGGTGATCTGCTCTCCGCCTCCTCCTGGGATATTTGCTCTATATCCCCGTTGCGCCTCACCATCCCGTCCTAGCTTCGCCATAGTCATCCATCACGTGCCCAATAGCTCAGCGATCAAGTCATCCGCGCCTCTCCCGGCGAGCTCACCGCCGCACCAAACAATAAAGATCACCGGCTGACAACGATGCACACGTCCATTCCACCCCAATGTGATCAAGATTTGCAATAACAGTAAGTAAATTTTTATGTAATACCGATTACAGATTTCTCAAAGAGTGGAACAATGTCCTTTTGTAAGATGTATAACAATGTGCTTTCTTCAAGTCTTTTGGGAGCAACTAGATGTTATTATCCGGGAGCATTCCGAACCGACGTTGTTGACTGCATTCTTCGTCTTACTTTGATGGAGCTGATTGTTCTTTTGTAAGATGATATGGAATAAGATAATCAAGTCATTGATTATTCTTTGGTAACCTGATAGGGTAAAAGACAATAAAGGTGAATACCTCGCTTTAAGTCCTAAAAGATTCACTTTAAAAAGATCAGCTTCAGCAGTAGCAACTTCCTCAAGATCAGCCTTTGTCTTTTATTAACTGAAGAGATCTCCTTGGAGTGGCAAGGAAGATCTGTTCTTGAGTTAAAAGAAATTGTGCAGTGACATTGTCAAATTGTCATGATGATTTTCCTTTGGTTCATCTTCCTATGGTTTCTTGTTTATTTTGGAGTGCAATAAAGAGAACTGTAAAATGCCCCACATTTGTTAGGACTTTGCTCTAAAAGGACCCCTTTCCTTAACATGGATAAAATTACCCATTTAACTCTGAGACTTTGATAAAATACATAGAACAAAAATGTAGAGCTCAGCTGGACCTGGTTGTTGAGTTGTCCTTGGGAGATCAGAAGCCTTTTGCTTCAAGTTCAAAATATCAGCTTCAGCAGTAGCAACTTCCTCAAGATCAACCTTTGTCTTTTATTAACTGAACAACATTTTGAAATGGTGAAAAACGTTTAAGCTTTAACTAAAATAAACACAGCTTATAAAGAGTACCTTGTTGTCTATTGTTGACGGGAAGGACACCTGCCCTCTTCGCATATCCCAGACTCCAATGAGGCCCTCAAACTTCTCTCCTTCTGCAGCTGGTCTCGTAAATTTTCCACCTGTTGAATACACAAAGTATTCTTGTTGAACAGAGAAAGTGCACGACTTACTCTGACAAGCATAGCAAAACACTTTCAGAAGCACGGAAGCACTATATAACTGTGAGTTATACTTGCCTGCACCAGATTCCTCTAAGAATTGTCCTATGTTTCCCAAGCTTGACTCTTGTTTTGATTCAAATTTTTTGGTTCGTAAACTTATACTGTACACTCCATGTCTTATTCACAGATGGGGTCTTCAAAGCAAGAGTGGCATCGCACTCCGTTTACGGACCTAACCAATACAAGAATTAGAAGTAATGGTCACTAACTACTGTCAAATATATATAGTTCTAGCTTACAGTGCATAACTAAATACATGGTATCAATCTGCAGCCGCGCATGACAATGTTTGTCGCACTCCATCATCGATGCCCATCTCGATATCGTCTCGTAAACAACATCAATCTTCTTTCTTTTTAGAAAAGTATAGTCATATAGAAACGGAAATCACATTTATAAATAGTAACTCACACTCTGCTGTATTTATGAGTTTCAATATCTGCATTTTCAAAAACAAGGTTAGAGAAAGAAAAAAATGTGAGAGAAGGATGGGAAGCAATACATGGAGTACTATTATGCCAATCAATTTTATTAAACAAAATAAAACATGACCATACAGGGAAGATGCGCCATAGTGCCGAATGGAAGAAAACTAAAACGCCTGTACCTAATCAGTCACCGGGGACATTGCAGTGGCTACACTTAATAGGGAAAAAGAGTACACAACCCAATAGAAGACCTATTACGTCAATATACATTCTGATATTTGAGGAATGAACAAACATGACGAAAGATGCAATAGTGCCGAATGAGGCTCCTTCTCTATTTGTCCGTTTTTCAAAGTGTTTTACTAATAATGTACCGTTGAGAAATGGATCGTTATGTCTCTCTGATCACCACGCAGAAGTGCGTTAACGTTACATGATCATCTTGTACGTCCCAAGAACTGAGCCGATCGAGATCCCGTTCCGGACAGCATTTGGCTTGAACCTGCAAAATTAGCAGCAAATTCAAAAATGACGATAACACTTCCGCGAAAACCAAAACAAAGAAATAAAATAGGACGATGACAGATATCAACAAACTTATATGATTCTTTTTTCTGAAACTCAGGCGACATTTATCGGTATGCTCCATCTGACGAGTTTTATGTTCTACCTAGTACTAATGAGCCGTTGAGAAAAGATACCGATGCACGGTCTATCTCGAGTCTTGACCCTCTGTCGCGTACATGTAATCCGGACACAATGGCATGGGCTTAATTAACAGCTTAATTGACTACTCCCTCTGTTCAAGAATGTAAGGCGTATTTTGATTCGTTAAGACAAGCCTTTGACCAATAATTACTTTATTAATATACAGTTTATGTGATTCAAAATTATAATCATAAGGAAGTAGTTTCAAAGAGAAATCTTATAATATCAATTTTATGTCACATAAATCACATATGAATACAGTAATTATTGGTTAAAGTTTTATCTTAACTAATTGAAATACATCTTATATTCTTAGATGGAGGGAGCACTATATTATATACTGCAAATAGCTGTTAGTAACGAGAAAAACAAGATTAACGAGCCGAGAGACGATCGAGAAAGATAAGCCTGCCCGCACTCATGTGTTGGGTGTACGTGCATGGTCAGATCCAAATCGCGGAGATCGAAGCGGAATAATCATGCAAGCCGGAGTGGAGCGGCTGCAGCACATGATCCGTGCATGGGCCGATGAGTCAGCAGCAGGTGCTGCCCCAAACCAGACGTGCGCGCGCGTGTACAAAGTGTTCCTTGCGCGAACGCGTGCGCGCACCATGCATGCATGCAGCCATGTTGCGCCCGTGCGTTTTGGTTTTGTCGCAGCCTTCCCCTTCTTTAATTAATTCGAATTTTTTATTTTAAAAATACTTAAACTTTCTTTTACATAATATTTTTATCATAAAATAAGAGGATAAGGATACATGATCCAATAAATAAAGATCTAAGTGCTCAGAATTTAAATGATATCACTCAAGTGCTTCTAGACACTTATTTCTAGAAACGGTGGAGCTATCAGTTGTGGATTGATTAAGGCCTCAATCGACCAGCTTCGTCTTTGACATGACAGATAGAGCAGTGCACTAGAAAGTTAAACTCACCTTGTGCTGTTTTTTGAAGAAAAAAACTACAGTACTGATCATTAAGAAGTTGAAGTCAAACCTAACTAGTTGAGTGGTCCCGGACAGTTCGTGCGTTTAGATTTGTTGTTCTTGAATAAGAAAGTTCTCTTAATCTTTCATCATTGTAATCTAGATTCACCAAGCGGTGTAGAACTTTTACTTTTCACTAGAACTAGTCTACTCAGTTATAATTCGACCGCACCAAAATAAAATATGTAAGTTTTCTTTCTCTTGATTAATACAAGTATTCTATAATTTTAGATTAATATGGAGATTTATATTCTCAAAAGAAATGCGTTATCTTGAATCTATCATGTTGTTTGTAGATATATAGAGCCATCGAGGACTGGTATCGGGTTCTTGGTGGCATCATTTTTATGGCACGGGGATCGGATCGTAGAATCATGATAGGGTCAACTCCTCGAAAATCATTAATCCATATACAGATTGTAAGATCTGGATCACTACTTTAAATCTCGGTCCTAATTGATCTGATAGGACAATACAATTGCAAGGTGATTGCAATACTGACTACCAGGTAATTAAAACCCCTTTCTAGCAAGATACGGCTCCCAATATCGTTGTTACTTCTTAGCTTATTACGATACAGATAGCGTAACCTCATACAAAGTAACAAATTTTTTCTTCACCTTGTTATTTATGTCCTTCAAATTCTCTAGTAAAATTTTAGTGGACTTGACTTTAAGAAATAGATATAGCTTGCAACAATGGAATTTATTTGTTTCTAGCTCCTTAGTATTAAAAGAAATAACTTCATTATCTCTATTCTTGTTCTCTCTTCCACGTCAACAAAAAACTGATTTGACAATTTTAGAAAATAACTAATATGGACTATTGGAGATACTATAAGTTTTGCTTAAACTTACTCCTCTGTAATACTCACCAAGGCCACATTGAAACAAGGTATTTTTTTCTCGAATCCGGTGAGAATCAAACAATTTCAAGGATTTCTGCATTCCAACGAGATCTAAGGAGCTGAAAGCTTGTCAGACAACTCGACTTTTGAACTGCATCAGCTAGCCAGCTAGGCAGCCAAAATGCGCTCGAGGTGCACGCGTACTCGACCGAGATAGATATGGACCCACAGGTACTAATCCTTGGCTCCGTGCTTTGATGTTGTATTGCTCTTCTTGTGCCATTAGTCTGTTAGAAATTAAAGATAATTGTGAATCGGTGACTGTATTGCATACATCTCTTGAGCGGGATTATGCCGTCATTTTCTGCTTCCGATCCATGAAACTTTCTTCATTATTTTGTATAGTTTCTCCAAAGTACTATGAGATGTTGTGTTTAGCATAAACTATTTGTGATATGTCACTTGTTAAGGGGGATTTTCAGTTTTTCTATTGAGTCGTATTATTAACTCTGCACACCTATTATTGGATCCGCCACTGGTAACAACATAATATACGTGCATTGTTGGATCCTGTGCGTACTCAGCCTGTACTGTAGATCCATTTCGGTCGCCATCGTGCGCAGGAATGCAGGTTATGTATCACGTACTTACAGCCCATCGTACCATGCGTACGGGGTAAACCATGATTATCATTACCATCCATATTCCATTCACGCACGTACGCGCGTACATATATGCAGTACCAGATCAAGCATTCAAGCTGATACTCCGTAATAATTGATTGGTCGATATGGCGTAACTGCACGTGGGTTTGTCCATTAATCTGTCCATCGATTCTCGCATGTGATCCTGCGAGCTCGCACGTACGCACGTCGCCGTTCGCGCACACGGTGGCGAGGCGAGGTCATCCTCCGTGGCTCCGTCCGCCGCTCGCGAGAATGATTAGTACTGGTCTGGCGGATGAAAACAGTTCGGTCCCGTGCATGAGAGCTTCCTGGCACCCTGCAGATCAGGTGGATCAAGCACACGTTGCAGTTAACGGCCGGTGGCCAGCGCCGTCCGTACATATGCACCGGCGGATAACTGGCTCGTCTAGTCATGCGGCCCCAATCCTGCCTTATGGGGAAGCAGAAGTAGACGTTGAAAAGCAAAGGTGACTTGCGGCTATAAATTTAAAGCATGTTTGCTTGTGTTGTGACTGTTGACATAGCTGATGTTGACTGGCTGTTTAGAAAAGTAAATTTATGGCTTTAAGTTGATCTAAACCATCTATAACATTTTTGAAAATAGGCTTTGAAGTTTTAGCACATTGCAAAAATTTAGGGAAAAATAGATTTTTCAAATATCTGTATTTGCACTGCAAAGTCTATAGCTACTATTGATAAAAGCTGACCATTTAGTAGAGCTGTAATTTTTCTTAGTAAAAAACTGTTAAAAAGCTCAACTAAACAAGGCCTTAATTAACTAGCTTGCCGCCACCGACCACGCCGTGGATTTGCCGTCCGGTGATGCTGGACTGGAAGCGACGAATTCGACAACTCTCCGCTCGGGCGCAGTAAATCGACCAGTGCCCCCAAAACTCGCCTCACACTGGCTCAACAGCTTGCTGGTAAGGTACCTGGTACTGTCAGTGGTGGTGGATATACGACCGTTTAATTTGGCGATATTCGCCAAGTGCAAATGCCTTTTGGAGCTACCACGGGGGCAAAAGACTGGAGCCAGTAGCGAGCTAAGTATCCTGGAAAATTGTCATTGCGACCATCTGCTTGAAATGTTTTGATGCAGAGTTACAGAAACTGGACGTGTAGATCACCTGTACCTGGGTGCAAGGCCACGATTATTTGAGCTGCAGAAGCAACGGGCTGCACCTTCTCATTTTCGCTATATGCACCTTGTGCGCAAAGAATTTTGTAGTGCAAAGAAATGTGGACCACAAGGTACATCGTTAACAACATAGGACTATAATGCTGATATACATATAGCACTCGAACGAGAACCTCTATATATCTCCAATTGCTGATTGCCCGCTTCAAATATAGAAAGTAGCAATGCACACCACGACTTCCAAGCTGGAAATTAACTCGACAACTTTTCAATAGAAAATCGGTTTTGCTAATTAAAACTTGACTGTTTTCAATTTGTCAACAATCAGATTTTTCGTTTACCATTTCTTCCTCCTCCTGAAGCCTTCTTCTTCTCGCTTGATTGTTGCTGTGTGCTACTGTTCTTCTTAAGCTCTGGCGATCTTCCTCCTCCTCCGGCCACACTGTTTCCGCCGCCAATGCCACTGCTGGCGAGGTTGGGGTTCTGGTGGGAGGTACCGACGGGGTTTCTTTGTGTTCCCCGGGCTTAGAGGGATGACCACCGGGGGCAGTGGAACCGGCGGTGGTGGCAGCAGGTCAGGAGGGGTGGCGATATGAGGTGACAACACCGCCAGCTGCGGAGATTACAAGATAGCCGGTGTGGCGGAGCTTGTGGGCGGTTCGACGAGGCGGGAGAGGAGGCGATGGTAATGGTTGAGATTAGGAGGTGAGGTGGAACCGGAGCGGGGAACTGCCATAGAAGGGAAGGTGGCAGGGGCGGTGGCGACAAGAGTGAATCGGCAACGATGTGGAGGGATGTGGAGGAGGAGGAGGGAACAGGTGAAGGAAGAGGTTGGACGAAAGTGGTTCGTCAGTGTTGCACTGGCGCCGACGAGGCCAGGGTGGTGATGCGCAAGGGGGCGAGTGGTGGCAATGTATCAAAGGCTTGGTGGAAACCGACGAGAGAGAGAGAGAGAGAGAGAGAGAGAGAGAGAGGGAGGGAGGGAGGGAGGGAGGAGGAGGAGGAGGATGGGGTTGATCTGTTAAAGATGTGAGAGCAATCCTAGCCGTTGGATCTGGATCATATGGTGAAAAAAAGTGACTGTTGGCAAAAACAAAAATGGTTAACTGCTAATTAAACACTCTTAAAGAAATTATTGCTTTCGATGAGAAAAGCTTTTAACTCAGGATTTCAAAACTTCCAAACTGTGAGTAGCTAGATGGTATGTTCAATCCGCGAGGTGGCCGAGTTTAGAGTGTTGGCTCTCCTCGATTTGGCGCTCGACTAGAGGTCTGAGAGATTGAGAGGACTAGGAATTAAAACACATGGTAAAAGTGGAGACGATAGAAATGTAGTTATAGGTAATAGCATTGTATTTATCTATGAAGAATATTATAGTGGAGTATTTAGGAATGAGATAAATTTTTTACTTTTTTTTTCCAGAAAAATAGCGGTGGATTTAGGACGTACAAGAAGCGACCAATAAGACTGTCCGATGACACAGATCACAGATGGTCGACGATCGGGACTTACTCTCTTTAGGATGACATGTTAGCATTTTTCGTGTTAAATCCCACCGTTTACCTGGCTTCGGGAAGTCTTATTGCCGGCGAAGTTAACCACGCGCGCATGAGCTTACAACAAATACACAATTAAGACCTGTACGATTCGTGGAGATAAAACTCATGCAAATCAAAGAAGCTCTAGGTATCCAGATGGAAAGATATGTTGGAGAGAACACACGTAGTCACGTAGAGAAACAAGCGCCGGCGAGAGCGGCACACGATTCCCCGGGCCGGTGGGTTCCCGCCGCGCGCCGCCATTGCCGGTCGTGTCGGCGTCGATGCCGTTGCCGCTAGAAAAACATGGCACGGTCACACTCGCACTCCCGTCGCAGTCCCGGAAACGGAGCCAGCCCCACCACCAACCAGTTCACCCAATCCGATGCCGCTTTCTGCCACTCCACTACCAGACAACGCTCCGTGCTCCGCAGGGCTCCGTTCCACGTGGCACCCACCTCCGTCCTACGTGGCTCCCGGCCCCACCTCTCCCGCCCGTTGCCGCGCCCTTTTAAACCCGCCCCGTCCCACCTCCGCCTCTCTCCAATCCCCGCTCCCATCACCACCGCCTCGTCTCCCTCCCCAGCCACCACTCTCCAACGGTCATCTCCCAACTCCCCCATCGCTCACAGCACCTGGAGATCTTCTCTTTTCCGAGATTCGAGTAGCCCTTCCCTTTTGCGGCGGAGAAGCTTCCAGGATCCGAGAGGAAGCCGAGCTTGCGAGCAGCAGTCGCCATGGTGGAGGAGGGGGCGAAGCGGCGGGTGGTGGTTGAGGTCTGCAACGCGCGGAACCTCATGCCCAAGGACGGACAGGGGACGGCGTGCGCCTACGCCGTCGTCGACTTCGACGGCCAGCGCCGCCGCACTGCCACCAGACCGCGTGACCTCAACCCGCAGTGGGGGGAGCGCCTCGAGTTCCTCGTCCACGACCCCGACGCAATGAGCGGCGAGACGCTCGAGCTCAACGTCTACAACGACAAGAAGGCCATCTCCGGCGGGGGAGGAGGAGGCAGCGGCCGACGCGGGGGCACGTTCCTCGGGAAGGTCAAGGTGGCCGGCGCGTCTTTCGCCAAGGCTGGAGACGAGGCGCTCGTGTACTACCCGCTCGAGAAGCGGAGCGTCTTCTCGCAGATCAAGGGGGAGATCGGGCTCAAGATTTGGTTCGTCGACGAGCCGCCCCCGCCGCCTCCTGCACCTGCAGCAGAAGAGAAGGCCGATGTCCCTGCCGAGAAGAAGGAGGCGACCGAGGAGAAGGGCAAGGAGTCGGCTGCTGCCCCTGCCGCTGAGGAGAAGAAGCCGGAGGCGGCGCCCGCCGAGGAGAAGAAAGCAGAGGAGGCCAAAGCAGAGGAGAAGAAACCAGAGGCGGAAAAGAAGGAGCAGGAGGACGGCAAGAAGAAGTCGTCGGAGAAGGGAAAGAAGGACGGAGAGAAGCCCAAGGAGGAAGGTAAAGCTAAGGCGGAGGAGAAGAAGGAGGCAGCGCCTCCTTCTCCGTCGAAGGCCCCGCAGCCCTCACCATCGAAGATGCAGCTGGCTGCCGCCGGAGTCGCCGGCGACCTCGAGATCCGTCCCCAGACTGCTGCCGAGCGGAGCATGGCCGCCTCGGGTGGCAGTGCGTCGTACGACCTGGTGGATCGCGTGCCTTACCTGTTCGTCCGGCTTCTCAAGGCGAAGCATCAAGACGGCGGTAACAAGCAGCCGCTGTACGCCCAGCTGTCCATAGGCGCTCACACCGTGCGGACTCGAGCCGCCACTGCCGCCGGCGAGTGGGACCAGGTGTTCGCCTTCCACAAGGCTAGCCTCACAGCCTCCTCGCTGGAGGTCACCGTCCATGAGGAAGCCAAGAAGCCGGAGAAGGAGGGAGAGCCTACTCCGCAGGACTCCAACCTCGGCTTCGTCTCCTTCGACCTCCAAGAAGTCCCGAAACGGTCACCGCCAGACAGCGCGCTCGCGCCGCAGTGGTATACCCTCGAGGGGCACGCCGAGGATGGCACCGCGGCCTGCGACGTGATGCTCGCCGTGTGGGTCGGCACGCAGGTGGACGAGGCGTTCCAGGAAGCGTGGCAATCCGACTCCGGCGGCTACTTGGTGCACACCCGCTCCAAGGCGTACCTGTCCCCCAAGCTCTGGTACCTCCGCCTCAGCGTCATCCAAGCGCAGGACTTGCGCTTGCCGTCGCCGCCGGACGCCAAGGCGAAGCAGTTCGGTCCCACCTTCCCGGAGCTGTACGTCAAGGCGCAGCTCGGCGCCCAGGTGTTCAAGACCGGCCGCATCGCGCTCGGCAGCGCGGCGGCCGGGGCGTCCAACCCGAGCTGGAACGAGGATCTGCTGTTCGTCGCTGCCGAGCCGTTCGATCCTTTCTTAACCGTCGCTGTGGAGGACGTCTTCTCCGGGCAGCCGGTCGGCCAGGCGCGCGTGCCGCTGTCCACGGTGCACCGGCGTTCTGACGACCGGGTGGAACCGCCGTCACGGTGGCTCAACCTGTGCGGCGACGAGGCCCGGCCGTATGCTGGGCGGGTGCACGTGCGCGTCTGCCTGGAGGGCGGGTACCACGTCCTGGACGAGGCGGCGAACGTGGCGAGCGACGTGCGCGCGGCATCGAAGCAGCTGTCCAAGCCTCCGGTGGGCATGCTCGAGGTCGGCATCCGCGGCGCGGCCAACCTGGTGCCGATGAAGATCGCCAAGGACGGCGCGAGCGGCTCGACGGACGCGTACGTCGTGCTCAAGTACGGGCCCAAGTGGGCGCGCACGCGCACCATCCTGGACCAGTTCAACCCGCGGTGGAACGAGCAGTATGCGTGGGACGTGTTCGACCCCTGCACCGTGCTCTCCATCGCCGTCTTCGACAACGTCCGGTACAAGATCGCCAACGCCGCTGACGCCGGTAAGCTGCCCAAGGACGCCCGCATCGGGAAGCTCCGCATCCGCCTCTCCACGCTCGACACCAACCGGGTGTACGTCATCAACTACGCGCTCACCGCCGTGCACCCCGTCGGCGTACGCAAGATGGGCGAGCTGGAGCTGGCCATCCGGTTCACCTGCCCGTCGTGGCTGACGCTGATGCAGGCCTACGGGAGCCCGCTGCTGCCGCGCATGCACTACGTCAAGCCGCTCGGTCCGGCACAGCAGGACGTGCTGCGGCACACGGCCATGCGCATCGTGTCGGGGCGGTTGGCGCGGTCGGAGCCGCCGCTGGGACCGGAGGTGGTCCAGTACCTGCTCGACACGGACACGCACACGTGGAGCATGCGCCGGAGCAAGGCCAACTGGTTCCGCGTCGTCGGCTGCCTGTCGCACGTCGCCACGGCAGTGAAGTGGGGGCACCGGGTGCGCACCTGGGAGCATTCGCCGACCACCGTGCTCGTGCACATGCTTCTCGTCGCCATCGTGCTCTGCCCGGAGATGATCCTGCCCACCGTCTGCCTCTACCTCTTCCTGGTCCTGCTCTGGCGCTACCGGGCGCGGCCACGCGAGCCGACGGGCATGGACCCGCGGCTCTCCCACGTCGACAGCGTCAGCCCCGACGAGCTCGACGAGGAATTCGACGGGCTCCCCTCGGGGCGCCCGGCGGACATTGTGCGAATGCGGTACGACCGGCTGCGAGCGGTGGCCGGGCGAGCGCAGACGCTGCTCGGCGACGTCGCGGCGCAGGGGGAGCGCATCGAGGCGCTGCTGTCCTGGCGCGACCCGCGCGCTACGGGGGTGTTCGCCGTGGTGTGCCTGCTGACGGCGCTGGTGCTGTACGCCGTGCCGTTCAAGATGCTGTTGCTGGGGATGGGGTTCTACTACCTCCGGCACCCGAGGTTCCGCGGCGACATGCCGTCCGCCGGGTTCAACTTCTTCCGGCGCCTGCCGTCGCTGTCGGACCGGGTTCTCTAGGACGAACCGCCGGGTCGATCAACTGGCGCCACCGTTTTTCCTTGCTAGTGCTGATGTCTCTTGGTGTAATCTGCTCAGTCAGATTGTTTGATCATTTGTTGCACACAGAAAGCCTCGGTTGATGAGGCTTAGTGATGCTAATATCAATAATAATGGTGGCTGCTGCCTACTGTATTCTTTGCTTTAGAATCAGCGTCTTGATCTCGCTATTTCCTGGCATTGATTGTGTGAATTGTGGTGAAGCTACGATCTTGAGCCTGAAAAAAAAATCGTTGTACAACAGTTAACTAAATATTTTTTATCTAAGTCTAATTTCTCACCGTTGAACGTGCTTGAGCCTTGAGGACTAGAGCGCCTCAACTCCACCCGGATGTGAGTGATGAAATGATGACTGTTACTGTACTAACTGAAACAACATTTTTTCAGGCTTTCAGCAATTCAGCAGCATACATTTTTTTACGAGAAAACATTCAGCTGCATACATTGTACAGCTTAATTCCAGTAAGTATTTGTGTATACACACTGTACAGCCATGCAGCATTTTCAGCTCTTGCAGACGAGAGATGGTCATAGCTACTTTCTAAGTTCCAAAGGATGCTTCTAATGAGCTCCCTAGCTTCTTACTTAAGATGTAGTATCGGCGTGACGTATCGGCATGTGCATAATACAGCAGCTTGAACTAAGGGCAACTCAACAGTTACGTTTAACTTAAACTAGAAAATTGCATCTCTTAAGTAAATTAGAGCAATCCATCTCACCATGGCACCAAGTAATAAGTTTTTTTTTAATTTTGCACCAAGTAATAAGTTCATAGGGAAAGCAGTGTTACTGGCCGGTTGCATGCCGTTGAAGGGAATCAATTTGCTTAGAAATACTACAAGAGCTTCTGCCACTCAGGATACCACTAGGCAGACATGCACCAAAGGGGCCAAATTAGGCAGCAGAATCTGCATCAGCAAAGGGGATTGATTCCTCTCATCACATGCTCCATGGGATGCACCTTCTGATTTTGCCTGGCTCACCGCTCACCTAAACATATGTAAACCGCAAATTTCTAAATTAGATAAAAGTTTGTTCAGTTCACCACTTGCCATGCACTTGCATGCTGCTGCAGCGGTGCTGAGTGATGCGAGTATGTCCGGGCAGGAGCTCGCATAAGCTTTTGTCAGTAGCCAATAACCAAAACAGATAACGGAGCAACGGCTGATCATGCGGCTCTTGTGGGCAAATTAGAGAGGGTCTACCAAAACTTCTCGATGTAATCTGTTTACTACGTGTAAACAGCAAAATGTAGGAGTTCCATGTTGCAAGTACTGGATAATCTAGCTTTTGTGTGCTTTACACGAAGTTACTCACTTTTGATCAGATCTACCATAACACTGAACATCGCACGCATACGAAAAGGGCAGAGCGATGCACGTGAATGGGCCTTTTCACCATATGGCAGACAGGTTTCAGATTTCGGACAGAAAACTATAAGAACACATAAATTCCTTGGACTCTTATAACTGTGATGATTTATATTTTACTATCGTTTTGGGACAGCACAGTGGGAGCAGAGCACTAGGACTGGGAGTGATCTGGTTGTTATCATCTGAAAACTAGCAGTGCAGACAGCGAGAGAGTGAGTGCGCGCACTGAAGATGATGGCGGCCTGATCTAGGAGACGATTGGGCAGACCACCAAAACAAAGAGGAGCTGTCGGCCTTAGCCTGGTCGTCTTTTTGTGCAGCTCAATGGGGGAGGTGGCTTGGTGCCTCATTTGGACCTGTGGTGCTGGGGGTTTTCCTAACTTTTCTCCTATCCGTTGTTACTATTTTGTGTGGATTGCTTTTGGAACAGAATCCATCTGAAATGGATGTTACAGTGTTACTGCTGCAAGGAGGGATTTCATTAGGTGTTCTCCCATTACTATGTGGTCAAGTATCAACAGCTCGCGTCATGCTTTTCGTTTTTCTTAAGTAAAGATCCCATTGTGAGGTGTAAACACGAAGGGTCGATTTGCCATCCAATAACAGTTGCCCGCCATACATAACTCAAGTCTATACGGATGCAAAAGAGTAGTTTATACTTTCAGAATGAGCTGATCATGGGGATAATTTAATACTTTTTTCTATTGGCATTGTTGTTACGAGGAATGGCATGCATTTGACATTTGTGATGAAGCAATTCCTTCCATCCATCGATCAAACAAGAATATGGTGGGTAGATTGGTAGCAGGAATAGCTCATTCCTCAAACGAAAAAAAAACTTTTTAAGACATTGCTAAAGCTTCTCTTATTGGATCTTACACATAAGATCGATGCTTGATGCACTGACGAGTAACGGAGACCATGCATGCTGTGTGTGAGGTTTGAGGGAAATGCATTCCTGTGTGGTGTGGCCGTGTGTTCAAAGGCAAAAAAGCACCACTTGGTGATGGGCTTTCACAGTTCCCCATGGGCTAGTAGGAAGCCTTCAGAGTGGTGGTTTCCTCATCTATCTGGGCAACCTTTCACTGACCATCAAAGCCTGGTAAAGTTTTCCAGTAGGCCCACTCATTACACCTTTTGCTTTCTCGATCTCCCCCCTCTGTTTCCTTCATTATTATCTCCCGTAAAAGGAAACCAGGACCTTTCCTTTTGTTCTACTGTGGATTCCATGCGTGCGGTGCTTATTGGCCTCCATGTCCTATCGACGAGCACTATCATGGAGAAGAAGAAAAGGCAATCTAATCATTGAGAGCCATGTATTATCCGTATCATGGACATGATTGGCCTTTGCCTTTCTCATGTGTGGAGGAATTCTTCAAAGAAACATACATTGAAAAGTGACCCGAATTCAGTTACCGTGTTGGACACGGCACCGAATCATGCTAGACGTAGTATCGTACGGTGTAGGGATTCATGCTGATACCGGCGTAATCGATTATATCTCTTGTCTTGTCCTTCAAGGACTCGTTGTCTTGTCCTTTATGGACTGTTGTAATTACCCTTATATATGCCCCGGTAGTCGCACCTAAAGACTGTCCTGTGGTCTCGTGCTTGTAATACTTTTCATCATAGTGAGATTACGCCTTCATGCGTCCGTGGTTTTTTCCCGCAAGGGTTTTCCACGTAAAAATCTTTGTCTCTTATCTCTAGATCAATCTCTAATATCGCAACAAGTGATATCAGAGCGAGGTTACAAGATTAGATCTAGAGTGAAAAAGGAGCCGGCGCTCTTGCTCTCGCCAAAAGACCGCGCGTTGCTCTTCGCGCAATTTGTCGCCGTCATCTATCGGAGCAGAAGCCACTGAGTCCGAAGTCCACGTCGACTGCGTTCCAGCATTCGACTTTGAGTCAATGTAGGCTTCGTCGCGTCCGCGCCGCAGCAGAAAGATCGCGAACTTCGAAAGCCGATTCGCCACCGTGCCGAACTCGAGTCGAAGTCTACGTTGACACCGCGTGTATAAATCAACAGCACGAGCGAAGCAACCGAGGCAAGAAATCGACTGAAGAGCGAGACGTGCTACCTCGTGTGAAGTACTGGATCGAGCAACAAGTCTCGAGGACCAAACGGATCAATCGAAGTAGCAACAGCGAGGAAAATAGAAGCAGGCAATAGCAACGCATCAAGTTCCAAGGCAGATTAGAAGTTATAAAGGGAATCAGAGATCAAGCAGCATCGTCACGTAAACACCCATCAGTTTTCTTTTTTCTACCTTGATTACTACGTCCACCAAGGGAAGCTACCAGGAAATTTTCGTGTTATTCGATTTACTTCGTGCCGCACAAATTAATTCTACTAGGAATTTTTCTTTTGGCTTGTACTACTCTGTGTTCACAGGATTAATCTACCAATGACTGCCATGAACTATGATCTTCCGCTGTTGGATCATGACACAAGGTTTTCTCTCTGGCAAGTCAAGATGTGGAATATTCTAGCACAGATGGATCTGGATGACGCTCTTTTGGGATTTGACAAGATGCCAGTGGCATGGTCCGCTAATGAGAAGCAACGAAAGGATCGTAAGGCCTTATCTCAGAATCATCTTCATCTATCTAATAATATTCTACATGACGTTTTCAAGGAGAAGACCGCTGGCGCATTGTGGCTAAAACTAGAGCAAATTTGTATGATCAAGGACCTGACGAGTAAGATGCACCTGAAGCAAAAGCTCTATTTACATAAGTTGACGAAAGGCAGATCAGTATTAAACCACCTGACAGAATTCAAAGAAATTATTGTTGACCTCGAATCCATGGAGGTAAATTATGATGATGAAGACTTGTGTCTTATTCTTTTATGCTCTCTACCTAGTTCATACTCTACTTTTAGAGATACTATTTTATATAGCCGAGATACTCTCACTCTTAATAAAGTTTATGAAGCACTGTATGTAAAGAGAAGATGAAACATATGGTTTCTGGTGAAAACTCAAACTCGTATGCAGAAGGTTTGGTTGTTCGAGGCAGACAACAAGAGAAGAGTTTAAGCGGCAATTTCAGGGGCAGAAGCTCTAGCAAGAATAATAGAGGCAGATCTAAATCCAGGAATAGGAAGTCATGCAAATACTGCAAGAAAAGTGGTCATGACATATCCAAGTGCTGGAAGCTACAGAATAAGGAAAAGAGAAATGTCATATACAAACCAAAAGGTAACAAAGAAGATGAAAATTCTGCTAATTGTGCTCGTGATAGTAATTCTGAAGGTGATGTGGTTGTCGTTGTTGCTGGATGTGCTGAAATGAATGATGAATGGATTCTTGATACTGCTTGCACTTTTCATATGTGCCCACATAGAAATTGGTTTACTACATTTGAACCTGTTACTACTGCTGGTTCTGTTTTGGGTTTTGATGATACCCCATGCAAGATTGAAGGCATTGGCTCTATTCAGATCAAGATGTTTGATGGCACAATCAGAACTTTAACGGATGTTCGATACATTCCCAAAATGAAGAGAAATCTTATCTCTTTAAGTACCCTTGATGATAAGGGGTACAAGTATTCAGGTGGAGGTGGAATCCTGAAGGTCACCAAAAGTCCTTTTATTGTAATGAAGGGTGACATGAGGAAGTCTAATGGTCTTTATTATCTTCAAGGTACTACAATTTCAGGTAATGCCGCCCCCTGTTATTTCAAATGATACTTCTGATTGTGATGCTACTAATCTTTGGCATATGCGTCTTGATCATATAAGTGAAACTGGGATGATGGAGCTATGTAAAAGAGGTCTACTTGACGGTCAAAACATCGTCAAGTTGAAATTCTATGAACATCGTGTCTTCGGCAAGCAAATAAGGGTGAAGTTTGGCACATGAACTCATTCTACAAGAGACATATTGGAGTATGTTCACTCAGATTTGTGGAGAGAGTCTCGTGTTCCATCACTTGGAGGTGCATGTTACATGTTGACTATCATTGATGATTACTCAAGAAGATTTTGATCATATTTTTTGAAGTACAAATCAGATGTATTCAAAACATTCAAGGAGTGGAAGATTATGATTAAAAGACAGACTGGTAAGCATGTCAAGAAGTTGCGTACTGATAATGGCTTGGAGTTTTGTTCTGAAGAGTTTGATGCTTTGTGCAAATCAGAGGAAATTGTGAGACATTATACTATCCCAGGTACTCCTCAACAAAATGGTGTGGCCGAACGCATGAATAGAACCATCCATAGAGAAGGTACGTTGCATGTTATCTAGTTCTGGATTATCTAGAAGTCTTTGAGCTGAAGCTGCTTCCACTGCTTGTTACTTAATCAACCGGTCACCTAACCTGGCTATTGGAAAGAAGACTCCCATTGAGGTATGGTCTGGTTCTCCAGCAGATTATTCAGATTTAAGAATATTTGGTTGCTCTGCTTATGCACATATTAATAATGGTAAATTTGAGCCTAGAGCTGTTATGTGTATTTTCCTTGGTTTTAAGTCTGGTGTGAAAGGTTATAAATTGTGGAATCCTGAAACTAGAAATGTGGTAATTAGCAGAAGTGTTACTTTTGATGAATCTACTATGTTACATGATAAACCATCTAATGATGTTCCTATTGAGAAGCCACATAAAACAAGTGTGCAGGTGAAGCATGTTATTAATTCAGGTGGTACACTAAACAAAGAGAATATTATTGTTCATGATGATGCACCTATTACCGAGGATCCTCCTAAGGTTGTGCAGCCACCACAACATTCTGTTGCAATTTAGCCTAGAAGGTCTACAAGGGAACATAAGCGTCCCAATAGGCTTATTGAAGAATGCAATGTTGTTGCTTATGCTTTTAGTGTGACAGAAGACATTAAAGGTACTACTGAACCTTCAACTTACTCAGATGCTATTACTTGTGTTGATTCAAATAAATGGATGACTGCCATGCATGATGAGATGTAATCACTTGAGAAAAATGATACTTGGGAGCTAGTCAAATTGCCAATTGAGAAGAAGTCTATTTGCTGCAAATGGATATTCAAGAAAAAAAGAGGGCATTACACCAACCGAAGAGGTCAGGTATAAAGCAAGACTAGTTGCTAAAGATTACAGCCAAATTCCAGGTATTGATTTTACAGATGTCTTTTCCCTTGTTGTGAAGGATAGCTCTATTCGTACTTTACTCAGCATTGTAGCTATGCGTGATTATGAGCTTAAGCAATGAGATATTTATATGGAGTGGCCGGAAGGTTTTATCATTCCGAAGAAGAAGAATTATGCTTATAAGTTAAAGAAATCACTTTTTCCTACACGATCGCTCGCGTGCCGTCATGGGAGAGCCGATTCGACGGCTCTCCAGACGGGCGAAGCATTTAGGTGCAGTTACGAGCTAGATTGCCAACAAAATCAAGAAAAAATTTCCTCCACCAAATGCATATCCTTGCTTGGCAAGGCTAGAGTTGCCTTACTCAGAAAAAGTAGCCCCTGTGCCATTGTCTCACTCAAAGAACTCCATTTGCTACTCAGAAATGGTGTGCGAGGATCATCATTCAGCAAATCAGCAGCCACATCCACACAGAAAACCGGCCCGTTTCTCTCCTTTTCTTTCCTTTTGGCATGAACCATCCCGTTTCTCTCCACTGCGGACTTGTAAACCGAGAGTGACGTGTAAAACGGTGGAACGGCCTCTCCCAACCCCGAACCCCACCCGTTGCCCCGTCACCCTCTACAGTCACCGCACGACATCGTAAGCGACGCTCACCTCCTCATCCGAGGAAGAGCAGACGCACAACTCCCACTCCAAAAACCGTTATTCTCCGTCCCACCGTTCGGTGACCGCACACACCCACCCCGCTAACCCACTCTTCCCCGTTCGTTGAAGCAGAGCAGGCGAAGCAAGCGGAAAGGCGCGGCTGCGGCGAAAGCGAGAAAGCCAAAGCAGATGATGCTGGGACCAAAGCCACTCACGAATTAGTGACAGGCAGGGAGAAAAGGAAAAAAAAAGGGAAGCGCGGCGGCGACGAGAGGTTAGGCGATGGCGAGGCAGGGCGGCGGCGGCGGCGGCGGCGGCGAGATCACGGCGGCCAGCGGCGGCATTGCTGCCGGCGGCGGGGCGGCGCCTACGCCGGCGGCGAGCCCTCACCAGGTGACCAGCGCCTTTCTCTCTCCTCCCTCCTTCCCTCTCGCTCTGTACGCTCCCGCTCGCCTGTCCGCGTTTGACTTCGGTTGCGTGGCGGTTGCTGTTGCTGCTGCTGCTTTTACTTGGGGACCTCCTCGCGCCCGCGTGCTGGAATCGGTCTATTTGGTTCCGCGATTTTGTTTGCTAGCTTAGGATTTGTGGCGATCACTTCTTAAACCCCCCCTGAAAACAACTAGGATGGGGCATTTGATCAAGTCCCCTCAAAAAACGGGGCAAATCCTCAAATCCCCCAAATTTAAACCCCAGGCCCGCGATTACTCGTGCGTGCGTTCGAACTGGTTTGCTTGTGTCGATTCTGCTTGACCAATTTCATTCGAATGAATCATGTGCATGCGTTCGCAATCGTTTGCTTGTGTCGGTTTTGCTCGAATCAGTTTCATGCACGCAAGTTCATGTGTTTGAATTGGGTGTTCCGATGCTATTCATGTGTGGACTTGGTTGTAGAAGTTCGGTAACGGATTGCGGATATAGGGTTGTGGATTGGGGTTGGTTTAAGCCTAGCATTATTGCTGGTGTTCTAGATGTGGAAACCCGTGCTAGAATGACGCAGTGAAGTACTGAGGTTGTTGGGGTTTGGCGGCCTATATTTGAGAATGGCAGCATGACCCTGATGAGATGACTTGGTTGGTGTTGCTTTGTTTGGAAAGTTTGGGATCGCACACGTTTGGATTGATCCATTTGGTGACATAGTTCTTCGTTTACTTTTGACATTCTCAATTCTTTGATGAAACATGGATGATCGCACATCCGGCGTGGTGACTCTGCAGTAATAGAAGAAAATAGCTGGTGTTTCCGTGATTATATTTGAAATATGTAACTCTCTTGGCATCTGAAATTGACTCCCTTTAAAATTCTGGTACAACTATTGTGATTGTCAAGAGTTGATGTGCTTGTCTAGAATGAGATATCTGAAGCAGGTGCGCTATGTCATGTCAATTCGTAAATTACTGTGTGTGGTTTTGTTCGTGTTGTTGGCCCGCAAGTTTGCTGGAATTGCTTGTGCTATACTGCTAATAAAATTAAAAATAAACTAGTATATGCTAGTCTATCAAAGAGTTGTAACATACATGATAACTTAAAACACTTATTGCAGCTTAATGTGGGCTAAAATATCATTGCAATTTATTAGGAAAAAATTTACCCGGTAATACCAAATTGCAGCTAAATGATCAGATGCATTTGGGATTATCTTCAGAAATATACTTCCCCCTCCCCACAATTATAGGCTGGTAGCGAAAAGATCCATTTTATTCTGGCGAGAAGGCAATCGATGACAATTTTGCCTTTTAGCAACATTAGTGAATTTTGACCTGCATTAGTCCCTCAATTTGCTTAGATATGATGTATCACATTGGCTTTGTTCTGGATTAATTTAAAACATCCGTGATAGATAAGGGTGTCGGGAATACCTTTTGGGGATCATTTACAAGGCATCACTGCAGGCATGCGTTTGTTGTTTGATAGCTTGTACTATCAGTGTATCATGTTTTTAAGCATAATAATCAGATGACAATAACGGAATTCATATCTTTAGTCCAACAAAATCAATTACTGATGAGCCAAATATGAGTTCTTTTAGTTTTAAAAGATAGCGAAATTTTATCAGTTCTCTAGATTTGAAGAAACACATCTAAAATGGATGAACGAATTCCTACTATTAAACTTTGTTGTTTTGGTTTTAAGATTCCACTTCACTAACATTCCAACCACTACTTACTCAGGTGGCAATTGAAATAGAAGAGCAAATTTACTCCCCAGCATTTGGCAACATTGCAGTCCCTGACAGTCGTGGTTGCTGCAGCGGTTTCACAGCCGGTGTCACAAAGATCCTGTTCATCTTGCACCTCCTTGCTCTCATCGCCCTCACAATCTTCCTTGGCGTCCAGGCTTCTTCCAGCCAGAATCCTACCTACAAGCCCTTCGCGAACTTCATTCCACTTGCCTCTTCTGTGATATTATCGATTATTGTTGCCTGCTTTTGGACTATCCTTGCTGTCACTAATCCTCCAAAAGCCATCAAAATGTCTCTCTGGGCAGCTCCTGTTCTCGCACTTGCCTGCGATGTAGTAATACTCCTTATTGGTGATGGTGCTGCCCTTGGTACTGGAGTGCTTATAGTTGTGATTGCCATTGCAACGGCACTATACAGTTGCTGGGCCACTGGTCCACGTCTTCGGCATGCTGCTGCAGTACTTGCCACCTCTGTCAATGGAGCTCATTTGCCATTTACTGCTTCTTGCCTTGTTGTTTTTGTTATCCTTGCTGCATTTGGCTATATGGCCTTCTGGACAGTTGCCATCAGCTCCATTGCAGCTGCAGAAGGACACTTCATGAACTTCCAGATGGTTTATGTGGCTGCACTCCTGGTGAGCATGTCATGGACCATGCAGGTGCTGCGGTATTTTGTCTATGTGGCTGTGGCAAGATTGGCACATGCACGGCTTGTCTATGGAGTCCGTATGCCAGGTGGTGCTGTTGAAGCATTCTGTGGCACAGTATCGGGGCCAGCCTTTGGTGACATATGTATGGGGGCTGTGGTTATCCCGGTGATTGCAGCAGTGCGGGGTTTAGCTCGAGCGATTAACACTGTGACAGGGAGCAATGACGAGTTTCTTTTCTCATGCCGGGGCTGCTGCCTGGCTGCATCAGAGAAAATGATGGGACGGGTGAACCGTTGGGGTTTTGTGCATGTGGGGGCGCGGGGGAAGGCATTCTGTGTGGCTTCGCGGGATGTGTGGTCCCTTTTTGTTCTCCGTGGGATGGCAAAGCTTGTTGATTCAGACCTCACCGGTTCATTCTTCTTCCTTTCTGCTGTCGCAGGAGGCACTTTGGCCTCACTGGTTGCTGGTTCATGGGCACTGGCAATGGATAGGGATCAGAAGGAGCTAGCTCTTCCCGTAGCGATCTATGCATTTCTCATCGGTTATTACATGGTATTCTACTCAATCCATGTCCCTCTGTTTTTCCTGTGCTTATCTGCATTAGTGAGAACTGATGTCTGCATTGGTCTTTTGTTGGCAAATGTCAAGAAGCATCATGTTGTCCATATTAGTGAAACCTGGTTGAATTTGTTTTAGTCTTTTGTTTGCAGGAAGAAGCATATTGTCTGCATTAGTAAAACTGATTGGAATCTGTCTTGGTGTTTTGTTTACAAGAATTAGCATAAATCTGTTTAGTTCAACATTTTGCATGCCTATGCCACTTGAGTTTATAGTTGATTGTATCCATAAGCCTTTTTTAGTTGATTGTATCCATAAGCCTCACAAGCTAGTTTGTACAGAGAATATATACTAGTAAGCAGCAATAATTCTATAAAATATGGATTTACTTTTAGGCTGTCTTAGTGAGATACGTTTATTTTCCAAAAAAGAGAGATACTGTTATTTATCCACTGAAAAGGATAATGACCCAACATTACTGTCATCAAATTATGAAGCGTAGATGTCCCTCGCTGTTCTATACTCACTGTTTTTCTAATTTTCATTTTGCTTCTTGTTGCAATGGTCAAGTGCCGAATGATGATTGCGTGGCCACAGGCTTGCGTTGCAGCATATCATGTCGTATATGCAGAGAACCCACAAAACCCTCACTTGGGGACACTGATACCAGACCACCTGCGTGAGCTCCAAGCACTAGCTGCAGATTGATCTCTCGCTCATATTACCAGTGCAATCCTCCCAGAGTTGTAGATTCTTCTGATTACATTCAAGATTCAAGATTCAAGATTCAAGATTCTTCGATTCATTCGGTCAGCTTTTTCTGATGCTGGAACTTAGAACCATGGCATCAGTCAGAGTTGAGGCTTTTGCATATGGTTCAAGACTGCTGCTGTGTGGCCTGACATAGGAATGCTGCTTATGTAGAGCGAACTTTTGCATGCCCAGTTCTGTAGATATTGCGGTAACTAAAAGAGATTAGATGATCTGGGACACCAGCATATATAGTTGTACAGAAAGTTTAGCACATCGAACACATCTATAGAGCCTGTCACGAATTGTTGCCTCCCACTAATAGGTGCAGTTTCTGAAGCTTGTGCTGTTGGGCTGTTCGAAATTCAGGTGTTTCCTCGTGTTTCAGAATTTATATAGCTCAAAGATGTTAGATTTGGTGTGTGGTGATGTGATTCATGCTGCAGCTGAAATTCATCGGATGGGATCATGGGACGAATTGCCATTACCACAAGACCGGTCATTGCCTTTGCTGTTTTTCAGGTGGGTAACTGGCTTGCAAGAGCGAAGTCCCTACTATCATCATATATAGTGCAGTGGTCAGGTGAAATGCACCAAATTTTTGAGTTAAACCGGTTAGCTTCTGTCCGTACGAAACTCGACGGCTTGACGAGCACAGTGCTGCAGAGGCTTCCCGCTTCCCCACTATTTGGCGATCGGCTTAGACCTCGGGACTGTAACTCGGTCTCTCAGCTTGCTCCTTTCAGTTCGTTTTAGTTAAGTTCTAAAACTTTGGTTATTAGTGTTATTTTAAATATTCAGATTGGGCACTTAAAAATTTGTAATTTATCTCAAAAAGTACTTCCATAATCTTGTATATTTGTTAGATTCTATTCATATATCATAACATAAATTTGTGGTTAAAATTACATTTCAAAGACCATGCTAATGTTAAACGTCATATTTTTATGAACTAGAGGGAATATTTTGGATCAACCTTATGGGATGATGACCCAAGGTGTTGGGAAGGTACGGTTCCAGCGTCAATTGCTGACTTTGTAACCGGCGATTTAACTGACCGACTTGATTGATAGAATAAAATTTTAAAACTACATTTCTCCTTCACAAACTATCAAATTAATAAGGAAAAACGTTTTGCATCCATGGTTCAACATGAATGTCTCGCTCGGGCTGCGTCGATGGTCGTTGATTTGGATTTACATCTGATGGTTGATGTGCATCCCACTTAAATTCCCACAAATTACGAAAGTTGACATTAGCACCGCCACTAACTCGGAAACATCCATCTAAGCACCAATCTGAAGCCGAAACAATCGTATGGAGCGACACCGCCTCCTCCGCTTGGCGACTCCTGGTCTCCACCCATGGCGGTGAAGTTAGGCCCCCGCGTCTAATGCCCACCGATGATGCTGTGTGGAGCACTAGAGAGATGGATGTTGTGCGCCACTAATCATGGCTCCAACCTCGTGCTTGGCACCTAGATGTTCTCCTCTCCTCCTTCCTCTTCCACGGCCTCTATGGACATGCCTCCTCCAGCGTTGGAGCCGGAGCTGGTACACCCCCCACACGCGCGGACCTTGTGCGCTCGCATTCCTCGCTGCCCGAATCCTATGACTCATCCGCTCCTAAGCCTTACGTGACGGCCTCAGAAGCTTTATTGAGCTTGTTGACGACCTTGACTTCAGATTCTCACACCCACCTCTGCCACCACGGTCTAATTGAGCTACTCGGTGGATGGACCGAATGTTGTTGTCATCTCCAAGTTTCTATCACTGTTGCACTTTCAGTTTTTGTTGTGTACATAGTTTCAAGATTATTGTATGTATTTGATGATTTATTTCAACAATCCATTCAAATATTTGTTGCCTAAATGCATCTATGATGTTGCATTTACATAAAACGTAAAAATTTGTTTCAATCGTATAGTGCAACACTTTACCAATAGCCTCGAGCTAATTTGCTATGCATCTCTGATGTTGTAATCACACAAAACAAATATTTCAAACATACAGTTATTATGCTGCAACATCGTGTTGATCTTGTTACGTGTCTCGATCTAATTAGCTGCAAACAAGCAAAACCACGGAATCATCTGAACCCACTTTATTTCTACTGTGTAATGAGTTTGTTGTAACACTTTGTCGATGCAATAACTTAATTGTGAATCCTGAAAATTTGAGATTTATTTTCTTAAAAATCATATATACTAATGATGCACGCAGTTGTTGTATGGTTTTACTAATATGGAACGTGAGTATGAAACAAATATTGCTATCAACGTGAAAAATTGTTGCCATGGTAGTCCATTCTTAACCTGGGATCGGACTACCGATGGCTAGTCGCCTCCAATTAATAGCTGCACTTTTAAGATGCTTCCAAAAACTACATCTATTTTGCATCACTCTACCACACTTTTTACGGTTTCCCAACAGAAGCATGGCCTACTGGCCAGCCACACAATTATGAATGGAACTAGGGCAATTTCATAGGCCCAGTTCTTTTCGGCTTCTCCAGGGGCTTCTCCCAGAAGCTGCCCCCTCCCAACTTCTCCCAGAAGCCGTCCCCTCAAATTCGTCAGGGCTTCTAAACTAGTCATGGTATGTCTAAATTAGAAACCCCGACGAATTTGAGGAGGCGGTTTCTGGGAGAAGCTGGGAGAGGGCAGCTTCTGAGAAAAGCCCCTGAAGAAGCCGAAAAGAACTGGGCCATAAGGGAGTACTCCACACAACTACCGCTGACTATAGGCGGGTCACTGTAATTTCGTTGAACTCATAAAATGTGTACTTTTCTAAAATCATGATACAAAGTAAGTGTGGTTTTTTCTAAAAAGAAGTGTAGTTTTGTGAAATATGTAGTTCTTGGTAGTTATAAAGAACTGAAGTTTTAAAATTTTAACTCACTAATATATACCACATGGATCCTTTGGAAAGAGCAAATCCCAATTTTTTCCACCTAGTTGTTCTTACTATCAGTGATTACCCTATTAAAAATTCTCTTTTTTTACCCGATATAAGCCCTTATTTTGGAATTTACTCCATTTACCATTTTTCACTATTCTGACAAGGGGGACCCTTGCTTCTCAGGCTGAGCTAGCGCGTGACTCAGATGCTATGTCACTACTAGCTCTCTCACCTCCCTTTCTCTTCATCTAAACCACCGCGCCCTTGCACCACCATCTGGCAGCCCCGCGCTTGTCTCTCCACTCTACCTAGCTCTCATTCATCATGCTCCGTCTACATTCCTCCTTCACCGACTGCCTACCCCGTCCTTCATGGGTAGCTCGCCTCGGCTTCCATATCTAGATTTGTTACCCGTGGATGGAGTAATAATTTGCTTGGGGGGAAACTCACACTTTGATGAGAACATGCACATTGTTTTTTTTTCCACCACAAAATTAGTGCATTTTCACTTATTTCTCTTTTTGTTCAACTCAATGAAAGCAATACACTTGCGGTCTCTCTTTCCTCTCCGCTCTCCTGAGACCCAGACTCTCAGTCTCCCCTCAGCTCCCCGCACGACTCCTCTCCCTTCCATCTCCGGTAGTGATGAACCAGCCTAGCAAGTGCACTAAGATCGATTGTAGCACGTCTGTTCACTTAGGTATTTCTAAGCTTATCGAGCCAAGAGGCAAAGATATATTGGCGACTTTCAAGTGACCGATCTTAACGCCTTCATGATCTTTACCTATCGAGTCCTAGATCGAGGCAAGACGAACAAATAATACACATATAGAAATGGAAAAAATTCATAACATGGATCCAATCTTCCTCCAAAAATGAAAAGGGCGTGGTAGATCTGCAGGGAGTAAGGGTGCAATCGGATCGAGTACGATTGGATACTTCGTAAACCATACATGTTTTCATATTTTTACTCGAATACGGTATTGGAGCGGATAGCGTTGGATACAATACAAACACGAATAACGTCAGTAACGAATATGATATTAATACCTGTCAAATTCGGTAGGGTAACAAATAGTTTGTCGCAAATCGCATGAAAGATAGAATTCATATAACACGCACATAGAACATAGCAAACCAATCATGCGGGTCGATATATTGCAAAATAACAAAAAAATAAGTTTAAAAAGCATATCAACAATAAATGATAGTACGAAGTACGATATATAACTCTTTCACCCAAAATGACAAAACAAAAATAGTTCTATAAGACCATGAGTGACAACAACACAATAAATTGTCATATAATTAAGACATAAGTGGTAGTGTTGTAGTTATGCAACAATGGATGGGGATTCTAAAGATGGAGGACGGGAGCTTATATCCTAAGGAAGAAACATAATACTATGACGAGCCCAAAGATTGAAGCACCTCAGACGCCCACCCTGAAGAGAAAGTTTACTTAAGCAAGTTTCTTTTGTTGCTAGTTGTATCTCACTAAACTGCTAGATTAGTGATAGATCCTTTTGATGTTAGTTTGTTCTGTTTGTGTGTGGCTGTGCTTTTATCGCAAGCTGGTGCTCCCAGCTGTGTAATTACTATGTTTGGTTCATGCCTTCTTAAAGCCGGGTATGAAATTACCTATCGTCTAAAAAAGGTCTTTCAATTATTGAATGAAAGCATGTAAATGGAAAAAAGAACAAGGGGATTTGTGTTAAACCCCGACACATTTTTGCATAAAAAACTGAAGCATGGAAAGTTGTTCAAACACACAGGATGTAAGAACAGGATTCACTGTAGCCAGAAGAAAAGAGTACCCCCACAAGATTGTATTATACTGGACCACCTAGCTGGACCCAACTAAACCTCAAAGCTATGTGATAGGAGTGAACAACTAAAATAATGTGTTACAAACAGATCCAACAACAAAAAGAAATTATTGTACAGTGGGGAATGAAAAACCAAATTGTTAGTTTACGGGCCGACCACCATGGCAATCGATTCAAACAACGTGTCGAGTGTTGCCGTAATGGCACATGCAGAGGGAGGTAGAGTCGAACCAGCAAGTGTAGGTTGAAACAAGCTGGCATGGGCTAGAGGTGTGTGTTAATACTTAGGTTTATGATTGGGGGGAGACCAATATTGGGCTGGTTGAGTCAGGATGGCATGACATTACAACCAGCTGTGGGCAGGGAGGCAATGCCGACGAGCTGTCGATCACAACTCGGTGGAATGTTAGGAGGTGGATGTTGACGATAGATAATCTGTCAGCTTCTCCTTAAATGGCCAGACGGAGGTAGAGGGTGGCAGCGTGGTTAGGAGGTGGCGATTGGTGGTAGCCGTCAAAGACGAGGTTGGATGACTGAGACGATGGGAGGATAAGAGACATGGTGGCTAAAGGCGAGGGAGACAGGCGGGAGAAGGAAGATTAATAAAAATACTAAAATAGGGTGGGTTCTGACCACGGGCAATTTTCTGCGTAACGTGTCACCGCGTGCATAAGAACCAAAAAAGTACATGATAGTATGATACTACGCTACTAGCTATAACATGTATGCTTGTCCGCTACTAGCTTCCTTCTGTACAGCGTAGTGTTCTATTGTGCAAAATAAATCTCACTGATCAACAACTAGACCTCTGTGCAAAAGAAGAAAGAAATGAAGAAACGGACAAAAAAGGTAACGAGCCGGGTACATCAAAACAACAGTTTTCTCTAGCTTTGACCCAAAAGGATGTCCCCAAAGTTCAAAACCGCTGGTATTGGTAGTCTGGTATTGCGACACAAATTTGTTGTTCAAAATTAACTTTCAACAATTCTCAAGACTCACACGTACTCACACAAATTGAAATCTCTACCAAACACTCTCAAAATCCATAATTAAGGGTCCATATATATTTTAGCTTGCCCAAATTAACTCACTCAAGATGAGTGATAAAATCCAAACAAGTGGTCCTGCAGATGAATCATGAGCCCTCTAATGTTGGAAGTATAACACCATGTGGGGAAGTCGAAGGGGTAAGGCAGCGGCGCGGTTGCAGGGTGGCAGCTAGCGCATTGCGTCCTAACGCCTCTGCTCAGGATGGTACACACAAATAGGGTACCGCCCACAGGTTCTGTACCATCTCGGTTTACTTTATTAATCAGACCAGATATATATGATCACATATATACATTTGGCATCGCAACAAGCGATTTTATCTACCTCGCGTCTAGTATATTGCTACTAATAATTGAACCCTAGGAAAAAATTGTTACCAATACGACCAGCTTCGCTCCTACTATTTAAACTTGAGGTTTTAGTGTCTGGTGTATCATCGATCGGAACTTGCTCAGACCCATATCGATCGAGCAACTCGCACTTCGCATCAGTGTATTGATGAATAAGCTCTCACACCGCAGCATATGCACCACAGTGCAGCGTTGCAGCAGTTCTTTTGCTTTCGTGTGTATTCTGCAGCAGCAGCGTTGTTGCCGACCACAGCCGTTGGACGCATGCGGGTGCGCAGGGCATTGCATGTTCTCGCGCGCACTGTCCTCTTTTTTCCCAGGCAACCGCCTCCACGCAGGGCACCATGCGATGACAAACTACGTAACATGTGGCTTGCTTTGCAGCTGCCGCCTGACGTGCGCGTGATTGATTGATTGATGAGAGAGTAATTTCAGCTTCCGAAATCGGCGGTGGCGTGTGTATAACAGTAACACTTCCGTTGCATCAGAGCATCTCTAAGGGTTCGCCGTCTGGCTCCCTGACCCATTTTCTAGCGAGCGGGGCAGAAGGAAGAGGAAAAAGAATAAACCAAACTCTAATAGCCTGGCCACCTCTCTCTCTAAAAGTAGGGACCTCTAAAATCACTCTCCTAGCTTACTGCTCCTAGTGAGCAACCTGGTGCTCGTCATCGCTGTCCCATGTCTTGCTCTTGCGCGCTCTCACGCCCTTTAGCGTTGTGCTCCCCCCTCCTGCCCTCACTCGTCGGGGCCTCCTTTTCCTACGCATCCACGCTCCTCTCCCTCCTTCTCTGTTGAGCCGACGTCGATGATGAGGAGGGCGCCGCCATGCTCGCCATCGCCCTCGGCACCCTCGTCATGCCGCTGGAGCTCCGCCTACTCCCATCCCCGCCCTCTCGCCATCGCCCTCCTGCGCCGACAGATCTATGCCATCACCCTCCCACATCGATGGATCCGCGCCAGCAACACCCACTACTACAAAAACGATTTAACGGGACGCCCCCTGTACAGACGGATTTTTGGAACCGTCTGTACAAATATTATTACAGATGGTTCCAAAAGAAAACCGTCTGAGAAAATGAGTACAAGCGGTTCCCAACAAGCGGGACGCTACAGTACAGACGGTTCTAAACTGGAATCGTCTGTACAAATAGCATAGAACGGTTCTAAACTGGAACCGTCTGTACAAATTGAACAGTACAGACGGTTCTAAACGTGGAACCGTCTGTACAAATCTCTAAACAGTACAGACGGTTCTAAACTGGAACCGTCTGTACAAATCGAATAGTACAGACGGTTCTAAACGTGGAACCGTCTGTACAAATCTCTAAACAGTACAGACGGTTCTAAACTTGGAACCGTCTGTACAAATCTAACAGTACAGACGGTTCCAAATTGGAACCGTCTGTACAAATCTAAGTACATACGGTTCCAAACTGGAACCGTCTGTACAAATAGATGAAGCCAGTCTAGTTGAGCTCTGCTGCTGCGGCAGCAAAAACTGCAGATTTTCTTGTCGCGATAGGAAAGTGGCAGCGTCAGGGAGGGAGTTTGACAGCTCCGATTGTCGAACGGTTTTCACGGCTGTGAGCGGGAGGCCAAACTCTACGTCTCCACAAATTTTGAGCCAATTCCAAGAAAGTCGACGAAACGACTAGTGGAAATCTTGGCCCGAAATCGAAGATTTTTAAAAACGGCGCCCGGACGAAATTGGTTGGCAGAAGCTGGGATCAAGGTGGAAAGTAAGTTCTCGACTCAAGCTAACTAGGGAAACAAGAATCACCCAATTCGGAGTCCGGGTGAAGGAGATATGCCCTCCGCAAGATCAAAAAAAGTAACGGAAAAACTTCTGGAGCCAAAAAGTCCTACTTAGAAACCGAATTTGAGGGTCAAGATTCGTATAGGTGTATACACGTGTATTTTTTTCAGATGCGCGTCGTCGTTAGCTTCGATTTGAGTGGTCGTGGACCCAAAACGGACTCCGTATGAGAAAGTTATGACTGTTTTTCTAAAACCTCTCAAACTAGGTTTTTTCAGCTAGTATCCTTGCCGCGGCAGCAAATCTGCTGTTTTTCTTACCGCGGCAGGAATTTGTCAGCTTCTACATGGAGTTTGGGTGCACGAAAAGAGCTGAAATTTTGGGGGTAAGATCAGCACATATATATCTCCCAAATGGCAGAGTTTGAGCCCAATCTGAGGACTTTGAATTTTTGGAGTCCGAAACACAACTTGAAACCGTCTGTAAAAATCTAATAGTACAGATGGTTCTCAGTTTGGAACCGTCTGTGCTATTTGTACAGACGGTTCCAAGCTTAGAACCGTCTGTACTAGGGGCGTCCCGCTTGGTCGTAGGGACAAGTTAAAAGTAAAGTCGTCCCATACGTATCGCGAAGTCAGCCTAGATCAGTTGGCAACGTCACCGCTTGAACAACACGAGGTTGCGGGATCGAATCCCGCTGGAAGCATATTGTGCGATTTATTCCTAGTGGTTGGATTGGACGATGCGGACGGCCAGATGAGACGAGGCACCTGGCGCGAGGGGTTATATTTTTAGACGGCTCAAAAACCATCTGTACAAACCTGATTTGTACAGACTCTTTCGTCCAGACGGTTCGAAAAACCGTCCCGCCCGGTGTTTCCGAACCGTCTGGACAAATTGATTCTGTAGTAGTGACCACGGTGAGCTTGTTCGGGTTGCGGCTGACAAGCACGAGGCCAAGCCTGAAGCCCGGGGCGATGGCGTGGGCGGGCGGAGGGGGTGGCGGAGGGCTAGAAGGGAAGTGGTGGGGTGAGCTCAGAGGAGAGGAGGGGGAGGCAGAGGGGGCTGTTGTCAGGGGAGGTTGGGGACAGAGAGTAGAGGGCGGCGGTGATAGGAAGGGGAAAGAGAGAGGTTAGAGGTGGATTGAAAAGAGAGGAGAAGGATGGAGAGATATTTAGAGCATCTACCGGGAAGAAAAGAGATATAAAAAGGCAACAAATTTAAATATATAAAAATACGAAGAGGTAACCTTAAAAAGCCCTTTATAAATGCTTTTCGAGACGAGTCATATAACTTTAAACTTGCCTCCCTATCCTTCGACGAAAAAACACGAAACAATAACTTGGCCTCTAAACGTGCGTGTTAATTAGCTCGGTGGGATAAAATTGATCGTGCAAGGCTTTTATTAGCATGGCAGATTTTTGACAGGCGGGGTGTTTAGTTTTCTTAGTTTATGTAAAGCGGAGTTTAACTAACTCATTAGCTAATAGTAATACAGAGTTAATATAAAAGATATATATGGTACAAGTAGGAGTATATGCCAAGTGGGGTCCAAGACCAACATACCAGATGGTCACGGCAGGCCCACAGCAACTGCCCCAGCACGCAGGAGCAGAGCCCGTGCTCTGGAACGTTCCTCCGTTTTGGAGGGGAGGCAGGCACGCCAAACCAAGCAAACACACAGAATCCCGCAGTTCGCAGATATGCTTTGCAAGCAAAAGCAACATCACGCGTCTACGAGAGAGGAAACGGTAGCCTTACCGCGCGCCCCGCGCTCTCTCCGTCTCTCCGCGCACGCACGCGAGTACGCGCGACGACACGTGTCCGCTGCATTAGTTGCCTGGCAATGGTAGGGTGGTTAATCCGGTGTAGGGAGGAGGGTAGTGTAGTTATTTGGTGTAATTGTTTCCTCGGCTCAAAAAGCAGAAAACCCGTGGGCAGGATAAGACGACGTTTTGTTTGGGAGAGCGGTTTTGGAATTTGGAGACGTACGATCGTGCAGGTTTTCGCTTTGTTTACATGAAAACCAAGTCATGATCAACGCTCGGAGTCGAACGTACGCTGGAATGGCAAGAAAATTGGCTCAGCTAAAGCCCATGCACGATGCTACTAGGTGAGGCATGGACCATCGTGACGATCCATGCCTCCATGAATTTACTTTGGACATGCATGTATGTAAAAAAAAGTTAAGCCATTTATGCTAATGATAATGGTGAATTTAATTCAGACAAAGAAAAAAGTTTGCCTTCCATTTCTAACTATGGGGCTACTACAAATCAACATACTTATATTAGCCATCTGTGGAAGGTAGCCGTCGAATAGAGTATGATGGATGGTAGGATTAGAAATAAGAGAATGAGCTATATGCATGGTCAACAAATCACTAGTTTTACGAGAAACAAATTTGGAGACAATAGGAAACATGAGAAACAGATAAGCAGATTGTTTCCTTAAACAAAACGCTAAATTTCCGGCAACAAATCGGCATATGCCGATATTAGGACCTCATCCGCCTATGTCGTAGCTGTCGGATGTGACGGTAGGATTAGCAAAAAACATGATTAGCTAAATTTACAGAAAATAACTTTCGTGCTCATAGAAAACAATTGTAGTGACCATAGGAAACATGAGCACCGTTTCTATGCAATACGTACGTGGACTTGTTTTGTTATGGCAATGCAGGAACATATGCATAGTGCGGATGAAACATTTTACTAAACTTTGCACAACAAAATGGTTGAACCAATACAACAACAGAATGTATACAACACAATCCTTTATTTTTGAAAAACTTATGATTCAAATTGCTATATTTTTGATATCGTGGGCTCCTTTTATTATGACAACGTGGAAATATTTATTTAGTGAGAGGGGAACATTTTACTAAAACTTGCGCAACAAATTTGTCAAATCAATACAACAACTAATGTTTCGTTCAACATGACGTATATCCGATCTTTAGGAGAATTCTGGCATAGTGGGCTTCTTTTGTTATGGCAACATGAAAATTTGCATAGTGAGAGAAAACATGTTACTAAAACTTGCACAATAAATTTATTGAATCAATACAACAATGACATATATACAACATAATTCTAGATCTTTAGGAAATAAATTAACTATATATTTGCAACATCATTCACCACTGTCCGAAACAAAAACAAAATACTATGGCAATATCATTCTGGCCAGAGGTCGAGGCCGCCGCCATCAGTGGACGCAAGGGTCCAAAAGAATTTGGCGATCTCGATGTTCTCGTTGCTGACCACCTCGCGGCGCTCGGCGTACAGCCACAGAGCACGTGCTTGCCATAGAGCGCGTCGGGGTTGTCCGGCGTGAAGGACCAGGCGCCGTCGTCGTCGCGGACAATGATGGAGACCGGGAGACGGTGCTCAAGGCCTAGGAGCACACGGATGAGGAGGGCGTGCTGGGCCGAGGGGTAGGGGAGGCCGACATAGAGGTGGAGGCGTGTGCATGGGGCATCGGTAACGGTGGGGAAGCTGGACGTGGTGCGGGTAAAGACGCTCGTGGCGAGGTCGGAGGGCGCGAGCTACCGCATGAGGAGGAGCCACGCCGAGGTCCAATCGTGGCGAACGGCGAGGACGAGCTGAGGGCGTCCATAGATAAGTTGTGGGATGAAGTATACACGTGTAAAATTTGGTAAAAAGCTATGACCATTTGCAATCTATGCAAATTTCTTATCGTACAAATTTGTTTTTTCACAGGTTGTGAATTGTCATATTTTTTAATTAAAATCTGCATGTACATATTTTACCCCATGAATTATATGTATGCTATTTTTTCAGATTTTTAAAACTTCTAGATCTAATTTTGTTCTTCTAAAGATGTGCGGAAGTAAAGTGCTTTTAATTTAAATTATTGAGAGAGTTAAGTGAGTCTAAATAGTTTGAAGAGTAAAATGAGCTAATCGAATGGCTTAAAACTGAAGAATGGATTTTTCCTGCAAATCAAACATTCGACATGTGCGATGATTCGATGAAACAATTAGTGACGGGTTCGAGTAAGTTAGTCTACAATCAGAGGATTCGCGTGGTCATTGCAATTTCAAATACGTCGAGATCGTTACATGCATATGTTGTTAATTAACTACCAAGTTTTGATTACTAGTTTTTGTAAAATATTTACTATCTTAAAGTATCGTAATTAGCGCAAAAATATATCTACTGATCTTATTGGAAGCACACTTTGTTCGAGGGACCAATCCCATATCAGAGGTAAAATTGCCTGCATATGCGCTATGTACAGTGTATGTTTTTTGGTTAAAGCTAGTATATTTAAGTCAAGTCCGGTCGAATGGTAATGATATGACTAGTGGTACTTTTGGAGTATATTGCTTATGCACCACCGTAAGCTCATCTTTTCAGTCTTTCAAGTTAATTCCCTCACCAAGAGTGACGCATTTCTCTCTCTCAAACCCACATGTAAAGGTAAGTAGAATTAGATAAGTTAACAAAAAGAAACATATTGATCCCAATCCGGACAATTACTTAAGTCAGTTAAATCTCATCATAAATTGACATACCTAACGTGCGTGTACACATGTTGCATATAAAGTCATATTGAGATAATGTCGAAATCTGACGGCATCTCATGGTTTTGACCCTCCCCCCACCCACACACACATTTCACTCAAATCAAGAAGAAACAATGGCCAAATTTTGACATCGATCATGTTTGTGAGCTAGAAAGAGAAAGCTTTCGCCGATGACATAGGTGGGCATGCCAATTAATGACGAGGAGGTTGTAGTCGAGAGCAATATGTCAAGGAGGGGAGGCAAAGCAATGAACTAGTTCAAACCACGCAACATCTAGATACTGGTGATGCCCCACCCGCTCCGAGGCTAGGTTAATTTGATCCGAATCAAACTTGTTCATGTTCCATTTCTCTTGAAACGTACTAAAGGTGTTAATTAACCAATCGCTCTTTTGTTGAATATTCTATATTAAAGCTTAAAACCATGAGCTGAATTTTGCTGGGACACCCTGCTGGAGAGAGAGAGCCCAAAGGGCCAAAGGACACCCTGCTTTTTGTTTCTTAAGAAAATGTGACTTGAAACTTGCTCTAGTTTCTCAATAACCTATGGGACGTCGCAACATGATAAAGTTGGATAAAAGTACCCACTTAATTTTGATCTTCACCTTAAACTCCGTCTATGCTTATCACCCAGTTACTATTTCTAAAATTTAACGATCCCATATTATCATCTAGGTATCCGAGAAAAACCTGATATTTTGTTTGGAGCACAAGTTTGCAAGACGTGCCAGACTGAAGGGTCAAATTCGAAATTTGAACGACCTAACCACTCCCTCGTACGGACAGGAGAGGCATGTGGGCACCGATCGGTAAGACCACCGTGCTAGGGTTTCCCTCGCCACACCTACACACCTCCGCCTATAAAAAGGCCGCTTCCCCTGCCCTCAGCCCCTCACATCTCACCAACCCGCAATGCTTTTCCTTTCCTCCTCGCCTCGCTAGTTCTTATACACTCCTCACCACCACCACCTTCTCTGCTCGCTCCCATAGCCTACCGCCGCGGCGGCGACCGCGGCGACCAGCACCAGCCGCCGTACGGCGGGCGCGTGGCGGGGGCACGGGGATCAGTCGGCCGCGCACCCGCACCCACTGGCTTCGTGTGGTCGCCTCCTGGGCCGACGCCGCGTCCGGCGCCGCCGGTGCATTACCAGCCAGCGACGGCGCCGCACCAAGGCGCGTACGTACCAGCACGGCGTCGTCTTCAGGGCGCGCGCCACCGCCGGCCTACCCCTACGCGCCTGCGCCTGTCACGATCCGGGGGCCTTCTCCTCCGCCTTCGCCGACTGCGGCTCCGTTCCAGCCGGCGCACGTCTCCTCCGGCCCCAGGGCGCCGTCTCCCGGTCCGCCCTCCCCGGCGCCGTCGACCGCGGCCATCGCCAAGGAGCTCGAGCAGAAGCTCTTCGTCTCGGAGACCCGCGCTGGCGCCGCCCGCTGCAGCGGCAGCGGCAGCGGTCGCCGCCTCGCAGCAGGGTTCGGCCGCGGCTTCGGAGGCGTCGCCCGACGTCGATCTCGCGCCGGTCTCGAAGAAGGGGCTCGTCCACCCTGCGCGTCCGGGGCCTGGGACCGTCGGGAAGAAGGTGAGGACCGGGCGAACCACTTTCTCGTCAACGTCGCCGACAACAACCTCTTCCACTACGATGTGAGCTAGATCTCCGATCTCCCTCTTCCATAACCCTAACACCCTGCTACTTTCAGTTCTTGCTATTTACTGCATGCACTTTGCTCGTGTTGTCTAGATCTGGTGCTCCCTACATGCTCATCTGCTTTTGGTTTTTCTGCTTTGTGATCTCTTGATATTCCTTGTGATTGCACTCTTCCAGCAACTTCTGCTGTTTTCCTTTGTTTGCTTGGGTGTTTTGGTGAGCGTTGAGCGCTTCGAATCCCATCGTGTTTGCCCGGAGCGTACGCGCGTGCACGTACGGGCTGGGTCCTCTCACGAGTTGCTTCCGTGATGTGTAGTAGTTTTGGTGCTTGCTTTGCATTTGCTTCGATCCTCTTGGAGTTTTGAGTTATAGATCGGCGCTGCGAGTGCTAGCTCTCGGTCACGTGAACCATGAGAGATTTGTATGGGAACGGAAAGTTTCCTATCGCTCCAGTGACAGCTCCAGTGACAGGCTCATGCAGTTGTTTCGTTTCGGTTTTCTGTTCTTGTGATATGCATGCTTCTGTTGTTATCTTGCACGGTACACGGCGACATGCTTTTTCTTGGAACCTTTTCTGCTATTTGTGGAGCTTTTTTGACGAAGTGGGCTCCATGAAGTAGCACATATTTACATGGGAGCTTCTGATTGCATCCTTGTGGGTGCTGGTTGGGGCTTTCCCATTTCATGCAACGAAAGCTAGCTAGCTACCCTCTGTTCCACTTTATGCTCTTGTTTTTTCTGGTGAGCTTTGAGGATTATTTAACTCTTTGAAGTTTGAGAGATGGGGTTCTCATTTGCCGTGTTCTTGCGAGAAGAATGGCGCAAAGTGCAATAATATCTTTGCTATGTGTACGTGCATGTTTGCCTTCTTGCGATAAAATGGCAAAGGCCAAAGCCCACAAGATGGCAGACACGTGACCATTGGCAATCTTGTAGCCTCTTTCCGGCTGGTCCCCGGTGTGTTCTTTCTGTGCGCGCCTGCTGTTTTAAGTAAACCGAAGGCCTGTGGTGCCCTTGCGCCATTTGTTGTTTGGTACAGTTCTGGTGTGTTGCTCGTCTTCTCTCTTCTGCCATTTTAGCTGTTTTTGCATCTTTGTGTTGGTACATTCTTAGTAAAAAAAATTATCGGAGTTTTTCTCGGCTCTCTCGATGGTGTTTGGGCGTTTTTGTGGAGCGACAAGTGTCTTTGCGAAGACCAGTCTATTTTCTCTGAGCTTTCGTTCGAACCAAAATAATCGTGGTCTGTTCTTTGACTTTCTTTTTTTTGGGTGTTCTTTGAAACTTGTCAGATAGCTTTCATAACTCTGTTCGATCCATGCGATTTAGAAGCATTTTGCCTATAACTGATTCGTCTGTCCCTTAATTTAGGGGAAAAGTATGGTTGAAACGTACTTCAGTGATATCTGGTGTCCTTTATGAATGCTTAGAGATGATCTGTCCGTTGCTATCGAAAATGCATATCCACTAGTACTAGGACCCGCGGGTTGTTGGAGGTGAATCACTCACCTCCCTGGATCACTCTCGGCTGCTTCACGCAGCACTCACAAAACCACAAGGACACGGGTGTTTGCGTCATGTGCACACGACCTTTTCTGCTCTCTATTTCTCCTTATCCAAGCAAACATGAGTACAACCCTTTAAGGAGCGCACACGCACGCAGCCGAGCAACAAGCTGGCCCTGATTTTATGCCACTCACGCACTAACTCAGGCCACTAACACATGACTCAGCTAGCACATGCACACATGCAGCTAACGAACTTGACCATAGCTAATACTACGACCTCTTCTCAAGGCACTAACTGACTCACTCATGCACAGCGACTTGCCGGATCACCCGGCTCCACCTGAGCATGCAAGCCATCACGCTCCAGCCTCTCACGCGCCTTGCCGCTTCTCACGGCGCTGCTGCATCGCACAGCACCAGGGCATCTCGCCTCTTGCGTGCTCAACTGAAGCTTCACCGGCCAGCAGCTCCCTAGATCATCTAAGCTACATGCAAGACGAGAAAACAAATATGCAGATGCATGAATCAAGATTAAAAGCTAACAATGGTCTTATCCTAGCCGTCCGTTTGCTTTAAGATTCGTGCTGAATTTTTGCAAAAGAAACCCCTAGGTTTATCAATATTATAAAAATATTACCAAAATATTACATTATTCAAAATATTTCATTCAATATTCAATATTTCAATATTATGCAAAAGAAAAATCTTACATTATTCCTACAATTATGTATGATTTTTGTTTAGTCATAAAAAGATATGTACGATTTTTTTGGTTAGTATCCAAAAAAGTAAGAAATATGCATGAATGATTCCAAATGGTGAGAAAATAATACATGCGAAATTTCTACAATTATGTATGATTTTTGTTTAGTCATAAAAGATATGTATGAATTTTTTGGTTAGTATCCGAAAAAGTAAAGAAATGTGCATGAATGATTCAAAATGGTGAGAAAATAATGCATGCGAAATTTCTACAATTATGTATGATTTTTGTTTAGTCATAAAAAGATATGTATGAATTTTTGGTTAGTATCCGAAAAAGTAAAGAAATATGCATGAATGATTCAAAATTGTGAGAAAATAATGCATAATTGTAATAATGTAAGAATATGCATGAAAGAAATAATGCATGAAAGAAATAATGTAATATTGAAATAATGTAAGATTTTTCTTTTACATAATATTGAAATATTGAATATTGAATGAAATATTTTGGATAATGTAATATTTTGGTAATATTTTTTGTAATATTGATAAATCTAAGGGTTTCTTTTATAAAAATTTAGCACGAATCTTAAAGCAAACGGACGGCTAGGATAACACCCGTGAGTGCTAGTACTAGTGGAAAAACTGCACTCCCGTCGCTATCTGTTCCATATACCTTTTGCGATTTGATAAAATAAAAGTAATTTTTTGCTGTATAGGTCCGTTGATGTATTTTTGTACCAAAGGATTACAATGATATTCGTGCCCACCTTACCCAAATGCCCCCCTCCACTCCTCTCCCAGTATCCCACCCATCCCCTCCTCACCCTACGCCGCCACCACTGCCCCGGCTTCGGCGTTGTCCGCCGGCCTGCACAGGCGGCGGCGCTTTGCTCAGGTTTTGTGGGCCCCTAATATAGGTCGATCGAACATCTTTTGCTGTGTCCTCCTTGCGTTTTTGGGTGTTCCATTCGGATTGAGTGTTCGTCCCACTAGTTTACTCAAATTTGATAGAAGAACTCGCTTGAAGTGGATATTTCCGTCAAAGAAGAAGAAGAAATGGAGGCCACCAGATGGTATATGTTGCATACTATGTGCTAGATTTCTTTACTTGCATTGCCGATAGCTCTTGATTTCGTTTATTATGGACATTTTCGCTTTAGTAGCTGCACGGGTACGATGGTTTTAAAATATATTGACTAGATCTTCTTGTGTCTTATTTTATGTTGCACTGGTCTACCCTTTTGAAGCGATGGGAGCATTAATACATCGATACATTTGAGTACGTTTGTTTATAATCATTGCACAATTATGTGGGCTAATTCACTACTACAGATAGCATTTAACGGGACGCCACCTGTACAGACGGCAACAGGGAGCCGTCTGCACAATTCTTAGTCCAGACGGTTCCCAACACGAACCGTCTGCACAAATCACGACCACGGATGCCGAACAAGCGGGACGGCACAGTGCAGACGGCTGCCGTTGGGAACCGTCTGTACAAATAATGCAGACGTTCCAAACTGCAGCCGTCTGCACTGTGCACAACAGTCCAGACGGCTCCCAACTGGGACCGTCTGCACTATTTGTACAGACGGTCCCAGTTTGGAGCCGTCTGCACTAATAAATACAGTACAGACGGCTCCCAACCGGTACCGTCTGTACAAATAGTGCAGACGGTCCCAGTTGGGAGCCGTCTGCACTAAACCGTACAGTACAGACGGTCCTAGTTGGGAGCCGTCTGTACTATTTGTACAGACAGTTCCCAACCTGGAGCCGTCTGTACTAATGTAGTCGCTCACTCCTTCACTCCCACTCCGTCACTCCCGCTAGCTACTCACTCCGGCATCTCGAGCCGCCCGCAAGCGCCGCCGCCACCGGAGCTCGTGCCGCCCGCCGGCGACCTCCCCAAGCCGCCGCCGCCTCCCGCTGACGCTCTGCCGCCGCCGCCGCCGCCAGGCCCGCCCCGAAGCTTCCCCGCCGCCGGCCGTGGCCTCCACCTCACCGCCGGCCGCCTGCCTCGCTCCGCCGCCTCCCGGTAAGCCGCCGCCCTCCCACGTCCACCGCCGCTGTCCCCCGCCACCGCCGGTTGCCGCCGGCGAGCTCGGCCGGCGTCCCGGCCGACCGCCGGACCTCAGGCGACTTAAGGAAAAAAAATAAAAAAAATAAAACAAAAACCAGTGGGACCCACCTGTCAGAATATATTAATATTTATTTATTTATTTATTATTTTTACTGAGGAAAAGATCAAAAAGAGTATTTAAATAATTAAATCTTATAAAAATCATAGAAAAATCATTATTAGTCAGAAAAATGCAAATAATATATCAAAATGTTCAGAAAAATAAGATCTACGCAATTATGTCATTTTGATTCGTGTTTGCATTGTAGAAAAAATAAAATTGACTAAAAACTCAAATTAGGGTTTCCGGAACCGCCGGAGAAATTAGGATCGCGATATTTTGAGCGTCCGGACTCCGATGAAATTGATTCTATTTGCATTAGTCCTTATTTTATGTCATCTATTCGATGACATGCATTTCATCTCAGGCCGATGTTCCGCATTTTGATATTTATGTTTGTACCCTTAAACCCTTAAACTGCAGTACGATTTCTAGATAAGCTCCTTTTTCCCGATGAGAAGCTAGGTCGCTTTCTTTTATTAGGTCAATCTAACACTAATTTCCTTGTTGTGCAGCGCGTGTAGCTTGATGGATCGGGTGTGGATGTACGGTTCTCGTACGAACCAAGCGTACCTTGACGGTGTGACGAATTTTCTGAGAGTTGCCGAGGAGGATAGGTTGAAGAAGGGTGTTGAATATATATATTGTCCTTGTTGCGACTGTAGAAATGAGAGATCATTTCTCGGACACAACTCAGCGCTACAGATCCAAGCGCACTTGATTATTAGGGGCTTCAAACCGGACTACGCGTGTTGGACCAAACATGGTGAAGAGCAGAACATGTCACAAGAAGACGTTGGCATCGTCGAAGAACCCGAAGTCAACGAAAGGAGAGAACATGGCGACGAAGTAGTTGCAGACGATGATTGTGGCCGCCACGAGGAAGTAGGTGCAGACGATGACTGTGGTGGTGCAGAGGACGATGATAGGTTGGATCAGATGCTGCGCGATGCCGACGTGAACTTTAATACTGAGAGAGACTTACACAAGTTCATGTACTTGATTGAGGACTCAGAGAAACCTTTGTTTCCGGGTTGCAAGCCGAAATACACAAAGCTGTCATCCGTGCTCGAGCTGCTCCAACTGAAAGCTAGCCATGGTTGGTCAGACAAGAGTTTCACGGCGCTCCTAGGTCTCCTCTCCGAGATGCTTCCGGATGGTAACGAGCTGCCCAAAAACACGTACCGAGCAAAGCAGGTGGTTTGTCCCCTGGGGATGGAGGTAGAAAGGATACATGCATGTCGGAACGACTGTATCCTGTACCGTAATGAATTATCGAACTTGCGTTCATGTCCAGTGTGCAAAGCATCTCGTTACAACCGTAAGAGCCAACCAGACGACGGCGAGTCTTCCATCGAGCCGAAGAAAGGAATTCCCGCTAAGGTGGTGTGGTACCTGCCCGTAATTCCGCGTCTAAAGCGTTTGTTCGCGAACCCAAAAGAGGCCAAATTGTTGTGCTGGCACTCGGAGGACCGTAAGAAAGATGGAAAGCTAAGACACCCTGCCGATTCCGCGCAGTGGAGAAACATCGACATGATCTTCGAAAACTTCGGTGCGGAGCCGAGGAATATAAGGTTCGCGTTGAGCACGGACGGAATGAATCCTTTCGGCAACATGAGCAGCCGGCACAGCACTTGGCCAGTTGCTCTTAGTATGTACAACCTACCACCTTGGCTGTGTATGAAGCGGAAGTACATCATGATGTCACTGCTTATCCAAGGGCCGAAGCAACCTGGGAATGATATTGACGTCTACCTAAGACCTTTGGTGGAAGATCTGAAAACACTGTGGAACGAAGGGGTGCAGGTATGGGATGCGTACAAACAAGAGAACTTCACCCTACACGCCATGTTGTTCTGCACGGTCAATGATTTGCCTGCCCTACGCAACCTTTCGGGCCAGAGTAAAGAGCCAGACAAGGCTTGCCCTCAGTGCTTGGATGGTACGGCGAGTAGGTGGCTGGCCCACTCCCGTAAGACGGTGTTCATGCGCCACCGTAGGTTCCTTAAGAGGAATCACCCGTACCGCAACATGAAGGACCAATTTGACGGGACGAGGGAGAGAGCTTTATGTCCAAGGCATTACAGCGGGCAAGAGGTGTACGATATGGTTAAGGATATCGATGTTGTCCTTGGAAAGAGTGGTAAAAAAGCGAAGGCCAGCGGCATGTGGAAGAAGAAATCAATATTTTGGGAGTTATCCTACTGGCAGCACCTTGAAGTTCGCCACTGCATCGACGTTATGCACGTAGAGAAGAACGTGTGTGACAGCCTGATTGGTCTCTTACTCAATATTCCAGGGAAGACGAAGGACGGCCTCAACGCACGCCTCGACTTAGTAGACATGAAGATCAGGCCCGAGTTGGCACCTGAGCCCTCCCAACAAGGCAGAACAAGGCTTCCTCCGGCCTGCTATAACCTGAAAAAGGCCGAGAGGACCGAACTATGCCGGTGCTTGCAAGGTGTGAAAGTTCCGTCCGGTTACTCCGCCAACATCTCGAAACTTGTTTCGATGGAAGATCTAAAATTGGTCGGCATGAAGTCCCACGATTGCCATGTGTTGATGACACAGATGCTTCCTGTTGTAATCCGAAATATCCAGCCGAGCTATCTCCGAGACACAATCACTAGGCTGTGTTACTTCTTCAACACAATCTCTCAGAAGGTCATCGATCCCGAAGCACTAGATGTGTTGCAGGCCGATCTGGTGAAGACATTATGTCATCTTGAGATGTACTTTCCTCCGTCGTTTTTTGATATCATGGTCCATGTTACCGTCCACCTCGTGAGAGAGATAAAGATCTGTGGACCGGTATTTCTACGCCAGATGTACCCATTTGAGCGGTACATGGGAATTCTCAAGCAGTACGTACGAAATAGATCTCGTCCAGAGGGCAGCATCGTCGAAGGTTACACAACCGAAGAGGTGGTCGAGTTCTGTGTCGATTACATGGACCAGCTCAAACAGATAGGTGTGCCTACGTCTCGCCACGAGGGGAGACTGGATGGCAAAGGGACCATAGGAAGGAAAACACTCATCCCTGACTACGCGTCGTTATCTCAAGCCCATTTCGCAGTCTTGCAACACATGACTGAAGTTGCCCCGTATATCAACATGCATAAGGACGAGCTGCGCAGAGAGAATCCAGGCCGTACGGAGGCTTGGCTTACCAGACAGCACAACCGCAGCTTCAACAACTGGTTGCGGGTTCGAAGTGCTAATAGTACAACAGAGGAGAATATTGGCTGGTTGGCCAGATGGCCAAGTCACACGATCCTGAAATTTGAAGCCTACGACATAAATGGGTACACCTTTTATACCAGAGCACAGGATACGAAGAGCACGGTACAAAACAGCGGTGTCCGCATAGATGCCTTCCAGGACAAACGTGGGGTGTGTGCGTACTACGGGTACATTGAGGAGATCTGGGAACTCGACTATGTACGTTTCAGGATCCCCCTCTTCCGGTGCCGTTGGGTCGCACTCTCAAGTGTTAAGGTCGACAAGTACGGCATGACTACAGTGGACCTCGAACGTGCCGCATACAAAGAGGAACCATTCGTACTCGCTAAACAAGCTACTCAGGTCTTTTATGTCCAAGACCCGACAAATCAGAAACTTCACGTAGTCCTTCAGGGGAAAAGAAGGATTGTCGGAGTTGAGAATGTCGTGGACGAGGAAGAGTACAATCAATTTGATGAGTACCCTCTTGGAGACGGCACCGCGCTCAACGAAGAACAACTACCGTTCGGGGCCACCTGCTATCTGCGCGTCGATCATCAAGAAGGGCTGGTTGTTAAAGGAGATTAGGTTATTTTCTATGATCTAACCCGATTGTTATGTATCGTCACCAGGGTTTTTTGTATGAACTATTAATGTAATAAAAATATGAAAATAGTTGTACCATGAAATTGTACATATGAAAATATGAATTTATAAAAAAAGTTCAACTCGTTTGGAGTTCATATGAAGTTTTTATGAATTTTACAAGTTTAAGGCATTTTTTGCATTCAATTTTATGAGTTCCCAATGAAGAGAGTAATATAAAACCTTAGTTTACTACACATTATTACTGCCTTTAAATGCAACATGAAATTTAAAAAAGGTAAAAAGATGAAAAAATGACCGGCTACACTGGGGTTTTGGTTTCCAAAGCCTGCACCCAAATCAAGCCCATCACAGGCGACATGGGCCGCAGCCCAAATCAAGCCCATCACAGGCGACTCGGGCACAGGCCCGTACTGGCCAGCGGCCCCAGTGGCCAGGGCGGACGATCGGACGAATATGCTCAGATGAGAGAAGCTCGACAGCACCGCTCAAGGAACGGTATATAAACCGGTCAAAGGCTTCATAAACTAGCGAGGTGGGACTAAAAGTCCCACCCCGCGTCGGCTCTGCACGGTGCATTAGTAGTCCAGACGGTTCTATAAAGGAAAGCGTCCGCACTAATTAGTGCAGACGGCTCCACATTGAGACCTGTCTGCACTAACGTTAGTGCGGACGGCTCCATATGGAGAACCGTCTGCACTAATCAGTGTCCCGCCTGCACTATTAGTACAGACGGTTCTCAATATAGAGCCGTCCGCACTAACGTTAGTGCAGACAGGTCTCAATATGGAGCCGTCTGCACTAATGCGTGGGGGGCGCTTTCCAGTGGGAGAGGCGGAACGCGGGAAGGTGGAAGGCGCGCGGGGGGGTAAACGGGCCGGCCGAGGCGGCCTAACAGGCTTCGGCCTCTTTTCCTTTAAAGATTTTTCTTTTTCTTTTATTCCTCCTGTCATTTTATGTATAAATATTTGTCCAAAAATTATGAACTTTTTACAGGCGCCTTCTAACATTATTTGGAACCTGCTGTAGAAGTTTGAGGTGATTTGGAGTTCATTTGAATAGGGTTCTAGTTCAAAGCTAGGGTTTGACCTAATTCGATGATTTGATCTAGAGCTAGGTCCTATCATTCTCCAAAAATTCTGAAATTTTGCATTAAGTTAATGTTCCCCTATTTATGTCCATCCCTGAAGTTTGGTGAATTTTTATACTCATTTGCTTGCCCATTTTCTATGATTTTCAGAAGTTTAAGTCATTTCTAGTAATAGATAACCCTATTTCTAGTAATAAATAACCTTGAAATTTTTTCTACCCTCAAGATATACCATTACATGTTCCATGTCAAAATTTGGCATTTTTCGGGGTTCGTTTGCTATATTTAAGTCATTTAGTGCATTTCTAGGCATTTAGTGAATATAATTCAAATTTGAACTGCAAGTGCATGAAAAATTTGGCAAAATTATGATGAAAAATCCTATTTGTGGTCTTTAGTCTATGTTTAGGCCTTATCCAAGAAAAGGAAAGGAATTCCAAACATCAAGGTGCCAAGACTCGACCCCGAACATGGAGGTTATTGATTTTTTAATTCCGAAAAATGCAAACGAAGTCTGAAAAACATGAAACTTGGCATGGTGCCCTCATGTGGCATCAATATGCTGTGGTAAAAATTTGAGAAGGTTTTGCAAAAGTTGTGACGTACAGTACTTACAAACCGGACCATTTCCGAGGAAGAATCTAGGTTTCGAGAGGGAACGGGTCAGATTTGAAGGCAAAGTGACGGTTGCTTCATCCGTTAACCTTGAATAACAGTTATACCATAAAATTTTACAGATTAAAATATGAATTTACAAAAAAAGTTCAACTCAATTGGAATTAATATGAATTTTCTATGAATTTTACAAGTTTATGGGTTTAAGGGCATTTTCAAACATTTCCATAACAGTAACATGAATAACAGTTATACCATAAAATTGTCAAGAATAAAATATGAATTTACAAAAAAAGTTCAACTCAATTGGAATTCATATGAATTTTCTATGATTTTCAGAAGTTTAAGTCATTTCTAGAAATAGATAACCCTTTTTCTAGTAATAAATAACCCTGAAAAAATCTTTGTGCAGACGGCTCGTAGTACAGCACAGTATTGAGAACCGTCTGCACTAATATAGCCAGGCGTCCCACCCTACAGTACTATTAGTCCAGACGGCTCCATATTGCGAACCGTCTGCACTAATGTAGCAGGGTCTGCGTTTGTAAGGTTTAGTCCCACCTCGCCCGTCGACCGCGCGGTTGAGTGGTTTATATACCCGGCCGCGCGGCTCGGGTTGAATTCCTCTGCACAGTTACTGGGCGCTTATACTCGGTGCCCGCCTCGTATGAAACCGACACGTGGCCCCGCCTGCGTGTGCGTGTGACGTGTCGATGCCCTTTCGGGCAACCGCGTTCCCCCGCCGGCGGCAAACATTTTTGTCGCTGAAAAATCTTTGTGCAGACGGCTCGTAGTATGGAAGCGTCTGCACTAACAATTATCCCGACGGCCCCGTATTGAGAGCCGTCTGCACTAATATAGTCAGGCGTCCCACCCTTCAGTACTATTAGTCCAGACGGCTCCGTATTGAGCACCGTCTGCACTAATGTAGCAGGGTCCCGCCTGCAGTCTTTGTCCAGACGGCTCGGTACTGAGAACTGTCTGTAGTAATAATAGTGCAGACGGATCTTGGTGTAGAACCGTCTGCACTATTAGTCCGGACGGTTCTGTTTTCCGGACCGTCTGGAATAGCTTCTATAATAAATCCCCTCTTTCCAAAGCCGCGCTCCAGTTTCAATTTTCGCTAAGTCCTTAGCCCTAGCGCCCGAAGCCCTCTGCCCAGACGACGCCGCCGCCGCCCCGACGCCATCCCTCTGCCCCGACGACGCCGCCGCCCGGAGCCCTCGGCCCGACGCCGCCGCCGCCTTCCCGACGCCATCCCTCTGCCCCGACGAGCTCCGCCGCCCCCCAGCTCCCCGCCCTCGAGGTCTCCGCCGCCCCCAAGCTCCCCGCAGCCCCCGAGCTCCCCACCACCCCCGATCTCCGGCGACCTTCCTCGACCGCCCCCAAGCCGGTTTGTACTCCGGCCCGGTTATTGGAGGAATGTTGACTGCTATGGTGTAAATGTGCTTCTGTGGTTTCTATAGCTTTGCTTGTTTGATGAATGTAGGCAATATGCTTGCTGTAATGCTGGAGGCTTGAGAAGAGTGTCTCAGTCTCATTGATTGCTGTAGCTTTGCTTGTTTGCTGCACTAGCATTGGCCAATATTGTTGTCTACATTTTAACCAGTTGATGAATATGTTGGCACTAGTTTTTTGTGGTCAATATTACTGTTGCTTAAACTTTCATGGCAGATAATGTGAATCATAGCATTAGTTATGGACCTTATGGTAAATCTTGTGCGTATACTTCTTTCTGTATGATGGGAAGATGATGACCTGCTCAAAGTTGGTGGTAGTTTTGATCTTTTTTCCTTGCACAAGGGACCACCTTGCAAGAATTCAAGTCATTTGAATATTAGTATGCATTCTCAGAACATCGGACTGTAGATTTGCTTATTCGCATATTGGAGGTAAAATATGAATGTATCAAGAGTATATGTGGTGTACTGGAGCTGAAATGTTTAGTCCAAGTCGACCCTAGACCCTAGTTAAATATTGTTGTATACATTTTGCTTCTTTTTCTTATACATTTGTTTAATCAGTCATATGTAGTATTTGATTAATTATAAATTCATACCTGCACACTTTGATGTTATTTGGAGAATACCATGTAAGAAACGTGAAGACTTTTGGTGATTTGTTTGTGGAAGCCAAAGCCCTTTGTGTTATTTCTTTGTCTTGGCATATATGGAAACAAAGGAAACAAAGAAAGATATCTAGTACACTCGAAGCGAAAGAATGTCTAACTAGACAGAAAAAGTCTAGAGTTAGAGTTAGAGAAGAGTGAATTTGACGCAAGGAGAACGAACTACGACTATAAGAAGTAGAAGAAGATTCATGTATATAACCAAGATTATAGACAAGAGAGTCGATTTTAGATAATACTAGATGACTGCAATTTAGACGATAGCTAATATAGAATATAGAGATAGTAGAAGATAGAAGAATAGAAGCTGACAGATAAGAGTAGAAGCTGTAAATGAATAAAGAAAGAATAGACACACACGGGAGACTTTAGAGTAATAGAGAGAAGACGAGTAGAGATAGACCATTAAAGCGAATGTTACTAGTATTGAACTATACACAAGAGAGTATAGATAGTTCCGACTACAATAAACTCTACACGTAAGAGAAAAGAGAAATATAGAAAACTGATATCTGAATTTTTCGTCTTTTGAAGATGGCGTCCGGAGGAGATGAACGTGAACTGCCGGTGGCCTCTTCTCCTCGACAAGATGAGCCGCACAGTGGACCTCAACCGGCTGCACCTGAGCCCACCGAACATGCAGAAGCCTCGTCTCATGAGCAAACCGAAGAATCGGGTGGGCAGAAGCGAAAGCGAGGTGGCCGAGGCAAAAACAAAATGCCCACGGGTCACTACACAATAACTCATGTCAGCGACGAGGGTGTGCCCATATTGCCGCAGAAGGCTCAGGCGGCATTCCGCAGTGCGTGCGCCTCACTGGCGAGGACGAAGGTCCGGATAACGTACGCCAGCTGGCCGTCAGTGCCGGAGAACGAGAAGGAGTTCCTGTGGAGCACAATCAAAGGTCAGTTCGACTTCCCGGAAGGTACCGAACAGGCCGTGGAAAGACAGGCAAAAGCCAAAATGGGCAAGGCCTGAAAGACCTTCAAGAGCGAGCTTTACAACACATACGTGAAGAACAATCTTATGCCCTACAGGCAGGACCCGAAGACTTACGGGTTCTTGGAGGATCAATGGGCAGAATTTGTGGAGAGGTGCACGTCGGAGGAATTCGTGCAGAAGAGCCAGGCAAACAGGGCCCGTCAGGCATGCAACGTTCACCCCCACAGGCTCGGAAGCGGGGGGTACGCGCGCAAAGAGCTGGAATGGAGAACAGAGGACGAGCGGGCGTCTCAGGAGAGTCGCGACACACCGTTCTCCCAGATCCCAGAGAGGCGGGCCCGGAACTGGTATCGCGCAAGGGCCAACATCTCGGCTGATGGCACCGTCGCCTTCAACAAGCCCGAAACCGTCCAAGTGGCTGAAAACATCATGCGACTATCAGAACAATCCGCCCAAGGAACTTTCCAAGCAGCCAGGGAGAAGGACATACTAACCTCGGCTCTGGGAAACAAAGAGCACCCGGGTCGAACGCGTGGCCTAGGGGTGACGGTTCCATGGAAGCTGGGATTCCCGGACGATGCGGGACAGTACAGGAGTCGGAGGAGAACAAAAGCAGAGCGCGAGGCAGCCGAGCGTGAACGGATGAAGAAAGAGCTGATGGACGAAATATTTGCAGGCCTAGAAGAGAGGATCGATGCAAGGGTCGAAGAACGGGTACGGCAGATAAGGCAGGAGGATGCAGCCGCCGGGGCCGAACGCAGCCCCGCAGCCTCATCCCCACATGGTCGGCGCCGGAGTAGCTGCGCATCCGTGGAAAACGAGAATGCCGAAGACGTGGAAGAACAATCCCCACCGCAGCACGTTCGAGATGACGACCGCGCCGACGACTTACCTAATTTCGACCCTATTCTGCCTGAAGACGTCAATGAAAGATTCCCTCTCGACGAGATAGCGGTGGCAACCAAGTGCAAGCTCCTCGTGCCCAGCAGTTTTGGCCCCGGTGACATGCTTGAGGCTGGCCAGGGGTTAGTATTTCCACCTTCAGAAAGCACGATGACGGTGCACGGAGTTCCGCTAGCGGCGGATAAAGCTAAGGTGGCAGTGGACATGGTGCATGCGAATTGCAGATCCTTCAGACTTCCTGTACCGCCGGAGGACGACGTCACGACACTGGGGCAGGCCATCCACACGTTCATCCAGTGGCCGAAGAAGTACATTTCCCTAGTTGCCCCTCCACCTCCTCCACGGCCGCTGTCTCCGGTGCATTACGGTAAAGATTTCTCAATCCGTCCTCCTCCACCGAAGGTGAAATCCGCTTCAGCACGATCTCAGCAATCTAGCAGATCTAGCCAACAGGCTGCCAAAACAGCTCCTCAAGCTCAGCGTAGGGCCACCAGAAATAGCACAAAGTCGGCCAAGGGCAAAGAGGTAGACGAAGAACCCGAGATAAGAAAATACACGGAACGGCAGCCGCTAGTGACACGGGCGGCGTTAGAGCGACTTGGTTGGGCAGCCACGATTTTGCACGATTATTACATGAAGAGGTCCAACGAGGAGACAGAGCTTCCTCAGAATATCTGCGCCGCGTACAAGCGGCAACATTTCCTTCATGCAAGTGGAACCTTTACCATCGAGTTCTCGGATTTATCAGACCTCTACCGTCATGACGCCCTCGATGCCAGCCTATTAAGATGCTGGACACTGTAAGTGTTCTCAATCACTGTTTAAGCTAAATGAATTGCCTAACTTATTGATACGCTCTTTCAATGACATTACTTTTATGTGCAGACATATGATTCAAGAGGCTAGGATAGATAACCCTAATATCGGATTCCTCGATCCGGGAGTGGTCATATGCACAATGGTCCAATTCCAGCCGAACGAGGTCGAGGATTACATTTCGGACGCCATGCTCGTTCAGTGTACTAAGCGCGCCATTCTTCTACCGTACAACTATGGCTTCCACTGGATGCTCGTCGGCCTCGAGCCAGAACGTCTACATGCCACGTACTTCGACTCTAGGGACTACCCACCAGAGAAGTACGCAGATTTGACGACGGTGCTCAACGGGGCGTTCAAGAAATATGTTGCCAAGGGCGGGCTTGTGAAAACAACAAAAACCGAACCTACCCACCGATTTCATTTCCCGGTAATAATTCCTCCCTCGCCCAAGAATAATCACCTCGCACGTTCTAATATGTATTCGGTAAAACTAAATTACCCTGCAAGTAACCATGATTTCTACAGTGCCACAAGCAGCCGCCGGGCAGCAATCTCTGTGGATACTATGTGGCGACATATATGATACAGATCGTTGGCTCTAGTCCGGTAGAGCTGGAGGTTAGTGTCATTACACTATATGTAGTTCCATTTTTCATCGTTCGGACGTCGTGCCTAACCTAGCTATTTAATTTCCTTGTGCAGACTTTGAAGTTCCCTATAGAAGAGCTCGACACTGAGGGCATCTCGATTGTTCAAAAACGGTTAATAGCTTTCATATTTAGAGAGGTGTTGAAGGAGACCGGAGAGTTCCATTGTCCTCAAATTGCTCCTCAATGACTTGAGAGTTTTTTTCACTAACAATGCATGTAAATGACTTTGTGGTTGTCGAGAATGATCTTTTAAGTTTGCTTCTGAATGTTATGTCTAAGATCAGTGATTACATTGTGTGTCTGTGTATGCTATGCCCGTGATTGATCACTTTGTTTCTAACGTTTTCACTGCCGCACGGCATCCTTACCCTGCCGCACGGCTGCTGCGACAGCGGAAACGGTAGTTTCCGCTGCCGCGGCAGCAGGCGGCAGCAACGTCGCCCTGCCGCACTGCTGCCGCGGCAGCAGAAACCTCTGTTTTCGCTGCCGTGGCAGCAGGCGGTAGCACTGTCGCCCTGCCGCACTGCTGCCGCGGCAGCGGAATAAGTCATTTCCGCTGCCGAGGCAGCAGGCGGCCGCAACGTCGCCTTGCCGCACGGCTGCCGCGGCAGCCGAAACGTCCGTTTCAGCTGCCGTGGCAGCAGGCGGCACTACCGTAGCCCTGCAGCACTGCTGCCGCGACAGCGGAATCAGCCATTTCCGCTGCCGCGGCAGCAGGCGGCAACATGCCGCCTTGCCGCACGGCTGCCGCGGCAGCCGAAACGTCCGTTTCAGCTGCCGTGGCAGCAGGCGGCACTACCGTAGCCCTGCAGCACTGCTGCCGCGGCAGCGGAATCAGCCATTTCCGCTGCTGCGGCAGCATGGCGCCTTGCCGCACTGCTACCGCGACAGCAGAAACGGGTTGTTTCTGCTGCCGCGGCAGCAACGCTCTCCTAACACAGCATTTGTGCAGACGGTTCCAGGGGTAGAACCGTCTGTACAATTAATTTATGCAGACGGTTCTGAAAACGGAACCGTCTGTACAAATGATTTTGAAGTACTGTTGTATGCATTTGTGCAGACGGTTTTGTTGTTGGGAGCCGTCTGTACAAATGCTTCGGAGGCACTGTACCAGATAGTAGTACAGACGGCTCGTGTGTGGAGCCGTCTGTACTAAGTGTTTGTACAGACGGTTCAATAACCGTCTGGACAAAGTTCATTTGTCCAGACTGTTTCGTCCAGACGGTTCGGAAAACCGTCCCGCCCGGTGTTTCCGAACCGTCTGGACAAATGAATTCTGTAGTAGTGATTATCTCTATATTGTTTGCTGAATCTAGAATAGAGAATTGCTTGTGTTTGCATATATGTATAATGATGTTGAAATTTGTAATTCTGGTTTTAGTTGCTCACGATGAAAGGTTATTTATCTTCACTTTGCATGTAGGTTGCTATTAATCCTGAGTCAAAATCAAGAGCTACAAACAGAGAAGTACCCAGTGAGCTGATCAAGTTGCATGGCAACACATCCCTTGGCGGCAAATTGGCTGCATACGATGGAAGAAAGAGTCTTTATACTGCAGGTTCACTTCCTTTCGATTCAAAGGAATTTGTTATTACACTGGTTGATCCGGAAAAAAAAGATAAACAAAGGTCAGTTTACATTCTTAGTTAGGGTCACTTTTCTTCATTATGAGTAACTTGTTTCTCCATTGCAGCTACTTAATCCTTCTTGATTTGCAGGGCAGAAAGGGAATACAAGATTACTATTCGAATTGCTGGGAGAACAGACTTGTATCACCTTCAGCAGTTTCTGTGTGGAACACAGAGGGATATGCCTCAAGGAACCAAGCAAGTACTTGATGTTGTCGTGTGGGAGTCACCATCTTGGAAGTATAACATCTACGTTCGAAGTTCTTGTGATGATTTTTTTTCTTGATTATACTTCTTGTCCAGGGCCCTAACAATATTGTTGGCAATAACTTTTTCATTGCAGCTATGTCACAGTGTCCAGATCCATTTTCTCTACAGCGTTTGGTCACAGAGGAGACACTGGTGAAGGATTAGAGTGCCGGAGAGGTTACTACCAGAGCCTGCGTCCAACACAGATGGGGCTTTCGCTCAATATAGGTACTCCCCTCTTAGTTATTGTTACTACATTGCAGTGCATTCTTGCCTTACTTATCTTATCCGTTTCAATAAGAAGTATCGTTTGACGTCTGGCACTTGTTTATTCAGATATATCCGCAACATCCTTTTTCAAGCCTGTGACATTGATCCAATTTGTGCAAGAGTTCCTCTGTTTACGTGACGCTTCACGTCCTCTGTCAGACTGGGATCGTGTGAAGGTACTGATTCTACTCAGCGAGTTTACAAAACCTGTTGGAACATGTTATTGGATGCTAGTAGTTGACTAATCTCTTTCATCATCCAATATGTTCAGATAAAGAAAGTACTAGGAGGAGTACGTGTTGAAACAAACCACCAGCAGGACCAAATCAGAAGATACAAGATAACAGGGATCACTCCTATCCCTATGAGCCAGCTCATGTACTAATCTTTCCTCACATGCTGCTATCTTTTCCATTTTTATCTGTAGGCTCTATTTTTTGGGAAATCTAATTAACCAGGAATGTGGCTTGATTTTGGGCTTGTTATTGTTTGTTGATATTGGTGTATGGGGACTGGGGTAGGAGAGGGAAATAAAAGATTCATCCTAACGCCCATGTATGTGATTTCTGTACCTAGCAAAGATCTATCAATGCTAAGTTGAGTATATAACACCTTAGAAGTTCTTAACTTTTGTTAAAGTTGTGTAAAATGAAACTTACACAGTTTCTGTTCTGATCGCTTACGCCATGGTGCATGATGATTACTGTTTTTCTCTCTATTGTCAACTTATGCCTGTTACTTTTGTTTTTGTTAGATTTCCTGTTGATGACAGAGGAACGAGGATGACAGTTGTTCAGTACTTCATGGAAAGATATAGCTACAAACTGCTGCATACTTCTTGGCCCTGCCTACAGTCTGGGAGTGATTCTTGTCCTGTATATCTGCCTATGGAGGTACTGTACCATGCCTCCTTCCTCATATTTTAACTAGACATATAAATGCTGTTGCCTATGGAGTTCATTGTTTCATACAAATCTGTTCCAGGTTTGCAAGATTGTAGAAGGGCAAAGGTACTCTAAGCAGCTTAATGACAAGCAAGTGACCAACATACTTAGAGCTACCTGTCAACGTCCCCAGCAGAGGGAGCAAAGCATTCGTGAGGTACCATTCAACATATGCATGCTGTGACGTACTATAATAGATTTTTGCTCATACTTTCCTTTTCTTTTTTCTAATTATTTGCTAGAATGATATATATGTAAGTCCCTTCCAAAATAAACCGTATGTTTATATCTGATGTGGTTAAGAATTGTATCTCTAAGAGATATATAAATCGTGATCGCCTGCAGTATCATGATATATCTGTCATTTCTTTGTTATTTCTGCATGGGTACGATGGTTTTCAAATATATTGACTAGAATGCCTGCAATTTGCTTGTTTGTAGGATACAATTTTTTTCCGTCTATTCGTGTGGTTGTATCAATTGTATTCATGTTGGCATTTCTGTCACTGGCTACTGCACAGCCAGTTGGCTTGATGCCACAGACACACCGATGCAACCATACAGTATTGGCAAAACAAATTACAGGGTACTGTCTGTCAATGGACCCCTTGGAGTTTTGTTGCAGAGCTGTGCTTCGTGCTGTGGACAGTGGAGAAGAAAACCCCTGCATCTGTGACATTTTGAAAGATGGAGTCAGCGTGGATGTAATTCTGCACAACTATAAAATTTGCGGTGGTCGTGAAGTTCAAAGTACTCAAGTAATTGAAGCCTGTACTTGTAAATATTTACTCTCCCTTTAAGTATTTATTCTCCCTTTATTTGTTAATTGAATTAGAACTTTAATTTACAGTACCCATGTTAAAACACCTTTGTGATTTCTGGTTGCACTACTCATGTTAAAACACCTTTGTGATTTCTGGTGACCAAGCCGCTCACGTCATAACAACTCGATAAGCACTAAGTACTAAAAGTATACGGCTTACTAAGGAGACCATGTTTACACAAATAGACTATTTTATTGACTAACACAACTTGGATACAACACTCTTTAAATGGCTATCCTATCACCCTATTATGGCATTCTCATGGTCCTCCCTAAGACTTGCCCATAGTTGATAGCTTCTATCTTAGTTGGTTCCATGGAAGGGGAGGGTACCCCTATTTATAGTACACGAGCTCATTCGATTAGTGCCAAGTGAGACACATCCAAACCCTACAATATAACTCTAGAAAACTCCCAACAAATATCTCTTTTCTAGAGTTCTCCATAATCTTATCCATTTCCTAGATATTTTCTTACTTCATAGTGCGAAGGAAACATTTTACTAAACCTTACACAACAAATGGTCAAACCAATACAACAACGGAATATATATATACAACACAGTTTTGGCTTTTTGGAAAACTTATGATTCAAATTGCTAGATTTTTGGGCTCCTTCTTTATGGAAACATGGAAACATTTATGTAGTGAGAGGGGAACATTTACTAAAAATTGCGCAACAAATTTATCAAACCAATACAACAACTAATGTTTCATTCAACATGACATAGAATTCTGGCATCATGGGCTCCTTTTGTTATGACAACGCGGAAACATTTGCGCATTGAGAGGAAAACATGTTACTAAAATTTGCATAGCAAATTTGTTGAATCATGCAATAACGGCATGTATACAACATAATTCTAGATCTTTAGGAAACTAACTAACTATACATTTGCAACATCATCCACTACTGTCCGAAATAGAAACAAAATACTATGGCAACATCATTCTGGCCAGAGGTCGAGGCCGCCGCTGCCGTCGTCAGCGGATGCAAGGGTCTAGAGGAATTTGGTGATCTCGATGCTCTCGTTGCAGACCACCTTGCAACGCTTGGCCTGCGCTTGCTTTAGAGCGCGTCAGGGCTGTCTGGCGTGAAGGACCAGGCACCGTCGTCGTAGGGGACAGTGACAGAGACCAAGAGGCGGTGCTCGAGGCCGAGGAGCACGTGGACGAGGAGGACCTGCTGGGCCTAGGGGCAGTGGAGGCCGACATAGAGGTGGAGGCGCGCAGGGGGCACTGGCGACGGTGGGGAAGCTGGACTGGGTTGGGTGAAGACGCTCATGGCGAGGTCGGAGGGCGCTAGCTGCCGCATGAGGAGGAGCCACGCTGAGGTCTAGCTGTGGCAGACGGCGAGGACGAGTTGTGAGGGTGCTAGCATGCGGCTCCACAGGATGCGGGACAGCCAGCAGCTCAGCGGCCATGGCCTTGTCCTCTATGAACGCTATTGGATCGGTGCTCGGGCCACACAAAGAGAATCAGGCAATGGAAACAATGAAGAAGACAAGACTCCTGGAGCTGCCCATGGAAACAAAGGTAGCAGAAGAGACCTGGTGATTAAGGGTGGCAATCCGTTGTAATATGTTAGAAGTTTTTGGACCACCGGATTAGCTTGGATCAATGGCTGTAGAGAGTGACACGAATCACCCGAATGCTGAGAGGAAGAGTTTACCTCTCACTATTGGCTAGACTCACTTTACCTCCAAATCATTTTAGGCTCACTTAACCCCTTAGATTATTTGAATTGTGAGCACTTTACCCCCTTGACCAGTTTCTGGAAGGACAAAATCGTATTTAGAAGTTTCAAGAAAATCCATACATAAGTTGTGGGGTGAAGTATATACGTGTAAAATTTGGTAAAAAAATTTGTTTTTTCATAGGTCACAAATTATCATATTTTTTAACCAAAATTTACACGTACATACTTTACCCCATGAATTATATGTATGATATTTTTTCAGTTGTTTAAAAATTTGTGGGTGTAATTTTGTCCTTCTAGAAATAGTGCAGGAGTAAAGTGCTTTCAATTTTAATAGTTTGTGGGTTAAGTGAGTCTAAAATAGTTTAAAGGCTAAAGTGAACTAATCGAATGGCTTAAAGGAGTCGAATGGAGTTTTCCTACAAATCAAAGATTCGACATGTGCGATGATTCGATGAAACAATTAGTGACGGGTTCGATTAAGTTAGTCTACAATCAGAGGATTCGCGTGGTCATTGCAATTTCAAATACGTCGAGATCGTTACATGCATATGTTGTTAATTAACTACCAAGTTTTGATTACTAGTTTTTGTAAAATATTTACTATCTTAAAGTATCATAATTAGCGCAAAAGGATATCTACTAATCTTATTAGAAGCACACTTCGTTCAAGGGATCAATCCTATATCAGAGGTAAAATTGCTTGCATATGCGCTACGTACAGTGTATGTTTTTTGCTTAAAGCTAGTATACTTAAGTCCGGTCGAATGGTAGTGATATGACTAGTTGTACTTTTGGAGTATATTGCTTATGCACCACCGTAAGCTCATCTTTTCAGTCTTTCAAGTTAATTCCCCCACCTAGAGTAACGCATTTCTATCTCTCAAACCCACATGTAAAAGTAAGTAGAATTAGATAAGTTAACAAAAAGAAACATATTGATCCCAATCCGGACAATTACTCAAGTGAGTTAAATCGCATCATAAATTGATATACCTAACGTGCATGTACACATGTTGCATATAAAGTCATATTGAGATGACGTCGAAACCTAACGGCATCTCATGGTTTTGACCCTCCCCCGACCCACACATTTCACTCAAATCAAGAAGAAACAATGGCTAAATTTTGACATCGATCATGTTTGTGAGCTAGAAAGAGGAAGCTTTTGCCGATGACATAGGTGGGCATGCCAATTAATGACGAGGAGTGTGTAGTGGAGAGCAATATGTTGACGAGGGGAGGCAAAGCCAATGATCTAGTTCAAATCACCCAACATCTAGATACAGGTGATGCCACCCACTCCGAGGCTAGCTTAATTTGATCCGAATCAAACTTGTTCACGTTCCATTTCTCTTGAAATGTACTAAAGGTGTTAATTAACCAATCGCTCTTTTGTTGCATCTATATTAAAGCTTAAAACCATAAGCTGAATTTTGCTGGGACACCCTGCTTTTTGTTTCTTAAAAAAATGTGACTTGAAACTTGCTCTATTTTCTCAATAACCTATGGGACGTCGCAACATGATAAAGTTGGATAACAGTACCCAGTTAATTTTGATATTCACCTTAAACTCCGTCTATGCTTATCACCCAGTTACTATTTCTGAAATTTAACGATCCCATATTATCATCTAGATACCCGAGAAAAACCTGATATTTTGTTTGAAACACAAGTTTGCAAGACGTGCCAGACTGAAGGGTCAAATTCGAAATTTGAACGACCTAACCATTCCCTCGTACGGACAGGAGAGGCATCTGGGCACCGATCGGTAAGACCACCGTGCTAGGGTTTCCCTCGCCACACCTACACACCTCCGCCTATAAAAGGGCCGCTTCCCCGCCCTCAGCCCCTCACGTCTCACCAACCTGCAATTCTATTCCTTCGCTCCTCGCCTCGCTTGTTGTTATACACTCCTCACCACCACCACCTTCTCTGCTCGCCCACCCTGCGCGTCCGGGGGCCTGGGACCATCAGGAAGAAGGTGAGGATCCGGGCGAACCACTTCCTCGTCAACGTCGCCGACAACAACCTCTTCCACTACGATGTAAGCTAGCTCTCCGATCTCCCTCTTCCATAACCCTAACACCCTGCTACTTTCAGTTCTTGCTAGTTACTGCATGCACTTTGCTCGTGTTGTCTAGATCTGGTGCTCCCTACATGCTCTTCTGCTTTTGGTTTTTCCGCTTAGTGATCTCTTGATATTCCCTTGTGATTGCACTCTTCCAGCAACTTCTGCTGTTTTCCTTTGTTTGCTTGGGTGTTTTGGTGACGCGGTGAGCGCTTCGAGTACCATCGTGTTTGGCCGGAGCGTACGCGCGTGCATGTACGGGCTGGGTCCTCTCACGAGTTGCTTCCGTGATGTGTAGTAGTTTTGATGCTTGCTTTGCATTTGCTTCGATCCTCTTGGAGTCTTGAGTTATAGATCGGCGCTGCGAGTGCTAGCTCTCGGTCACGTGAACCGTGAGAGATTTGTATGGGAACGGAAAGTTTCCTATGGCTTCTTTTCTGGTGACCTTTGAGGATTTTAACTCTTTGAAGTTCGAGAGATGGGGTTTTCATTTGAACCGTGTTCTTGCAAGAAGAATGGCGAAAAGTGCAATAATATCTTTGCTATGTGTACATGCATGTCTGCCTTCTTGCGATAAAATTGCAAAGGCCAAAGCCCACAAGATGGCAGACACGTGACCACTGGCAATTTGTAGCCTCTTTCCGGCGGGTCTCCGGTGTGTTCTTTCTATACACGCCTGCTGTTTTAAGTAAACCGAAGGCCTGTGGTGCCCTTGCACCATTTGTTGTTTGGTACAGTTTTGGTGTGTTGCTCGTCTTCTCTCTTCTGCCATTTTAGTTGTTTTTGCATCTTTGTGTTGGTACATTCTTAGTAAAAAAAATCATTGGAGTTTTTCTCGGCTCTCTCGACGGTGTTTGGGCGTTTTTGTGGAGCGACATGTGTCTTTGCGAAGACCAATCTATTTTCTCTGAGCTTTCGTGCGAACCAAAATAATCGTGGTCTGTTCTTTGACTTCCTTTTTTTGGGGGATTCTTTGAAACTTGTCAGATAGCTTTCATCAGTCAGTTCGATCCATGCGATTTAGGTGAAGCATTTTGCCTATAACTGATTCGTCTGTCCCTTCGAAAATTTTGGGGAAACGTATGGTTGAAACGTACTTCAGTGATATTTGGCGTCCTTTACGAATGCTTAAAGATGATCTGTCCGTCGCTATATGTTCCATATACCTTTTGCGATTTGATGAAATAAAAGTATTTTTTTTGCTGTATAGGTCCGTTGATGTATGTACCACAGGATTACAATGATATTCGTGCCCACCTCACCCAAGTGCCCTCCTCCACTCCTCTCCGAGTATCCCACCCATCCCCTCCTCACCCTACACCGCCGGAACGAGATCGTCTGACTTAGCGATTTGTACGTCAGAGGAACGTCCGACGCCACTGGCCGTGCATCACGCATCCGACGGCAGCGTAAACCAGCGGCCTCATTCGCTCAGGTGGCCACGCAAACCAGCGGCCCATGCGGCCCAGTCCGATGAAGCGGAGAGGAAAACTGGCGCGAGGACAAGGAAAAAGGCGCGAGGACTACAGAATCGGCGCGAGATCGACGGAACGAGATCGCTGGAGGCGATGCGCTGCTCTGCTCGTCAATCTCGCGTAAGTCTCTTGCCGTCTGCTTTCCCTCTGCCCCATGAATAAAATCACTAGAATTGATCACACTTCATCATCAGATTGCTTTGAAGTTGATCGAGCTACTCCTTTTCTCATGGAAGAAGTAGCTGGTTGAAATTGTATTCCTTTTGTACTACTGAGATGGAAGAAGAAACTAACACAAAAGAGGCTAACACAACACACCATGATTCCGATTCCAATAAGTAAGTAATACAACCCCACTTTCATATTCGTTATGTGACATCAGATGGATTTTAGTTGTCCCAAGTACCGCTACTCCTTGCTTTAGTCCCAATATTTTCTTTATACTTGCACAAGTCCCCTACTCATGTTATTTTTACATTGCAGAGCTATACTGCCCGATTTGGTACCTCATGTTGGCATGGAATTTTGAAATTCAGATGAGGCTTGGACATTTTGGCTTAGCTACGGTGGGCAGAAAGGCTTTGAGGTCAGAAAAAGGTATACAAACAAAAGCCCATCCGATGGCAAGGTTACATCATGTAGATTTGTTTGTGCAAATGAGGGTCATCGATCACAAGACAAAATGGATCATTTAACAAAGTGCCCTCGAGCTGAAACTAGAACCGAATGTCAAGTCCACATGAATCTTAAAATGGACCGAAAGAAGGAAAATCTGAAAGTGTCTGAGCTGGTTTTGGAACACAATCACACACTACACTTGCCAGAAACCTTACACTTAATGGTGTCACAAAGGAAAATTTTGGAGTTACAAGCTTTTGAAATTGAAACGGCATATGATGCGGGAATTGGGCCAAAAGTTGCACATGAGTTGGCTAGTCACCAAGTTGGTGGACCACTCAATCTTAGCTATACCTTCCGTGATCACAAGAACTATTTGCGGACCAAGCGCCAACGAGAAATGGCATATGGCCAAGCAGGTAGCATGCTTAAGTATTTTCAAGACAAAATTGCTGAAAACCCATCATTCCAATATGCATTGCAAATGGATTATGAAGAACAAATAGCAAACATATTTTGGGCTGATGCTAAAATGATCATGGGACTATGCACATTTTGGTGATGTTGTTAGTTTTGACACTACTTTTGGAACAAACAAGGAGAGTAGGCCCTTTGGTGTCTTTGTCGGATTCAATCATTTTAGAGATAGTTTTTGGTGCTGCTCTCATGTATGATGAAACATTTGCATCCTTCAAGTGGTTATTTGAGCCCTTTCTAAAAGCTCATAAAGGACAGGGGCCTAAAACATTCTATACAGATCAAGATGCTGCAATGGGAAAGGCAGTTGGAGATGTGTTTGGAGAAGCATGGCATGGATTATTCACCTTTCACATTATGCAGAATGCTGTCAAACATCTACATGAAGAGAAGAAAATTGAGAAGAAAAAAGAGAAGAAGAAAGAGAAGAATGAAGAGAAGAATGAAGAGGAGAATGAAGAAAGAAGTATTCTATCAGATTTTAGCGCGTGCATGTTTGAGTATGAAGACATGGCAGAATTTGAACAAAAATTTGACCTCATGAGAAAAAAGGTGAGCAAGCAAACTTGGTTGGATAGTATATATAAGTTAAAAGAAAAATGGGCTGAATGTTATATGAAGGATGTCTTCACATTAGGAATGAGAAGTACACAATTGAGCGAGAGTCTGAACAATGACTTAAAAATCCATTTCAAATCTGATTTTGATATCATCCGGTTCTTTAAGCATTTTGAAAGGGTGGTGCAGGGAAAAAGGAATAATGAACTGAATTCAGAATTTGATTCAAGGAAAACACTACTGTAAGGACGGCTTACTGACGGGCAGATTACCCCCTCTACTGACGGGCAGGGGGCCCGTCACCCTGGGATTGTCAGTGGAGGGGTGGCCTCCACTGACGGGCGCGGAGCCCGTCAGTAGTATTCACAACTACTGACGGGCACAAAAGGCCCGTCAGCGGAAACCCTCCAGGGTTGGCCGGCGTGGTATCACCACTGATGGGCAGCTGTTTGGTGCCCGTCAGTGATGCCTGTCCTTCACTGACGGGCATTTTGTAACCGCCTGTCAGTAGTGTTGCCATGGTGCATTTTTCTTTCAGCACCAATTTCACAGAATATATTCACAAATTTCACAAATAATTTCACAAATTTCACAGATATTCACAAATATTCACAAATTTCACATAACCATTAATCACAGGTATTAAAGAACACAAGTATTTACACAATAAAGTTGTTAAGTTTATAAAGAACATTGTGGCAACTGTTTGTCAGTTTCGGAAACAAGGAATCTTTAATGCCCGCTCAAGTTTGGCTTCGGAAATTGGGGGCCGGCGTAGAATTCACCCATTGGATTGATGACTTCAAGGTTGATGACTTTGGCAAAGATTCTTTGGATGCGGGCAAAGTCCTGACACCAGTCGTACAAGCTACTTCCCAGCTCAGACTAAGCCTTCAGTTCTTTCATATCTTTCCAGTGCTTGTTCTTTCTCCGGACCCATCAGTCCATTTGGGCACAGGTGTAGTACCCACATGTGACGTTATTTTCTGGCTGGATTTTGGAAGGGAATTTGTAATGGTGTACCATTTTTGTCGCTTTTGAAGGTATTTTACTATGTCCCGTGAACTTGACTTTAAAAAATGCAGTATCCAAGATACGAGTGATATTGCTGAAGTTAGATCTCTTGGCCCCGTCGGAGTCAAAGTAAAATGCCTTGGCCCAAAATGGAACGATCACAATGAGGACCCAGTGGTCGCTGCGTAAATGTGAACAAATGGACGTTAGCAGGCGGAGATACGTGCGAAAGTAACAAAAAATTCCCACGGTGCTAAGTTAAAGGACTTACGGAGGGTTGTAGGGGGCTAGTATGTAGTCCTGATCCTTATGAACGATGAACGCACGTGCAAGGTATTCTTCCAGAAAGACTCGACCGTCCTGGGTCGCAGCGTAGCCTTCGTTCATGTATATCGGATCGATTATGCCAATATTGGAGTCGCGTAGACATCTGCACTCTTGGACTTGGTAGAGAGCCCATAGCCTGATCATCATGGTGTCGAGCCTATAGATGTTGTACATGTTGAAGAGGTCTTCAAAGTTGATGTCGAAGGTGTTCTGGTCGTTCTCCATGAAGAAATTGTAATCTCTTGGCACCTTGACCTTCCAATATTGGCAAAATGTTCCTGGATCTCTGGACATCTTTACGTAATCTTCATGCAGCGCCTTCATATCCTCCGAAATATTCTCCAACTCATCCTGCAGGAGCAAGTCTTCACCTGGAAGGAAAACATCTCGCCAGAGACCCATGCTCCGTTTAGATATTTTAGACGATGATGCCGAGAAGGTTAAGGATTTCTTCATCTGCTTTTGCTCCTTTCTTTCCTTCTCGCCGGTGCCGGCCCATCTCTTCTTGCTTTTCTTCCTCCTGTGTAGCGGCTCAGGACTCTTGCCTGCCGCCATCGCTACTTCCAATGTTCCGGCAAGTGTGGCGGGAGAGAAAATCTTTCCTCTGGGTTGATCCAGCGGGTTGCCTTGAGCCTCCGAGCGCCTTTCCGGTGGATCGTTCATGGGTTCCTCCCGCGCCTCCGGGGACTGCAACACCAGCTCCATGTGCTGGTCCTCGACAAGATGGTCTTCAAGGTCTTTAAATGTCGGAGTTGTTTGGCTGAGGCCCAAGGGAGATCGTCCGACCGGTGGAGAGGGGTTGTTAGACGAGGGGGCCGTGCGAGGAGAGGCCGCCGCAACTAAAATAATTTGGCTCTTCGGCCACTGGATGAAGTAGTTCTTGCACTGCCCTAGCCTTGTCAGTTCCTCTTCAGGTGGGACGGGGACTAAAACGTCACTGTAGTCGTTGAGGATGACGTCCACCTGCACCTTCGCATGGTGCTCCAACATAGGAACACAGTGCAGGATTGCCCCCTCCGGCGTCGGGAAAACCTGGCCGTGCGCAACCTTCACCTTCATGCCAGGAATCTGCACCGTGAGTGTGCATCTAGTGGCTTCCTGCGAAACATAGGATAGATGTGCCATCCTCACTGCAGTCAGGACAATGAAATCATGATTTACTGTAATGATTCGTTTTAGCGGACAAAACTTACGGTGACGCTGTCGATTTGATTCAGCGAGTCGGGTCGGCCTTCCGAGGCGGATGCGCAGCTACTACACCCAGACGGCTAGATATCGGGGAGCATGGTCGGCCCGCCTTGCGCTGCGAGCACTTGCATACGTACCCACGTCTGCTCGGCAATCTCCTGTATTTGCTCACGCAAATTCTCCATGTACTCCTGGCTGTCTCTCCTTGGGCGGCGGCGACCTTCGGGGTTCCGGGGAAACACTTTATCCCACTTAACGCCATCCCCGACGCCTACTACACGGCCCCGATGCTCCGGTTTCTGTTGAGCCTTCGCCAGATCATCGTTCCACCTCGGGAAGCTCGTGACGGAGTCCTGTGAGCTTCCAGGCTGCTGGCTCAGCTCTGTCTGCAAATTATATTACCTGATGAGAAGATAGCGTATTTGGATGCAACGTAACTAAGTAAGAAAAGACACTGAGTTGAGATGTTACCAGCCGGTTGACCACCTCCTGGAGTTCCTCAGACTCTATAATTAGTGACCCCGTCACAGGGTCAGAGCTTGTGTACGCCCTCATGTACTCCCTGGCGCATGGCTCCCTGAGATGCGCGAAAGGAGGCGCTTTCCCAGCCGCGGCTAGTTTGGCGTCCTCTATGGCCCACTTTGGCCTCTTCCCTAGGTATCCACGGCTGCCGAGCTTGTGGTCTAACTTGTTCTTGGAGCGAAGCTCCTTCCCCCAGCGACTCTTCTCCTGGAATTCTGGACTCTTTATTTGAGCAACGAATTGCTCCCAGTCTTCCTTTTGTATCTTCGTCCATCTTTTACTAATTTTCGTATCCCAGTCGTCGTCCACGACTTTCTGTGCGTCGTATCGCCAAGTCTTCAGAGCCCTAGACATGATGCGAAGGGCTTGCGCTTGGACTCTGTCCTTGTCGGCAGCAGGAATCTAGTACTTGTCCCATAGTTTCCTCAATAGAGCATCTCAGGTCGACTCAGACAACTGGCTGAACTCTTTGCATGTGATCTTCACTTGTTCGCGGGACTATGCACCCGCAGGCGTTGCTGAAGGTCTAGGCGGCCTTCTGTGGACTCGCTGGAACATCTTTGACATCGTCGACTCGAGTGACGATATATGTCTTGTCCGGCAACTAGTTGCCTTTTCTCCTTGTCTGAGACCAGGTCGGGGCCGGAGGCGCTACTTCCTCCTCGGGCGCCACGTCCTCTTCAGAACCTGACTCGGATCCAGAGTCATCGCTAGAGGAGTTGGAGTCTGAGGCAGGTTGCTCTTGGCCAGTTGTGATGGCCGCCTCGGGGGCATGTTCTTCGGCCAGCTCGGGGGCAGGTTCCTTGGCCGTCTCAGAGGCAGCTTGCTTGGTGCCTCCAGGGTCAGGGTGTCGATCGGTGCCGCCACGTCGAGGGGGGCCATGCTAGCATCAACGGGCTCTAGTTCTCGGGTCGGCGACCCAGCGGGAGTAGTACTGGCGGCCATTTGACAACTGAGATGAATTCTTTGTGCTCTGTATTGATCTTAATCAGCAAGTATCGATCTTATCCTAAACACAGCAATCCCATCGATTAGACATTTACTTAGATAACGGAAGAGTTTATTTCCTTGATACCATATCAGAACAATGCAAACACAAAGAGTATCTCCCAACACTTGTTAGGTATATACAACAATTCCAATATATATACACCAAAATTTCAGCATTCTCAATCTCAGCATATGATATACAAATATCTCAAGCTTACAAAACTAATGGAGATCATGGAGAGCTACTATGCCTTTATTCCTTCAAAACTAATGTAACTCAAATAATATTTGCCGCATTGTTATTCAGAAATCAGAACGCCCTTACATGGCAAGAATCCAACATTACATATCTTCAACTCAACGTGTACTTACATGGCAAGAAACCAATGTGTATATATTAAAATCGCATTTGCATAGCGCGCAACAAAATCAAACAGAGACAGCTAGGCCTGACATATGGTTGAAATGAAAATGAGACATGGACATAGAATTGGACACATGGTTCCCGTTATTCCATATGTGATTAAAAGGAAGCAAACACTACTCAGCACTTCAAAATTGTTATTGGACTAGCTAGAAACTATACCCCAGTTTAATATATTAGAAACGACACCAAAATTACATTCTATTAGCTTCATTACAAAATTCATATGCTCAACGACCTTGAACAATTTAACACGCACAATACTTCTACGCTTGAAGTCGAGCACATCATCTTCTATGTGGCCACATGGCAAATTACATCAAGTCTTCACAAGAGCTTCAAGCATAAGACCAACACGTGGATACGCCTTTCTGTTGTCTTCTCAAGTTGGAGGTCTTGCACCAGAGAGCAAAAGTGCACGTTTTGTTAGACAGGTATGTCGAAATCCTTATGTTCGTATTCCGTACTTTGTCTTCCTTGGAAACCACCTGATTAATACTTGCAAGATGCAGACTCTGCTCCATATTTTCTCCTTCTAAAATCTAGCCTCTGCTAGTAGTATAATTATTTGTGGTTACTTCTATCTAGCTAGACTGGCATAACCTGATCCTTTAGAGAATTTAATTTGTATTTAGCTTTATGTATACATACATAGCATTGAAGCATGACATTTTGCATAGAAAACAAACATCACACTAACATTCTTAGTTGCTCATGTGCATATCCGTCATCGGAAGAATACTTGCATACTTGCTACTGCATAACCAAGCTATTCTTCATCTATTAGATGACAGTTGACTACTTGCTACTATTTGCATGATGGAAAAGGAACTAAATCCTAATTCTTTCCCACAAATGTTCTTCCTGGACATCCTCTAGTCTAATTCAGATGTCTGGACATGTAAACCTATATACACTTCTCTCTTTGCTACGACTACCCTAATCTAGCCTATAACAAGGCCTACAGATAAGATTAGAATGGAAAAAATAGTAACATCCCATTACTATTTATTTAAGTAACTACATTAGAAAATGTAGAAGCAAAAAATCTGATGATGAATAGTACGGTATCCCACGTATTAGGGGTATCCGTGTACGGTTCCCTGGGACTTTAGGAAGGTACAGCGTACCCGGTAAGGATCCCTGGACGACAAGGTAACCCCTCTCAAGAAGGGAAGACTCCCCTTAAACTAGGAAGTCAATCCCGACGTTTAAGGAGGCCAGAGTCCTACTCGGGCGTGAGTCCACGTCCAGTACGACCCTGGGAACCCCCTATATAAGGATCAGCAATCCCATAGGGGAGGGGCAGGTCTTTCTAGTCGCAGCACAAGCAGCATAGGATCTAAGGAGGCGAAGCCCTAGAAGACCCGCTGCCTCGAAGGAGTCGAGCCCGGCGGTTTAGCTAGATTAGTCTACGATTAGGCCTAGGGTAGCCACTAACATACACCCCCCATTGTAAGACGTGTTCTCCATCAATATATAGCAACAGGACGTAGGGTTATTATCCTGAGGGAGGCCCGAACCTGTATAAAAACGGCTGTCCCCTGCTGTCAGACTCCTGGCACTTGGGCCCTAGAGGTCCCTACCCCCCAGTAATCATCATTCCACGAATACCGTAAGATCGCCGATTCACCGATCGTCGACAGATGGCGCCGACCGTGGGGACCTCTCCGGACCAAGTCGTCCAGGAAGAATCAGAGTCGGCAGGACGCGCAACTAAGCGCGATCAGATCCCAGCGCCGGTTGCACAGCCCTCACCGGTTTCGACCGAGGAGGAAGAAGCGAAACCGGCAGGAAAACCGATCGCAATCTCGCCCCGTACTGGGTACTCGGACCAGTGTTTCTACGACAACTTTGGCCCTATGGACCCGTACCAGGTTACGAATCGAGTGGATTTCGGAGAGTACGCCCCTGGAGAGGACTCGGACGGCGAAGCAGATCACTTCAGAACCGAGTGCGCCAGGGCCTTCAGTGGGAAGTTGGTCTTGAACGACGACTTCCCGGCAGGAACGACCAGCCCCATGGTTGGAATTTCTCCTGCAAACTCTGATCGTGAGAACGATCAAGATCGTACCCACGTCGCGTCCGATGAGGACAACGTGATGGAATACGAGTACACATCGTCCAGCCAAGGACCCCGAATGGTACTCGCGATCGACGATGGTCGAGAAGACCTCGAAGATCAGAATCGGCCCGGGGGCTCGCAGCAGCACAATGCAATGGCTGCCTCCCACATGAACGGGGGCTTACCCGCCGCCGGGGAAAGAACTCCTCGCCGGAACGGAGACCTGCCTGCCGCTGTGGAGAGATCCCCCCGGGAACAAGGGAGTACGTGTCCCGAACTGCTCGAAGACTTGCGGAAGTGCGCAATCTGCTGTCACAGCCTCCCGTGGCGGATTTATCGACAACCGCGAGTGTGCAGTGGCTGCAACAGCTGGGGGCTGACCTCCAAGAGGCTCAGAACCAGGCCGAGTCTTCTCGAGCCCAATCGGTGACCCGCAGCTCTACTCGGGTGAACACCCCTCCTCCGCTAGAAGAACGCGATCGGGAGGGACGACACCCCAGGAACAGGTCTCCTCAGGAGGAGCCACTGGTTGACCTCCGAGAACAGGTCGACAAACGCCGTCGCCAAAGGCGCCAACAGGAGCAACAGCCTTCTCGGAGAGACCACTTACAAAACGCCAGTGCTCGGGGCTGAACCTCGACCTCGAATAGCGGCGAGAATACACCTTATCGGGGGGCCTTCAGTGGATGCCAGGCGCTATCCCAGGAACTCTGTCAGGTACGCTGGCCTTCTCGTTTCAAGCCCGGCTCGCTAGAGTCGTACGACGGAACCACGAATCCCGTGGAATTCCTTCAGATCTACACCACCGCGATCGAGGCAGCCGGCGGGGATGAGAAGTTTATGGCCAACTATCTTCCTACCGCCCTCAGAGGAGCCGCTAGGACGTGGTTGACGAATCTACCCCCAGGAACTATCCGTTCGTGGGGACAGCTATGCGACATGCTGCTCGGGAACTTCCAAGGTACCTTCCCAAGACCGGGTCGGGTCGACGATCTATTCCTTGTCGTCCAGCGACCAGACGAGACCTTCCGAGAGTTTACCAAGAGGTTTAGTGCTGTCCGCAACACTATCCCTGAGATAACGGACTCGGATGTCATCCGCGCCTTCACTCGGGGCAGCAGAAACGAGATGTGCACGCACGACCTGATCATGCGGCCACCGAAAACCACCAGGCAACTCATGGATCTGGTCGAGAAGGCCGCTTGCGCGGAGGAAACCCTGCGCTACATCAAACAACAGCGGGGTGAGTCGACCAGTTCTCCCCTCCGGACGAAGGGCGATTCGCGTAAAACTAAACGCAAGAAGAAACCCTCCGGAGGGAACAAGGAGGAAAGGATCAGAGCCGACGAGGTAATGGCCGAGATCTCCGAGAAGCGCACCTGGCGACCACGCCCCAAGGATAAACCTGCCACATCCTCCGACAAATCGTCCAAACCCTGGTGCGATTTTCCATCAAACCGACTCACATGATCTGCGACAGTGTCGCATCTTCAAGAAGTATCTTCGGGAAGAAAGAGAGAAGTTCCACGAGGAGAATCCTCAGGTCGCTAACAACAGTCGGGAAACGACCTCCGACGATGATGACTCCACCCCTTGAGCCTTTCAGGGGCACGACAGAGCAATCGAGCACATATTCGGGGGCTCAACCTTTTACGAATCTAAGAGGCAATACAAGGCGATCGCCCGAGAAGTTCTCGTGAGTGTACCGCGAGTTCCTCGAGCGGTCAAGTGGTCCGAGGTCACGATCTCTTTCGACCAGACCGATTGTCCCCGAAAATTGCACTCGGCCGGGACGGTACCCAATCGTGGTCGAGCCAACGATCAACAACTGTCGAGTAGGCCGTGTGTTAATAGATGGAGGAAGCTCCCTCAATATCCTATTCGCCAACGCCCTCGACGCAATGCAAGTGCCACGATCGTCTGTTCAGACGGTAACACACACTTTTCACGGTATCGTCCTGGGCTCATCGGCCACGCCGATCGGGCAAGTTACGCTCCCGGTTACCTTCGGTACACCGGAGAACTTCCGAACAGAGAAGATCCTGTTCGATGTAGTCGATTTCGAAACAGCATACAATACTATCTTGGGGCGCCCTACTTTGGCTAAGTTCATGGCAGCTACGCACTACGCCTACCAGTGCATAAAAATGCCCGGCCCAAAAGGTGTCCTCACGATAAAAAGCTCCCCCAGAGAAGCACTCCTCTGCGACAAGCGCAGCCTCGACCTCGCAGAGCAGCACCTACCCTCTAACCAAGACGCCAGCGTGGCGACTCCCGCCATCACGTTGTCGAGACTACCGCCGTGGCTACGAGCGACACACTAGTGCAGAACCCCCCTATTAGTGGCGTGCCCAAAAGTCTATTAGTGGCGTGCCTAGGGCGCGCCACTAGTATCACGCCACTGGTAATTGTTACTAGTGGCGTGGCCCCAGCACGCCACTAGTAACAGACTTATCAGCGGCGTGCTCTATGCACCACACGCCACTAGTATGTCATATACTAGTGGCGTGCTCTAAGCCACACACGCCACTAGTAAGTCATACTAGTGGTATGCTCTAAGCCACGCACGCCACTAGTATGTCACTTACTGGTGGCGTGCCTATGGTTCTACATGCCACTAGTAAGTATTCCAGGATTTAAAAAAAATCATATTTCATTTATACGGTTCATCCACACACATACATACAGTTCATAACATCAGTCATCCAACATCCATACAGTCATACAACATCAATACAGTCATTTTGTACATACATTTAAACACATAGTCAATGAGGTAAGATCATAGCAACACAACTTGCAAAGAACATACACATGCATAAGCAACACCATCTCTAAATTGGATCCTTTAAGAATGTCGGAGATACAAGTCAACAGAAGGAACAGAAGGAAGATCTGGTGCCCCTGCCATTGACTATACACACTTTAGCAGTGGAAGTAGTAGCATTTAGCTCTGAGATAATAGCAGCAACAGAAGGAAGATCTGGTGCCCCTGCCATTATAAGCAACAAAAATGGCCGACTGATTTGGTTGCTCAGATGGAGGGAAGAAGACCTGGAAAGAGGGAAGAGGGTGGCCTTTACCTGGAGAGAGGGCGGAGGAGGCTGCTGGGGGTCGGCCGAGGGAGAGGCTGCTGGTGGACGAGGTCGCCAGGCGGAGGCGGATGCGCGCTCGTTCGGGGCGCCACCTCGACCACCAGCTGGAGGGTACAACACAAATTTGATCAACAAATAATCCAGATCTTTGCAAAGGGACGAGAGAGGGAGATCATTGTGGTGGTGCTGTTGCAGGAGCACGGTGGCGGCGGTGGACGGTGGAGAGGCATCCAGCAATCTCTCCCTTCGTCCCTCTGCTCCATCGACCGCCACCCGGGTGCATCTCCCCCACCACGCCGCCACCACCGGACCGCCGCCCCCTTCCCCTCCCTGCCCGACCTCCATCCACGGCCACTCCCGGTGGATTAACCCCCCCCACCCCCACCGCCTCCTCGAGCTCGCGGAGCTCCCCTCCATCCACCACCGCCTGGATCCGGTCCACACAGAGAGACAGAGAGAGAGAGGAGGGTCTACCTCCCCTGAGCGGTCGCCGGCGCCGCGCGTGGTCGTCGTCCCCTCCCCCGGCGCCTCCTTCCCCCCGATGCCCCCCTCCCCCGGCGGTCATGTCCCCCGACGCCTCTGTCCCGCGCCCCCTTCCACCGGCGGCCAGATCTGGAGCGGGCCGCTGTTTGACGGGGGGCTGGAACTGCGGCAGGCGACGGGCGGCGGGGCTGACGGGCGGCCGGGCTGTAGCACAGAAGCGGCGAGCTCCACGGGCGTGGGGCGGAAGGGAGAGATTGCGGGAACGTCGCGTCGGGTCGGCGGTTGCTGGATGGACGCCGTGGTGTTCCGCACCGATCGGAGGAGGTGAAGTGGGGGCGCTGGATCGGAGGAGCTAGGTGGAGGGGGCGCTGGATCAGGGCGGAGAATAGAAGGGAAAGGGGGCGCTGGATCTGGAGGCAGAGGTGGGAGGAGGCCACTCGGGTCGGATGGGGTGGAGGAGAGCAGAACGAGGTGGCGGAGAAAAAGAATAAAGGGTTTCTTTATATACTAATGAACTATTAGTGGCGTGTGTGTATATAGCACGCCACTAGTAACCTAGTTACTAGTGGCGTGTGTATATATGCACACGCCACTAGTAAATGGTTCAGTTTTTTTATTTTTGAACAGAATAGTCCAGTTACTAGTGGCGTGTGCATGTGAACGGACGCCACTAGTAAGCTAAATACTAGTGGCGTGCCGGTTTGGTCGCACGCCACTGGTATTTTGGCAAGTTACCAATGGCGTGTGTGTTTAGAGGCACGCCACTAGTAACCTTTAACTTATAAGGAGTTTCTGCACTAGTGGCGTGTCCTCTGGTCGACACGCCACTAGTAATTGTTTATTAGTGGCGTGGGATGATTTGGGCACGCCACTGATAATTTCCGCAAATACCAGTGGCGTGGCTTTTTGGGGGGGGGGCGCCACTAATAAGGTTTCTGCTATAAGGGTTTCTGCACTAGTGACAACGTCGGAAAGTACCCCCTCCAAGTCGGAGAAAGAGTTCCACGACTAGGTCGGAACAGGGAGAAAACAGGGCCTTCCCCTAGACAGGACAACGGCTCCTCGGGAGAAGCCGCCCGATCCAGGTCGCTCGTGCCAACGGTAGAAAGGTCGCGTCCTTTAGAGAGTCCCGTGCAACCACCTTCGGTAAGATCGCACGACCATCGCCTCCTCATCGGCAGATTCCAAAGTTGCACCAGCTCCAGCCTTAAAGATCGTCAAGCTACGAACAAGTCGATGATAAGACGCTCCGGGCGCCGCCGCCCAGCACGCGCACTCAACAAAGTTTCGTCAGCAGGGTCACGACAAGAGGACGAGAGTCTCTGGGGCAACCGGCGACAAACTGAATGAGGAGGGACGGCTTAGTTTTTCTTAGTTTTCATAGAGTTCTTTTTTCTTACAGTAGCCTGTAAAAGACACAGTTTTGAATTATACCAAGTCTCTAGTTCAATGTTTTTCTATTAATTATTTCAGACTGCCTATCCGAGATATCTCTCGAACAGTCAGTCGGGGGCTGGATAAGAACACGGCAAGTTGGTGTACGAGTACGAGTACCGACTTCTTCGACCCGCACAAGGGAAAAGGGTTCTGCGCTATAACTGTCAGGGACGCGAGGAAAACCCCTTAACGCGTTTGCAGGTGACAGGGGAGCCACTGAGCCCCCCCACCTGACCAGACCTAAGGCCTGGTTGACTAAGCTCCCCAGTTCCGTAGCAATGTCCCCCTGATCCCGAGTAAAGGAAGGGAAAAAGGTACGAGTACGACTAGATCAACGGAACCCGTACGCTTATCCACGTCTTCGACTACTCGGAGCAGAAGATACCTCGGGTAGAGTGAAACTTTGTTAATCGGACAAGTGTAGAATTTACTAGCCAAACACCGGAGTCTTCCCTCAACAGAGGAATACGGAGGTGCTGCCATGGCCACGACAAGCTGTACGAAAGACCCCTTATCGCGTTTACTGATGACGAGGAGCCACGGAGCCCTCCATCCGACTAAACCTAAGGACTGGTCAATCACAGCAAGAACGACCTACGGCACTATTCGTATACCTACATCGAAGGGAGGCAAAGGGCACTGGTTCCGACTAAAGTCTACGCTTGCATCCGACAAGGTTTCACATAAGCAGATCAGACAAGGTTTCGAAAAACCAAAAAACACACAAGTTATTGCACAGTTACTAATCACACTCTTTACATGAAAGTATGCTATTACAGAGTCCTACTCTAGGCCAGGCGCCTGGACTCGATCGCCAAAGGCGTCCGCCGCTTCCTGCACAGCGTCGAGAAGCTTCTCTTCCTCGCCCTCTGGCAGGTCGGCAGCGAGCGCCTCCAGGGATAAGTCCGGGTGCCTGCGCCTCAGAAGAGCCAAAGCAAAGGCCAGGGCGTCGCGTACACCTTGCCGGAGCTCGTCTTCGAGAAGCTTCCCGACGGTAGGCTTCAGCTGGGAGACGGACGCCGTCAGATCTACTAGGCGGTTGGCCGGAGCAAGGCCCGGGGGGACAACGACGCCGACTTCGCCCAGCGCCTTCTCGAGCGTGCCCAAGGCCCGCTCGAGGTCTTCCTCCAGTTTTCCCGCGTAGGACTGACTCCTTTGCAGGGAAGACTCCGCGTCCGAGAGGCGTGCCTTCGAGGCCGAAAGATCAGCCTCGACCGCCGCCCGCTGCTTCTCGGAGTCCTCAAGGCGCTTCTGCAGCGCCTCGTTCTCCGCCCGCCATCTCCCAGACTCGTCGAGGCGCTTCTTCAACTCCTCGTGCGCCAAGTCCAGTTCCGCTTGGGCCTTCTCGAGTGGAGCGACCCGGGAGATAGCGAGCTGAAAAAGAACAGGTTAGTACGAGCATAGTAAAATTACCTTATCACTAATCGTCCGTGCGTTACCTGCAGCAAGGAGAGAGGCTAAGGCTTTCCGGCGCCGAAGGACCCGAAGGCACGGCCTGCTCGACCAAGGCCAACTCCGACTCCAGCGCCGGGGACTGCTGCTGCTCAGTAGGAGCCGGCGACGACTCCGGCGCGGGGGTCCCCTGCTCGACAAGGGCCGGTGCCGACTTCGGCGCCGGGGGCTGCTGCTCGGCATCCGCCCTAGTCGGGGTCCTGGCGGGAAGGATCGACACCCTAGTCGCCAAAAACATCAAGTCAAGCCTTCAGCAAGGCGAGTCAAAAGAAAAAGGCGGCAAAGGAGAAACTAACCTCGAGCGTTTCCCTGCTGGAGGAGGCTTCCTTGCCAAGGCACCCGAATCTCGCTTGCCAGAAGCCAGCGGTGCCTTCCCCTTGGCCGCCACGGTCTCCTCCCCGAGAACGGTCGTGGGAGGGGGAGTTGGTTCCTTGGGGGGGAGGCTGCTCGCTTCGGGCTGTCCGACACATCCACCCCTATGTTTACTCTTCAGGAAAGAATATGGGAAAAGAGTAGTCGGGCGAGAATTCAAACCTGCGGTTGAGGGTCCCGGGCGGGAGAACTCGTCGAGACGACCTCCGCCCCCGCCTCGGCTGCGGAAGGACCTTCCTCCCTCGTCTCGGAGGGCGGCGGGGCCGTGTCGAACATCTCAACTTCGTCGTCCTCAACGGGGACGCCAGCTCGTTCGGCCTCCGAGTCAGGACCCCCGCGGCCTAATCGCTGCGGAAGAAGAAGCCCGAGGGCCCTCTGTAAGGCTACTCGGACGAACCCAAGCTAGACAAGGATGTAAGATGGGACAACTCACCGAGAGTACTTCCCGTCGGCTGTCCGGGCTCTGCTTCAGAAGAGGCAGGGGCACGTCTGTACGCCCGCCTTGGGGGGATTGCTCGAATAGGTTGTTCAACCTACTCTGAAGCTCCCCCGGGGACAACTCTGCTCGGCACGACGAGGAAGAGGTACGTAAGAAGTCTTGTCAATTGAGTTGGCACGGAGGTAGTCGCGATACTTACCCGTGTCGAAGTCCCTTGTCTGGTCTTGGCCCTCCGGAACCCCCAGGCTGGCTCAACCCTCGACCGGAGAGGGCTTATCCGGCGTCGAAGGAAATCCTCCGCGACATCCCACGCCGACAAGCCTTTGGCGGCGAGATTGGCGATGTCGTGGACGAGCGCCTTGAGGTGCTTAGTCTCCTTCGGGGCCTCCCCCCAGCTCTTGTTCGCAAGAGGGGCGAGTCCGCGGTAGGCGAGCCCGGAGTTCGGTGGGGGCTGGCAGTAGAACCACCGACCATGCCAGCCCGACCACGATGATTTCCAGGAGGAAGCGATGTAGGCATCCTTCCTCCCTTCTCGAAGACGGAATCCGGCGCCGCCGACGACTCCTGCGCCGCTGCCCTTCATCCGGCGGAGGTTGTAGAAGTACCTCCAGAGCTCCAGGCTCGGCCTAATGCCGAGGTAGGCTTCGCATAAATGCGCGAAGACCGCCAGCATTAGGACCGAGTTCGGGTTGAGATGAATCAACTCGATCCCGTAGAACTGGAGCGTGAGGAGGAAGAAATGCGAAGGTGGGAATTGAAATCCACACCTGAAGAAATCCGCGAAGACGACGATCCAGTCCGTATCGGGGCTGGGAACCGTCTCCCTCGCGGCCCCCCGGTAAGGCACGAATACCTCCGGGAGGATCACCTCCTCCGCCGCAAGCTTCTCCAAGGCGGAGGAGTCCATCACCGAGACCTCGAATTCAGGAATGGCGGTGGTCGTCTCCCCCGAGGCTTCTCCCGACTCCTTTTTGGGCTCGGGAGACTTCTTCGTGGCGCTTTTCTTGCCCATTCTCGTCGATCGATCGAGGGAGGATGGAGGCGAGGGTTTGCAGAAGCGCGAGGAAGGAGATGAGGGGAGCAAGAAGGCTAGGAGGCAGAGAACAATGCGGGCAAAACCCCAATTCTTGGACTCCTAAAGATTTAAACCTTCGCCGGAGCCGAGCGCGGTTTACGGCACGATCAGTTCCATCGCATTTAATGCGGACAGTTGCTTTTTCCGCCTACAGGGCATTTCGCGGGAAAAAGAGGGTCTGACAACCCACGACCCAAACGAGCGCGCCGTGGTTCAGCACACGTTAGCGGCACAATGGCGCAGAGAGAGAAAAGATTCTTCATCACCACGCGAAATTTCCGCCACGATGGTTCCGTTTCCTAGAAAATATGCCAGGCGGACGCGTGTCCGTGATCAACGGATCAGATCAGATCGGAAAAGTATTCTGGGTTTTCCCAAGGATTATTCGATAAGGCTTTCACGACTACTCGGTAGGGATTGAGCCTACTCGGGGAAGTCGCCGACAAGGACCACTCGGGTCGCCTACTCGGAGTTTCTCCCCGATAAGGGCAGATTTCCAACAGAACCATCATGACCTCACTTCACGTATTGATGGGGGGCTTGATGATGAATAGTACGGTATCCCGCGTATTAGGGGTATCCGTGTACGATCCCCTGGGACTTTAGGAAGGTACAGCTGATGACGGGAAAATGGGGCGGGAATCCGCGTCCACGTCATAGATACAGATTGAATAAAATTTAAAACGCAAGCGTACATTTAAATGAGACATATAAAATCAAACATTGCAGGTACATTACTTTCAGAACTCTTACATTTAGATAAAAATTCTGTTAATTACATCTCTTGCGAGAAAACCCCTGATTAAGAATTCCAACATATCTATTACAACCGATACGACATCTGAATATTACAAAAATGTGAAAGAAAAAATCTTCTTCGCCATCGATGACTAACGCCTGCTTGGGGAGACTTAGATTTACCCGTGGGTATTTGGTAGCATCGTGCTTATATTTTAGAGTGTATATTTCAGCATGTGGTGATATGATGCTAATGTGTAACCGACATGAAGGCTACATGTTTGTGATATAGAGTGTACGTTTTATATAGTTTTGCCCCACTTGTATTACTACTAACACCGCGTAGCATTAACATAATGCTCACGAGTAGCGTAACCGTAATGAAGCCAGATTGGTTTTAGCGAAGCATGATGTTTATGATCTTCGGCCTACGCGTGCTATATGTGGCATATTTTTTTATATGACTTTTCTCCACTTGTATTACTACTACATCACGTAGCACTCGTGTGGCGCCCGTGTATAGCGTGACCAAGATGAAGTTTGATTTCTCCTTGTTTGTATTACTACTAACACCGCGTGGTAGTAATGTGACATCCGCGTGTAGCGTAACCAAACAAGGAGTAGATTGCATATTTCCTTGTATTCTCCATCGCTTATGCACAGTATTTGCAATTTAATAACTGTAAATGTTCAGCTTTGCCACGTTATCTTGGTTTGTATCCATTTCGAGGACCGAACCAAGCAACGAGGTTTGAGCGCTCGTTTGATCTTAATTTGTATCAAAGGAGGCAACAAAATAAAAGGAAACCACGAGAGATGAGAATAGCACGGCTCCTTGGTTCATACCGCGGCGGCCGAGCCAAGAGCTAAAACCTAAATAAAAAATATGGTGGAGATGGCTCCTTGGTTTGTACCGCCATGGCCAAACCAAGAGCTAGAACATCGAGGAAATATGAAGATGACTCTTTGGTTTGTACCGCCATGGCCAAACCAAGAGCTAGAACATCGAGGAAATATGAAGATGACTCTTTGGATTGTACCGCCATGGCCAAACCAAGAGCTAGAACCTCGCGAAAATATGAAGATGACTCTTGGTTTGTACCGCCATGGCCAAACCAAGCAGCTAGAACATCGAGAAAATATGAAGAAGTCTCCTCGGTTTGTACCGTGATGGCCAAACCAAGGGCTAAGAGGAAGACATGATCTTACCTCCTTGGAGATACCAAACCTTCTCTACTTCTCCTTGAGCTTCACCTCTTGTATTGTGTGTTTATGTGTGAATGAATTAGAGAGGAGCAGAGTTTAGACGTCGAATGAGCCAGCCCCCAAAGCATGCATGATGACCCTCTATTTATAGAGTAACCAGAGAAGCGCCGAACTGTGCCTTCGAGATGGAGGTTACGATTCTTTTCTGTTTAATTAGCTGATCGTGTGCAGATCGTGGGAACGTGGGCATAGTGCAGATACGTGCGTGTGATTGCAGCGTGAGGCATGCATCTAGCTTTAGAAATTTCTTTTTTGAGAAGCGATCACTGAATTCCCTTTTTTTGCTAATGATGGTTACATCTTTTTTTGCTCACGTCCTGTCATGTCATTCTCAGGCATGCTGATGCATGATATCTCAGTCTTTATCCATCCAGCCGTTATCATTGGTGATGTACGTCGTCTTTTCTTTCTTTTAAAACTTGATTAATCACAGTGTCTAGCATCTGCATGCATGGAGTGACGTGAGTGAGATGTGAGTTTTCTTTGACTGCCATGTGGACCAGCTAGTTACTTTCAATTGGTTAATCAACCAGCTAAGTGCTAAGTTCTAATATAATAATTATTCTTGATTAATTCATAGTTAGAAGTACGTTAATTATTTCATGCGTGCGCTAGTTTCTTTTCTCATGACTTAGGCGCAGGTTTATTTGAGCTGCTATGAGGTCCATGCGCTTCTCTTTTAAATGCGTGAAGAGATGTCCCTCCATGCGACTATGCGTCTCTGATATTCAGCTGACGATTCGAGTCTATATTCTACTGGCGCCGATCTTTTATTATTAGGACGACGTTTGATCAAGAGTTATTGGCTAATATTTTAATGATAATTTCATAATATTTGCGTAGTAACGGAGTTTAGCCGTTAAAATCAATTTATTATTATATCTCTGTCACAATTGTCGGTTTACGTCAAAATCGATGTCAACAACAGCGTACCCGGTAAGGATCCCTGGACGACAAGGTAAACCCCTCTCAAGAAGGGAAAACTCCCCTTAAACTAGGAAGTCAATCCCGACGTTTAAGGAGGCCAGAGTCCTACTCGGGCGTCAGTCCACGTCCAGTACGACCTTGGGAACCCCCTATATAAGGATCAGCAATCCCATAGGGGAGGGGAGGTCTTTCTAGTCACAGCACAAGCAGCATAGGATCTAAGGAGGCGAAGCCCTAGAAGACCCGCTGCCTTGAAGGAGTCGAGCCCGGCGGTTTAGCTAGATTAGTCTACGATTAGGCCTAGGGTAGCCACTAACATACACCCCCATTGTAAGATGTGTTCTCCATCAATATATAGCAACAGGACGTAGGGTTATTATCCTGAGGGAGGCCCGAACCTGTATAAAAACGGCTGTCCCCTGCTGTCAGACTCCTGGCACTTGGGCCCTAGAGGTCCCTACCCCCCAGTAATCATCATTCCACGAATACCGTAAGATCGCCGATTCACCGATCGTCGACAAAATCATTTCTCAAGTTCCTAGAAATGTTTTTCTTATAGCTTTAATATTTATTTACCATAAACATTAATAACGTAGTAAATGCAGGTGGGATGAAGGTGCAGTAGCTCTGCTTCTAGAATACATGAAGGATTTCTACTTATATTTACTGCAGACATTTTCTTCTTTTGAGGACGAGTTAGGACCTGACAAGAGCTACCGTGTGTTTTATCTAAAAGAAGCGGCAAGTATTCTATTTGATCTCACCAAACTAGTTCACTGCATATAGTAAGAAGGAATCAAAATTGTAAGAAGGGATCACAATATATTATGATTGAGCATTGCCATGATAGAATCACAATGATCTAGCTGTAGAAATGTTATGTTTTATTCTAATACAATTGTGTTGCTGACATAAAGTGCAAACATGAATATATGTTTATGTAAATAATTGAATGTTATGTAAACCTGTTCATGAAATTACAAACCAGAGAAATTAATTTAAACTCGATATGTTGGATATTTGTGTAGGTAACAAATGCTAAACTGATATTTGTGTAGGTAATGATGGTGCTCTACCTTGAGGGCGCGGAGGGGGCGGAGGGGGCAGCGGCGGGGGCCTCGGGGCCGGAGGGCGCGGAGGGGCCGGCGGGGCCGGAGGGGGCGGCGGTGGGGGCCGGAGGGGGCGGCGGGGGCGTCGGGGCCGGCGGCGGGGGGCGGCGGAGCAGCCTGGCGGCGTCGGGGAGGGGAACCATCTCGCTGCTGGTTCGAATGAACGCGCGGGACTTGGCGAAATTTTCGCCAAGCCCCGCGCGCGGGTTTTATTCCCAGTATCTTACCACTGACGGGCGCCTCATAAAAGCCCGTCAGTGGAGGCTCATCAGTCAGCAGGGGGACTTTCCACTGACGGGTATCTCATAAACGCCCGTCAGTGGAGATCTACAGCGCAGGTGGTTAGGGATACTTACCACTGACGGGCCCATGGTTTCCGCCCGTCAGTGGAGGTCGGTTTACCACTGACAGGCCCATGGTTTCTGCCCGTTAGTGGAGGTCGGTTGCGTTAGGGTTAGGGGTACTTACCACTGATGGGCTCATGGTTTCCACCCGTCAGTGGAGGTCGGTTGCATTAGGGTTAAGGTGCTTACCACGGACGGGCTCCTGTTTCGCGACCATCAGTGGAGGTTTGGTTTTTTGGGTTTTAGCTTTTTTTTGTATATATTGTATATATTCTTGGTTTTATTCTTGGCATATTGTATATATTGTTTTGGCTTATTGATTCATCAGTTCTTTTCTTTATTTAAATGTGATTATGTGCAAAGATAGTAAAGTTACTAACGAATACCATACCATTAATTTTTTTTATACCACTCATATGTCTAACATACATACGTACACACGTAGGATACACACAATATGATACACACAATATGATACACATGGCTAGGTTTTGTCGTCTTCGACAATCTTCTCATGAATAGTGATCTTCTTGGTGGTATATGTTAGTCCTTCGGCGTGACTGCGTCTTATGTATGGCTCAGCATCCTTAGTAGCTTTACTCCTTTGGTAGGGCATTTATCAACAGCTTCTGGCTCGGAGTCCGGGTCATCGAATTGGTCATAGTCCTCTTCGTCAACTACACCGTCGACTCCGACAATACTCCTTTTCCCTTTTCTGACGACATGTGCTTCTTTTCCTTCGGGTCTTTTATGTAGAAGACTTGTGAGATCTGTTTAGCTAATACCCATGGCTCATCTTTGGCACTGATTGCTCTGACTTGTGTTAGGTCAATAGATGTCGGGGGAGGTAAAGTCACAGTAGTGAATTTGTCATCGTCGATATGGACATTTTTTGCCCATCTGACATGAAACATGGGGATCTTTGTGACGGTGTAGTCCAGTTCCCAGATCTCTTCGATAACACCGTAGTATATGTCCTTACGGTTACCAGTTTTAGCCTCTATCGTCACCCCACTGTTCTGATACGTACTTTTTCTATCTTGAGCCTCCGTATAGATTGTGTATCCGTTGATATCATATGCTTGAAATGTCAGGACCTTGCTCGCAGGTTCTTGTGACAACATTTTGACCGTCTCTTCTTCATCATTTGTCGGAGGCCTTTCATACCAGTAGTTCTTTAGCTAGTTTGCGAACTTTGCGTTGTGCTCTTTCGAGAGCCACGCTTCTCCCTTTTTCGGGTTTTCTTTTTTTACCTTTAACATGTGCATCCAAAGATAGGGATGCACCACCGTAAGGTGTTGCAACAGCATGAGATGTGCTCTGTCATAGTCAGCTGCTCTATTCGGTACCGAAGTATAGACATGTAAAGGCTTTTATCCGCGCGCATGGCCTTCACCATCGAGCCTACCCGTGTGGCGTGAAATAGGAATACCGATAGACTTTTGATCAGCCAAGTAATCCGTGCAGAACTCGACACACTCTTCGGCAACATAGCCTTGGATGATGCTACCTTCCGGTTGTGACCTGTTACGAACGTAGCACTTCACAATCCCATTGTACCTCTCCAAGGGGTACATGTTGTCTAGGAACATGGGACCTAGGTCCAATATCTCCGGGACGATATAGATCATGAGATGTACCATGATATCGAAGAATGCTGGAGGGAATTACATCTCAAGTTCGCATAGTATGACAATGATCTCCTCCTGCAGTTTATGGCAACGCATAACAGCGGGCATTGTGTTCACGATGTCATAGATTTCTATCCCTGTCTTCTCTCGCGACGCCGAACGGATCTCAGCAGTATTATCAAACAATTCCTTCTCTTGCCTCCATGGGTCATTCTGTTTCAGCCACCTTCGGTGGCCCATGAACACGATTTTTTTCGAGCCCTTTAAGTGTAAACTTGTTGTAAACTCCAAACACTTAACACATCCTTTGTATCCGTGAACACACTGGCAGGATTGATATCCGTACGTGGGATAGTCTTGGACTGTTGTGAACAACAGCGCTTTCAGATTGAAATATTCTTCTTGGTAAGCGCCCCAGACCTGGGCCCCTGGTTCCCATAGTGTAGCTAGTTCTTCGAACAACAATTGTTGATACACGTTCAGATCGTTCTCAGGTTGCTTTAGCCCCTGAATGAGAATAGAGAGGTGTATGTACTTTCGCTTCATGCAGAGCCATGGAGGAAGGTTGTACATCCATAGAACCACGGGCCAAGTGCTGTGTCTGCTGCTCATGTTGTTGAACGGATTGATTCCGTCCATACTCATACCGAACCTGATATTCCTCGGATCTTTTCCGAAATCATCGTACTGGGCGTCGATCGCCCGCCACTGCGAAGCATCGGCAGGGTGTCTCATCACACCATCATCACTTTTTCGCCCCTCCGCATGCCAACATAATAGCTTTGCGTCCTTCTTGTTAGCCGGAGCGCCACTCGTCACTGGGTTCTCATCATCGGCTTGGTTTCTACCCCGCTTGAATTTGGATGTGTTGCACATAGGACACTTGTATAGCTTCTCATGCTCCTTGCGGTAAATAAAGCAGTCATTTGGACACGCATGGAACCTCTGCACGTCCAATCCAAGAGGGCAGACAACCTTCTTGGCTTCATCGGTGCTCGTAAGCAACAAGTTGTTTTTCAGAAAAACTTTTGCGAGATAAGCCAATGTCTCATCGAAGCCTTCGTCCAGACAATTATGGGTTGCCTTGATCCTTAGATGTTCCAGCGTGACCGACAGACGCGTGTGCTCTGGATCGGAACCGGTATATAACGGTGTCGGTGGAATGGGGCCCAGGGTCCCCCGAACCGCCGGTGGAGACCAACCAGAGGCCGCAGGGCGTGGCACGTGGCGGCCAGATCAGCGAGGGCCCCGGTGATGCAGCGAGTGGGCCCGGTGATCTAGCCTGGGTGCTTGGGCCATGCGAGCCCTCTAAAGAGGGTCTTGGCCTCCCAAGGGTCCGAGGCCCAAGAATCAAGGAAACGCTCGGGGCTCCTTCCCCGAGCGTCCGACGGCCCGCAGGGCGTGGGGCCCAGGGGAGTGCTCGGGCAAGTCCCCGAGCGAGCCTCCTGGCGTTTTCCCCGAAAGGGGTCCCAAGCGACTCTCCAGCGAGCGCTCCCCGAGCGCTCGGGGTCGCCCGGGAACAGCCCGGGACAGCTGGCGCCCCTCGGGCGCCGAGGGGGTCGCTCGGGATCAGAGCGCTCGGGGGTCGTAGGATCCCCCTGTGGGGCCCTCCTCCGGGCCCACCGCTGCAGTATGTTGGCTTCTCCCGCAAGCCTCAACCCCTGCAGAAGCTTTTAATGCCTGTCATTCGGACATTAAATGCTAAGCCCTATGAGGGCATGAATTCGGTCAGGCCGGGTCCCATCCGATGCAGGGCAAATCCCTTTTTGCCATAGCCCCTGCCAGGGGATGGGTCCGTCTGACAGGTTTGTTGACCGACCAGGCGCGCCGCCCCGCGCGCCCGCGTCGCTGTCACCCCTTTTTGCCCCTTTGGGTCAAATCACCGCGCGCCCCGTGGCCCGCGTTTGGTCGCTGACACCGGGGCCCGGGAGCAGATGTGCCGCCAACTCGGTCAGAAGAGCACCGGTAAGTCCTCTCTCGCGGGGCCCGCTGGACATAAAGATGTCAGGGCCCCTGTTCGAAGGCATGGCAGGGAGGCGTATGGCTCGAGGATCGGCGCAGCGCATTAGATAGAGGAAGGGGCGTTTCCTTAGCACCCAAGTCACCCTTGGCCGCTGTGGTGAACCCCCGACTATATAAGGGGAGTTCCCAGCCCATGCAAAGGGTTGGCTGATGGATAAGCATACAACTCTAGGTGAGATCGGTTGTTTGGATTCCTGAATCCAGATCCACAGATAGTACTTTTCATAGAACATCTTCAGTGGGCTCTACGCCAGCCTCTTGTAAGAAAGAACACCCTTGTAACCTCCATAGAATCAATACAAACACACACACACAAAAAGCAGGACGTAGGGTATTACACCTCCGGGTGGCCTGAACCTGGATAAATCCCTGTGTCTCTTGCGCCAAACATTATCTATCCCACGATCCGTCACCGGCTCATAAGAAGAACCCTATATCGCCCCCGGCCGAATCCCAAAAGGGGGTCCAACCGGACCACCGCTAGAGGCGTCTACACGCCGACAGCTGGCGCGCCAGGTAGGGGGCGTCTAGAGTTTTTTCGAGCCTACCGCCATGGCGGATGCGGATCCTCGCCTGCCTACCGGAGAGGATGCGGATCCTCGCCTGCCTGCCGGGAAGGAAAAGGTAGATCTGTCCCCGTCACCTTCTGACTCGGATTCCCTCAGCGAGACCAGTGGCACACCGGGTGTCGATGCCTTTGAGTTGCGTCGTCGGCATCGGGCCTCTGGCGGTGCCGCCGAGTCTTCTCGGCGGCCGCCACCTCGTCGCCAGCTCAACTTCAACGATCCCGGGGAGGGGAGCGCGCTGCAAGCGGCGCATTTTCTCCTCCGGCATCCACCCGTCCCAGTGCAAGCCGCATCCCCTGTGGGCCCATGACTCCAGGATCTCGCCAACCTGGTCGACACCGCCCGACGCGAGGCGGCGGCCAGGAGCCATCACACCTCCTCCGGGCACGGCGGCGCCCGCGCCGCCCCCTCAGCGGCTTCGCCGCCGGCGCCGCCACGTCCGCCGCGCGCGCCTGCCGGTGGCCGGCGCGGCGGATCTCCCCCTCGGTCGCCTCCCCGGCCCGGGGGAATGTTCAAGATCTTCGCCACCGTCTCGGCAGGCGACGAGAAGTCGAGGACGCGCGCACCGTCATCGAGCGCCAACGCGAGCGCGATAGGGTGGACGAGGGCCAATCCTCCTCCGGCCCTACCGCCGGCCGCGCGCGCTCTAGGGAGCGCCCCCGCGTCCAGCAAGGCGTGGAGGCCGGCACCCCCCGCTATGGAGCGGGTTGCCAGGCCTTCACTCCCGAACTTCGTCGCGTCACCTGGCCGAACAAGTTTCGGCCAGAGCTGCCGCAGAAGTATGATGGGTCCTTCCACCCCTGAGGAGTTCCTCCAGATTTATCCCACCGCGGTGGAGGCCGCTGGAGGCGACGAGAAGGTCATGGCCAACTGGTTCCCGATGGCCCTGAAGGGTTCGGCCCGATCCTGGCTCATGAACCTTCCCTCAGGCTCCGTTACTTCTTGGGAGGACCTATGCCACCAGTTCGTGGCGAACTTCCAGGGCACTTTCGAGCGCCCTGGTACGGAGAGCGATCTCCACGCTCTCCGGCAGCGAAAAGGGGAAACATTGCGGCACTTCATCCAACGTTTTAGCCAGGTACGCAACACCTTCCCCAAGATATCTCACGAAGCCGTCATCGCCGCCTTCCGGCAGGGAGTCCGCGGCGAAAAGATGCTTGAGAAGCTGGGCATACGGGAAGTCCGGTCCACCGCGGACTTGTTCGCTATCGCGGACAAGTGCGCTAAAGCGGCGGAAGCCCGTGCCTGACACGACCCGCGCCCCGACCAATCAGCGGTCGACAGCGCTGGCCCTTCTCGCCCCGCTGGGAAGCGGGACAAGAAGGGTAAAAAGCGTAAGTCCGAGCCCGTCGCGGCGGCGGAGGCCAAGCCTCGTAAGCCCTCACGCGGCGGGCCGAACGGCGGCAAAAAGCCACCCCGGGCTCCCCAGCCGAGCTCGGGCCTGTGGTGTCCCATACACGAGACTGACCGGCACGACCTCTCTGAGTGCCGGTCGGTCAAGTTCCTCGCCGAGAGGAACAAGAAGCAGCGGGAGGAGCGCCGCGCCGAGGGCGGCGACTACCCCGGTGGGCAAGAAGAAGACCTCGGCTTCCAAGAGCCGGAAGCGGTGGCATGTATCAACGGGGGCGCTTTCACGCCCACTTCGCGCCGTCAGTTCAAGCTGTTGGCGCGTGAAGTGTGCTCGGCGACCCCAAGCTCCGAAGCATCCCGAGCACTCAAGTGGTCGGGGTCCCCGATCACCTTCGACTGCTCGGACCACCCAGGGAGCATCTCCGGCGTGGGCCGTTTCCCGCTCGTGGTCTCCCCCACCATCTGCAACATTAAGGTAACCCGCATGCTGATCGACGGGGGCGCAGGGCTTAATCTCCTGTCCCCCGAGGTGTTTGGCAAGATGCAGGTACCCCGTGGGGACCTAAAGGCGACGCTGCCGTTCTACGGCGTCTCCCCCTGGCCTCACCATGCCTTTGGGCCAGGTGTCCTTGATGGTCACTTTCGGCACCAAGGGCAATCATCGGACTGAAAACATCGTCTTCGACGTTTCCGAGTTCGAGCTACCCTACAATGGCATATTGGGGCGGCCGGCGCTCGCCAAGTTCATGATGGCTTGCCACTACACTTACCTAACGATCAAAATGCCAGGCCCCAACGGCACCATCACCGTGCCGGCCGACATCCAGGGCTCCGTCGCTTGTGCCGAGCAACTTTTCTCCAAGGTTGCTACAGCCTTCGACGACGTCCCCGAGCTCCCCGAGTCCTCGGGTCCGCCCCCGACCAAGGCCAGAGTCACTGCCGATGACTCTGTCCCTGTTAAGTAGGTGGCCCTGGGGGAAGACGCGTCTAAGACCGTCAAAATCGGCGGCCGCCTGGCCGCCAAATAGGAAGGTGCGCTCATCACTTTCCTCCGGGCAAACGCTGACGTGTTTGCATGGCAACCGTCCGACATGCCCGGGGTTCCTAGGGAAGTGACTGAGCATCGTCTCGCCGTGCGTCCCGACGCTCGGCCCATTCGGCAAAAGGTGCGCCGTCAAGCACCAGAACGACAGGAGTTCGTCCGGGACGAAGTCAGCAGGCTCCTCGCAGCTGGCTTCATCCGGGAAGTCCTCCACCCCGAATGGCTCGCCAACCCGGTGGTCGTCCCCAAGCCCAACGGCAAGCTGAGGATGTGCGTGGACTACACCGACCTCAATAAGGCTTGTCCTAAAGACTCTTTTCCTTTACCTCGCATTGATCAGATAGTAGATTCCACCGCAGGGTGTGATCTTCTCTGTTTTTTAGATGCCTACTCTGGTTATCACCAGATTAGTATGGCTGTAAAGGATGAGGAGAAAACTTCTTTTACAACCCCTGCGGGGACCTTTTGCTATGTCCGCATGCCTTTTGGGTTGAAAAACGCTGGCCCGACCTATCAACGGGCCATGCGTATAACTTTGCAGTCGCAGCTAGGTCGCAATGTTGAGGCCTACATCGACGACCTCGTCGTCAAATCAAGGCGCGAGGAAACGCTCATCGAGGGCCTCGCCGAGACCTTCAACAGTCTCCGCAGTACTCGCATGAAGCTGAACCCCGAGAAGTGTGTCTTCGGGGTCCCTTCCGGCAAGCTTCTCGGTTATTTGGTCTCAAGCCGAGGCATTGAAGCCAACCCCGAGAAGATCCGGGCCATCGACCAGATGCGCCCGCCGGCTCGTCTCAAGGACGTGCAGCGCCTGACGGGCCAAGCTCGGGGAGCGAGGCCTCCCCTTGTTCAAGCTCCTCAAGAAGTCGGGCCACTTCGAATGGACCCCCGACGCCGAGCAGGCCCTCGAGGGCCTCAAGAAGTACCTCACCTCGCCTCCGGTCCTGGTGGCACCGAGACCCGAGGAGCCTTTGCTTTTCTACCTCTCGGTGACGCCCCGGGTGGTGAGCGCTGTCCTCGTGGCCGAAAGGGAGGTTGGGTCCGAGCTCCCGGCATCCCCCGACCGAGCGAAGGTTCTCGGGCCCCCGAGCGGTTACCCCGAGCAACCAACAGAATCCCCCGAGAGCGAGCTCCCGAGCGTAGCTCTCGGGGAAGCGGGCGGAGCTCTCGGATCCGAGTCCCCGAGCGTCCCCGACTGCGAAGGCCAAGCTTATCTTCCGAGCGTTCCCGAGCCATCCGCCTTGCTCGAGGATGAAGTCAATCGCTCGGGGGCTGAGCCTGAGCAGCCTTCCACTCGGGTACGCGTGCAGCAGCATCCCGTGTACTTCATCAGTGAGGTATTGCGCGACGCCAAGACGCGGTACCCCCAAGCTCAGAAGCTCCTCTACGCGGTGCTCGTCGCATCGAGGAAGCTCCGGCATTATTTCCAAGCGCATGAGGTCCGGGTGGTCACGGCCTTCCCCCTCGAGTGCATCCTCCGCAACCGGGAGGCCACTGGGCGAGTCGTCGAGTGGGCCATCGAGCTCGGAGAGTTCAACCTACACTTCGTCAGCAACCACGCGGTCAAAAGCAGAGCTCTGGCCGACTTCGTCGCCGAGTGGACGCCGGTGCCCGAAGACAAAAGCAAACAACTCTCCACCGACCCGGGACAAGAAGGATCCGAGCACTGGACTCTGCACTTCGACGGTTCCCTCACGCTCAAGGGCGCGGGGGCTGGAGTGGTCCTCACCTCTCCGACGGGTGAGACCCTCCAGTACGTCGTGCAGTTGCTCTTCCGCGCCACCAACAACATGGCCGAGTATGAAGGCCTCCTCGCAGGGCTGCGCGCTGCCGCATCCCTCGGGATCCACCGTCTGCTCGTCAAAGGCGACTCCCAGTTAGTCGTCAATCAGGTGTCGAAGGAATATCAATGCTCGGACCCTCAAATGGCAGCATACCTGAGCGAAGTCAGGAAGTTGGAGCGGCGTTTCGACGGGCTGGAGCTCCAGCATATCCCTCGCCGCTACAACGACGCCGCCGATATTCTATCGCGACTGGCCTCCTCTCGGGAGCCGGTCCCGGCTGGGACCTTTGAAGAAAGGCTCTCTCGGCCGTCCGTCGAGGCCGCCGACCAAGACGAAGGGGGAACCTCGCGCCAAGGTGAGTCTACCCAGGCGGCGCCTTCAGTGGGAGATCCTCCCGTCAGGCTGCCGCCGGGTGAGCACCGCGTGCTCGCCACCTGTTCTCAGGACACCTGGATCTCCGAGATCCGAGGATACCTGAAAGAAAACATCCTTCCCGAAGACGAAGCCGTTGCGGAATGAATTGCGCGGCAATCAAAAAAGGTACGCGCTTGTAGATGGGGACCTCTACCGGCGCGGTAACAATAGCATTCTTATGAAGTGTATTTCTTGGGAAGAAGGCTGCGACATGCTCGCAGACATCCACGGGGGCGAGTGCGGTAGCCATGCATCGTCTCGCACGCTGGTCGGTAAAGCCTTTCGGCAAGGTTTTTACTGGCCGACAGCCCTCGAGGACGCCTTGGAGCTGGTTCGACGCTGCGAGGCCTGCCAATTCCACGCCAAGCAGATACATCAGCCCGCTCAGGCACTCCAGACCATCCCCCTCTCGTGGCCTTTCGCGGTCTGGGGGCTGGATATCTTGGGCCCGTTCCCCCGAGCAGTCGGGGGCTACGAGTACCTCTACGTCGCAATCGACAAATTCACCAAGTGGACGGAAGCCGAGCCAGTCGTCAAAATAAACAAGCAGTCAGCAATCAAGTTCATCCGAGGCATCATGAGCCGGTTCGGGGTGCCTAACCGCATCATCACCGACAACGACACACAGTTCACGAGCGACGCCTTCCTCGAGTACTGTCAAGCCCTCGGGACAGAAATCTGCTTCGCCTCCGTCGCACACCCCCGAGCGAACGGACAGGTCGAGCGCGCTAACACCCAGGTCCTTCGGGGGCTCAAGACAAGATCGTTCGACAGGCTCAAGAAGTGCGGTGCTGGCTGGATAGAAGAGCTCCCCGCCGTCCTTTGGTCCATCCGGACGTCCCCCAGTCGGGCGACCGGTGAAACCCCTTTCTTCCTCGTATACGGGGCAGAAGCGGTCCTTCCTTCCGAGCTTACTTTCCGCTCCCCTCGGGTAGCGGCGTACTCGGAGGAAGATCAAGAGCAGCGCAGGGTCGAGGACGTCAACTTCCTTGAGGAGCATAGATGCCGAGCTGCCCTTCGCGCTGCCAGATACCAGCAAGGTTTTCGCCGTTACCATGAGCGCTGCGTCAAGCCGAGGTCTCTTGAAGTCGGAGACCTGGTGCTTCGCCGCGTCCAGACGCGGGAAGGCAAGAACAAGCTCTCGCCCAAATGGGAGGGACCATACCGCGTGACCAGAGTCACCCGGCCAGGCTCGGTGAGGCTCGCCGACGAAGATGGAATGACGCTGCCCAACGCTTGGAACATCGAGCTCCTACGCAAGTTTTTCCCGTGAATAGCCCGGGTAAGTTTTTGCTTTTAGAGTCAGCTCCCCGAGTGTCAAATGTGAGTCATGGGAAGTTCCGGGTTCGTCACCCCAAAGCCCCGGCCGCTCAGCCTGGTTCCCGAACCCCGAGCGCTGGTCCGGCCAAAGGTCACCCGAGTATCCCGCGCGCTCGCGCCCGCGCTCGGGGGCTCCTTTGTATTCCGAGCTATTTAATTAGCGTTCTTATCAATATAAAAGTTACAGTTTCCCTTCATATGAATTCCCTGTGCAAAGTTTAAATTCCTTATTCCAATATCAATATCAATATTTCCTCCATAATTAGCAAAAGTGTTTCTTTTTCGCGCGGGCGCGGGGTTCCCAAGCCCCCCCTCTCTCGATGCGAGTAGGTCCCACCGGTCCGAGCCCGAGCAGTCGAGCTTATCCGAATACCTGTTGTCAGGCCGTAAGACGTTCGGGCAATTAGCTATGCCCCGAGCACGTCCGAGTCAGGGCAAATAAGCCCCTGGCCACCGTGCTCCGCTGGTTAGCAGACCCGAGCGCCACCCAACTTCATGTCAGTCGGATAGCTTCACTTCTCGTGCTCGGGATGGGTCGGCAGACCCGAAAACTCGAGGGATGCGTTAACAGGCAAACCCCCCGAGGGACCTGTGGAAAACACCCCCTTTTGCTAAGTAAATTGCATAATCGCTCATAAAGTAAACAGGTTCACCATGATGAAGTTCCCGGGCGCCGCCTGCTGGATCGACACCAAGTCACAGGGCGCCGAAGCACCGTGAGACCCGATCCATAAGCTAAGCTTCTGATCACATTTTTATGTTCTCAAAGCCCCCGAGCATTATACATGAACGACTAGTTTTTCCTCGCCAATTTTTCCAACTGCCTTCTGTGTTCGCGGTGGGGTCTGCCTGAAGGCAGCGACAAGGGCCGCGGGGAGTGCTTCGGGTTGTCCGCTTAAAACCCTGGTGTCTTGCCTGGTTTCTTAACCCTGGACATCAGCCCGGTAAATAAGCCGCCCAAAGTACCCTACGCGCTCTCGCACGCACCCGGCGGCTTTTCCCAGTAGCGTTCCAGAAGCATAAGGAAGCATTGCCGAGTTAAAACGAAAATTCTCAAAGTTAGGAAAAATCATATAAGTGCAATGATTAGCGCGACGCATATTAACAAGTAAGCGTTCCAATGATTGTCCCGAGCACAAAGACTTGGGCAATTTTTTGCAGGCAAGCAAAGGAGTTAAATGGAGCTTCGCTCGGGGGCACCCCGTGCCCCGAGGGCGGGGCCTCGCTTCAGCCTCGGCGCGTCTACCTCTCGGGGGCTGGGGCCTTCGGGGCGTCCCGAGGACCGTCTCTCGTCCCTCTCCGAGCAAGAGCCAGACGCTTCACCCGAAGCAGCAAGGAAGTGAAGACATTTCCAGCACAAGCATAGCAAGAAGAAAAAAAAAGCAAGGGACAAAGGGCCCTTCGGGCCAAAGGTTCTTTGCATAACTAGCGAAAGTTCTTACAAAGGGTCAAGCCCTGGACTAAGAGCAACAAAAAACAAAAGCAAAAAAGGAGGAGCTACTCTTCGCTGGCGCCGCCGTCGCCGGTGCCGTCGCCATCGCCGGCGCCGTCGCCTCTGCCGGCATCCTCCACGCGGGAAAACCGCCGAGCGATCTCATCGGCCGCCCTGCGGACTGCCTTCCGGGCCTCCTCCTCGGCGGCCTCGTCGATCACGTCAAGCCCCTCCAAGGCTGGCGACAAAGGGAAGTTAGGGTCGCGGCCGCGGTAGCACGCCAGAGTGTGCTCCGCCACCACGACCGCCAACTCCCGGCCTTCCTCCTCGATCTGGCTACGCACGGCTTCACCGAGTCCCTCGAGGCGCTCGGTGATGCTCTCGAAGCCCAGGGCGATGTTCCCAGGGTCATCGTCGAAGCCTGGCAAGGAGGCGGTGCCAAGTCCAGCAACCTCGGCGGCGTTCCTCGCGCGGTAGAAGATGGCTTTCATCACCTTCACCGCCGAGCTCCGCTCGACGAGGAGCCGGAGCCTCTCGCTGTCGACCTCCTCCAGCTTCGCGGCAGCCTCCGAGGACTCGCGCTTCCTCGCCTCCTCCGCTTCTCGGAGTTGGTCTTGGAGGGTGCGCCTCGTCGCCCACGAATCTTCAAGCCGCTGCTTGAAGTTCTGGCCCTCCGAGCGGAGCTGCGCCATCTCCTTAGCGAGCTCCGCGCGAGCGGCATTGACGCGCGACTGGACTTCGGCGTCCAGGTCGTTCGTCGCCTTTTCAAGGGAGAGCTCGAGTTGGCTGAGCTCCTGCGCCTTCGTCTCGAGCTCTCCAGCCCGGAGGAACTGCTGATCTTCCCGCCGGGCGAGGTCGTCGCCAAGCCGCTGCAGCTGCGCCTCCTTCTCAGCGGCGCGTTTTTCCCGCGCCGCCAAATCCAGCTCGCGCGGCCTGACCAGCGCGGCCCGGTGGTTGAGCTCCCGCTCTTGCCGTTCGACCTCCTTCAACCTCGGGATGATCTCCCTTCTCATCTCGTCGAGGAGGTCCCGCTGGCGGTCGACTTCAGCAAGATCCTTCTCGTACTCTCGCTTGGCGATGCGAGCACGAGCTGAGAGCTTCTCTGCCATCTCCTCCAAGGACCGCTCCCGATCCTCTAAGGATTTCTCCCTAGAAAGGAGGTCCTCGCGGAGCTGGTCGATGGTGGCGTGCGCGGCCTCAAACATCTCAGAGGGGCCCCCCCGAGATGTCTGGCCTCGCCGCGGTGCCTGGCCTTGTCGCGCCTCAGGCTGCTCCTCGGGCGGCACAGTAAGGCCATGGCCCCCGAGCTCCTCCTCCCGGGGCACGGGGCGCCCGGCCACTATCAAGACATCGGCCCTTCCCTCGGGCCGGATGGCTTCGTCCCCTTCATCTGAGGCCATCTCTTGTTCAGGCGGCGCCGCCTGCTCTTCGGTTGCGGCGGCGCGAAGCCCCTCAGGTGCCTCCGCCTCTGGCTCTGGCACCTCCACCGTCGCCGGCACCTCCACCGTTGCCGGCTCCTCCACCATCAGTGGCGCCTCCGCTACCGGCGCCTCCGTCTCTTCCGTCACGACCGCCGCCGAGCTCGGGGTAGGGCTCGCGCTCGGGGCAGAGGTCGTGCTTGGGGCCGGCCCCACCGGCCCGCTCGGGACCGAGGGACCGCTCGGGACCGAGGGACTGCTCGGGTCTGTTGGAGCCCTCGCTGCAGGAGGAGAGCTCGGGGACGGGCGAGACCTCTTGGTCTCCCTGAAAAGACAGACGCAAACAAGTTCGGGTCAGCTCTCGAGCAAAACACTTAGCCAAAAAAGGAGAAAGAAAGGACAGACTGAAAAAAGCTCTCGCTTACCGCCACGCGCCCCTGGAAACATGGCGCCCCGCGCCAAGGGGTGGCGGCGGGTCCTTCCTCTTCTGCCCGGCGGCGGCGCCCGTGTCCGCCGCCGACGAGCCTCCAGCTGGCGCGATTCTGGAGGGCCCTTGCCCAGAACCGCTGCCTCCGGCCCCAGGCGCTGCAGGGCGCGCGGGCGGAGGGGGAGGCGAAGGCACCGGGCCAGAATACCGCAGCGCAGTCCCTGCCTGCCCGGAGGAGCCCGCCCCGGAGCTGCCTCCGGCGTCCGTCGCTCGCCTCCCCATGGTCGGCGGTGCTGGTGGCCTCGGCTTCGGAGCTTGCGGCCGCGGCGGCGGGGACGGGGGAGGAGGGGCTTGCCCTTTGCCCTTCGGATCCGCAGGGTCGTGGATCGCGGCTGAGGCGCTCGGTGCCTGAGCCGCCCGCGCCGCTTCGACCTCCTCCTCGCTAGTGGCGATCCGGATGCCCCCCGCCGGCCTGCGCCTGCCGTCCTTTGGTGGGGCAATGATGCCACGTGCGTCGCACGTCGGCATCATGTCCAAGATGGCCTGGCGCTCCGCGTCGATGCAGAGCGGCAGGTCCGGCCGCGACAGATCGGCGGCCGAGGCGTCCGAGATCCCGAGCAGCATCCTCAGGGTGGCAGCCAGCGCCGCCTCAGTCCGGTTCGTGTCGGCGCTGACCTCCGTCCGAGTGAGGTCCAGGTCACCGGTGTACATCCACGCTGGCCGCTCGCGGTGTCGCAGCGGCGCCAGCCGGCGTCGCAGGAAGTCGCCGACAACCATCGTGGCGGTTAAACCCAACTCCCGAAGTTGGGAGATGCGGAGGGTCATCACCACGAGCTCGTTGTCGTTCTTGGCGAGGTCCTCCCACGATCGCTGATGCGTCGCCGGCTCCTCGGGAAGGGTGAGCGACTGCGTCGGGTCAGTGTTGATGTAGAACCACATCTAGCGCCAGTCGTCCCACTTGTTCCGCAGATCTTGCTGAATGTAGGCGTCGGCGAGCTTCGCGCGAAGCTGGAAGTTGGCGCTTCCGCTGACCTCCGCCCGAGTTGAACCCCGGCTCCTCCCAACGGAGCGGAGGACGAAGTAATGCCGAAGCAGCGCCACCGACGGCATCACCCCCATGAACATCTCGCAGAGGTGGGCGAAGATCGCCAACACCACTACGGAATTGGGGGTGAGATGCAGCAGGTGGATGCCGTAGGCCTCCAGCACCGCCATGAAGAATGGCGAGAACGGCGGAAGCAGCCCGGCGGCGAGGAAGCTGACGAAGATGACCGTCTCGTCCGCCCGCGGCTCCGGCGGGAACGTCGCCGGCCGAACCATTGTCGGGTGCGGCCGGCCCTCCGGTACCGCCAGCTTCTGAACCTTATCCATCGCCTCTTCGTTGCGGAAGTGGGACTTGGGGATCACGGCGTCCTTGTCCAGGGGGGTCGATCGGGTCTGGCGGCGAGTCATGGTGGCGGCGGTGTGGCGATGAGAGAAAGTTTTACGGAGGCGGAGAAGGTGGCGGTGAGAGGAAGAAGACGAAGGAGCGCAAGAACTTTGGAGGCAGAGGGTTTTTTGCACAGGGGTGCGGAAGGTCGAAAAGGTGTGGGGTCGTTTTTCTTTTAAAGAAAATGGCTTCGGAAGTTCAACCGCCCGCGCCCAGCGATTTTTGCGCCGTCGTGGGTTGTCAGTCCGCTGTCATTGGCTGTGGGCCTGTGGCCGCGCGAAGCCCGGAGGACGTGCAATCATGACATGCGGATTCACTGCCGTGCGTAGTAAAAATGCGGTCGCGCGAAACCCGGGGCACGCAACCGCCGGCGCAGCATAAAAAGGCACGCGCCTTTCCCGCGCGGTATAAAAACCGAAGCGCCGCCAGGTGGAGCGCGCGGATTGGGCGCCCCTTCCACTCTGCGCGCGCGCATTAAAGCGCCCCTCCGCAGGGCGCATCCAAATGGGCCGCCCTCTCTGCTTGGCCCAAGAAGAAAAGGCCTTATCCCCAGGCGCGGCCCCTTAGGCCGTCACTGGAAGACAAGGCCGGGGGCTACTGTCGGCGGAATGGGGCCCAGGGTCCCCCGAACCGCCGGTGGAGACCAACCAGAGGCCGCAGGGCGTGGCACGTGGCGGCCAGATCAGCGAGGGCCCCGGTGATGCAGCGAGTGGGCCCGGTGATCTAGCCTGGGTGCTTGGGCCATGCGAGCCCTCTAAAGAGGGTCTTGGCCTCCCAAGGGTCCGAGGCCCAAGAATCAAGGAAACGCTCGGGGCTCCTTCCCCGAGCGTCCGACGGCCCGCAGGGCGTGGGGCCCAGGGGAGTGCTCGGGCAAGTCCCCGAGCGAGCCTCCTGGCGTTTTCCCCGAAAGGGGTCCCAAGCGACTCTCCAGCGAGCGCTCCCCGAGCGCTCGGGGTCGCCCGGGAACAGCCCGGGACAGCTGGCGCCCCTCGGGCGCCGAGGGGGTCGCTCGGGATCAGAGCGCTCGGGGGTCGTAGGATCCCCCTGTGGGGCCCTCCTCCGGGCCCACCGCTGCAGTATGTTGGCTTCTCCCGCAAGCCTCAACCCCTGCAGAAGCTTTTAATGCCTGTCATTCGGACATTAAATGCTAAGCCCTATGAGGGCATGAATTCGGTCAGGCCGGGTCCCATCCGATGCAGGGCAAATCCCTTTTTGCCATAGCCCCTGCCAGGGGATGGGTCCGTCTGACAGGTTTGTTGACCGACCAGGCGCGCCGCCCCGCGCGCCCGCGTCGCTGTCACCCCTTTTTGCCCCTTTGGGTCAAATCACCGCGCGCCCCGTGGCCCGCATTTGGTCGCTGACACCGGGGCCCGGGAGCAGATGTGCCCCCAACTCGGTCAGAAGAGCACCGGTAAGTCCTCTCTCGCGGGGCCCGCTGGACATAAAGATGTCAGGGCCCCTGTTCGAAGGCATGGCAGGGAGGCATATGGCTCGAGGATCGGCGCAGCGCATTAGATAGAGGAAGGGGCGTTTCCTTAGCACCCAAGTCACCCTTGGCCGCTGTGGTGAACCCCCGACTATATAAGGGGAGTTCCCAGACCATGCAAAGGGTTGGCTGATGGATAAGCATACAACTCTAGGTGAGATCGGTTGTTTGGATTCCTGAATCCAGATCCACAGATAGTACTTTTCATAGAACATCTTCAGTGGGCTCTACGCCAGCCTCTTGTAAGAAAGAACACCCTTGTAACCTCCATAGAATCAATACAAACACACACACACAAAAAGCAGGACGTAGGGTATTACACCTCCGGGTGGCCTGAACCTGGATAAATCCCTGTCTCTTGCGCCAAACATTATCTATCCCACGATCCGTCACCGGCTCATAAGAAGAACCCTATATCGCCCCCGGCCGAATCCCAAAAGGGGGTCCAACCGGACCACCGCTAGAGGCGTCTACACGCCGACAAACGGGGTTTGCGAGTCTTCAACTAGTCTCGTGAATTTAGCAGCCTCTCTTTCATCCTCGGGATCTATCACCACCTGCTCCACCATGTGAATGTCCTGCACCATATCGGCCAAATTGTTCCCCGTTTCTTCTTCGGCGTCAGGTTCGAAACTCCCCTCGTCTTCTTCGTCCTCTCCGTGTTCGGCGTCCTGCTGTAACACTTGATCTTCCTGCTCCTCACCGTGACATATCCAATGTGTATAACCTGACATGAAACCCTTAAGCGCCAGGTGTACCGTCACCCTCCCTCTCGTATCGAACATTACCAAATTTTTACAATCGCGACACGGACAACAAATATTGTGCCACCCTTTCTCCTCATATCTCGCTCGGCGACATCAAGAAACTCATTCAAAGCCATAGCCTAACTCTCTGTCGCTCGGTTGTCGTACATCCAACTGCGATCCATCGATCGATCCCTACAACACGAAACTGGTCAGTTCGACGAAAAAGAACAAAACACTAAGCCTCGGCTCGATGACCGGAAATCACATCAAATACATATACAAAATGAAAAGAACACTAGCGAGCATTATTACCGAGCGCTAGCGATCTTTTCGGCGAGGGAAGATCGATCTATGGAGAGAGTGAGAGGAGGAGGGAGAGATGAGAGATCTTGTTGGGTTAGAGAGAGAGAGGGAGCTAGAAATGGGTGAAGAAATAATATGGTTTGGAAAGGAAAAGAGAAGATCTAGATCTAGATCTAGATCTAGAGAGATGTTGAGCTTTAGGAGGAAGAAAGGAGGGATAGGAGGAGGTTTGGGGAGAGGAGGAGGGTTTGTGGGTGAGGGAGGGCGGCAGCGTTTGGGGCGGAGGCGGCGCTCGCTGCTGGCCAGTGGGCGCGCAAGCACTGGCCAGCAGCGAGGGCCGCCTCTGGATTTATATAGGGAGACTACCACTGACGGGCACGTAAAAAGGACCCGTCAGTGCAACCATAGTCAGCCCTGGACCAACTCTCGCTGACGGACGCGCACGGTGCCCGTCAGTGCAGAGTGCATCTCCGCTGACGGGCGCTTAGCCATAGCCCGTCAGTGGAAAGGATCGTCAGCCATGCCGCCCTATGTTCACATCCACTGATGGGCCGCATAGTCGCCCGTCAGTAGAGACACACTCTCTTCTGACGGGCACTTAGTTAGAGCCCGTCAGTGAAATGGCGGCGTCATCTTGGTTCGTCTCCACTACGGGTTGTTTTGGTGCCCGTCAGTGGTGGTCCTCGCATTCAGCCTTCCAGCCTTCGCCGCTGATGGTCTTTTAGGCGTCCGTCAACGGTGATTCCCTCCAACGACGGACCTTTTTGTGCCCGTCAGTGGAGGTGGTTCAACAGAGGGTCAATCTGCAGTAGTGAAAAATTGCCTAAAATATGTATGAGGAGACCACCACCTATGTTGCTGCAGGCTAGCAAGTTGTATACACTTGGTATATTTGAAGCTTTTCAAGGTGAATATGAAAGATCCTTGGCAGCTTGTACCAAGGCATTGGATGGTTGTAATGAATATCTAGTAGGAGATTTTACCTTAAGGAGTATAAAGTTATCGGTGATCCTTTGAAGCAAACAGTTGTGTGCAGCTGCTGGCAATTTGATAGAATTGGGATATTGTGTGGCCATGCTCTTAAAGTTCTTGATTTGATGAATATCAAGTCACTACGGCCACATTATGTGTTAAAGCGATGGACACGGGAAGCACAGAGTGGAACTGTACAAGACAACAAGGGAAAAAATATAATCAAAAATCCAAATATGGATGCCATGCTTAGTTACAGATATATGTCCCTCAAATTTCAAAATTTGGCACATCGAGTAGCCAACTTTCTAGAATGCATCGTGTTAGTAGACATCACACTTGACATCCTTGGTAAGCAAATTGAAGACAAAATCAATGCATGTACAAGCACATCTGGGTATCCATGTACAATTCCCACAAATGCTAGCCCACCAAATGACTTGTTGACTAATGCACGCCTAAAGAAAAAGGAGGTCCAAACAAAAAGTTCAAAACGAAAAAGAACTTGGCTCGATAAGAAGCACAAGGCTAGGAAAAAGAGAGAAAACAAAACTACATCATAGTTCGGGGAAGAGGTATGTTGCTAAATAACAGTTGTGTTTTCAATGTTATCATTCTGTCCATTAATTCTCAGAACCCTCCAATTTTCTTTCATTACAAGATACAAGAGGTTGGGGAAGAGGTAGGTAGTGGTGGTGCACAAGCACAATCACAAGCACAAGTTGTAGATGATAAGAGTTTCTTGGGACAATGGGAAGGAGTCTGAAGATTACAAGGCCAATCTTAGTTTCACTCAACTGTTGATGGTAATCTTGCTCATATAGTTAGTTTAAAAATCTAGAGATGATAATTTTCTTTTAAAAACTTACTTATTTATTTAATTTTCAGGGACCAATCACAGATGATCTTTTTACTGGGTCGTGGTGAAGTACTGTCATTTTTGGGCAATCCTGTGCTCTTAACTTGAATGAGACTGCAAACAAGCATGGTTTTGGCAAATTTTGCCATTCAGTTCAGTTTTCCTCTCCGCTTCATCGGACTGGGCCGCATGGGCCGCTGGTTTGCGTGGCCACCTGAGCGAACGAGGCCGCTGGTTTACGCTGCCGTCCGATGCGTGATGCACGGCCAGCGGCGTCGCACGTCCCTCTGACGTACAAATCGCTAAGTCAGACGATCTCGTTCCGGTAATTCACCTGTCTATCAGCTTCTTCTATAACAACACAAGTTATCATAGATGGTAAAAAAACTATCTGTGATAGGTTTCATCATAGACGATTGCTCAGAAACAAACCATCTGTGATAGGATTTATCCAAGATGATTATGAAAAAGAACTTTCTATAATGTTACCTATATCACGGACAGTTAAGGAAAAGAACCATCTGCGATGTATTTTTTAACCCTACACTAGTTTTGATTGTTGACACATCCATTCACATATCCATTCAAGCACCATTTCATCATAGATCATCTATTCGAGGCATGCATTTAAAATTACACAATGAATTAATTCATAAAGTATCACGCAATACCTTTTTCAACCATCTTGCAAAATTTATTCACATCTTCAAATATAGTAATCTCTAACTGTGTTATCATTAAAAACTTATAATCTATCGTATCATTCAATCCATTATGGTGAGCCCCTTTCATGAGAAATTTTGACGGTGCAAATGACCATCAAAATTTTATATGAAAGAGCATAACACAACGACTGACAGAGACAATAGATTATAAAATTTGAAGATAGTTCGAATAGATAATATTTTATTCAAATTAAAATTCAAATATATTGAAACTAGATGCATCTATACATATCATAGGTCTCAGATTCTAACTTTCTCTTAGATGAATGTGAATGTATGCCAGCTTTTCTAGAATGAGGTAGTAGTTTTTAGTCATTTCTTATCACATACTGTTAAAGGCAAGCACACACTTATTGTATAGCAAAGTCTTATCATTATTGGTCTAATTATCTGAAGCAACATAACAAAATTTTGAAAAAAGGCCTCTGATATTGCTCATTTCAAATAATTGCACATTCATTGGCAAGGATTAAGTAGTGCAGGGTTTAGGGTTAGGGTTATGCAATTTTAACCTGATCCCGAACTCTGATCCCTGAATCCTTGTAAACCATGATGCACACTATAAATGAGTTCTTTTTCATCATTGGCAAACCACGACATGTGCAAAACATTTACCACAATAGTCAGTTGTATCAACCAAACCATTGTAAAGTGTAGATGTCATGCGAGAATGATCTATAGTTCTCACATGACATGGACTCCTTAGATTGATTGATTAACATAACCACATAAATTGTAGAAATTTTTTCTATATATAATTTAAAAGCATCAAAATTGAGCAAACTACCATCATCTAAAAAAATTATACTACATCAGTCGGTTGTATCAGTCAAACTATTCTAAGTTGTCCATGTCATGTGAGAAAGAGATCTCACATGACAAGGACAACTTAAAATGATTGATTAACACAATGCAGAAATGGTAGAAATTTTTTCGATAGGTTGAGCAAAACTTGTACCTTGGTCATGTCAATCAAAGCCCGGAAGCACCAACAAGCCGAGAAATCGCATGAGAGATGAGGGTGATACAATGGGTTACCCCCACTGAAATGGTATAAATTTTATACAACAATTCATGTAAATGAATGCTTAGTTCATAAAGGAGGATCACAATCAATGTTAATTCCATTAAATGAACAGGTGCCATGGTTTCATCACGAACTCGCTGAAATAGTGGCGAGCATAGAATTAAGACATTGTCGCTACTTCAACCACAAGTCCATGAAGCAAGCACCGCGCATGCTCATTTTTATAATTATATTGATTGTAAGCACTAGTTATTCTACTCCATATGTCACCACACATTTAAGAAAAAGATGCCTAAAAAAATTGCCCATCATAGGATCAAGATGTCGATCTGAGGGGAGGGTGAATAGGTGACTAAACAATTTTAGCCAATTTTAATCTTTTCTTGCAATGATGCCAAATTGAAAGTTGTCTAATGCAAGAACTATATGAGCACCACAAGATATTAGTTTACCACAAGCTCAAATAAACAAGTAAGAAAGTAAAGTTTGTGAAAATTAGAACGAATGGGAAAACTAATTAGGCGGTCGATGTGTTGGCGAAGTTCGGATCCTTGGGGAAACCCTACCTCTTTGTTTGGCGGAGCTCGATCACATTGATCAAGAGCTAGCTTCCTCTCAAGCCTTTATCCCTCGATGATGCACTTTGCGTCTCCTCGATTTCTTTTTGGTGATCATTCCCTTAAGGAGGCAGATCCCGACCTTCACAAATTTTTTGAGACTCACCACAACTTAATTAAGAACTGCCAAGCACTCCTAGCCGTCTAGGAGACCTCAATCTCTAAGGGTAAAAAGCTCGGTGAAAGGTTTGGAGATGAACTCGATGCTCTAGTGCTCAACAACTCTATATTTCTCGCTCTCTTTAGATTTCCTCAGAAGAATCAAAGGATCTAGGCTTGAGGAAGGTGGAGAAGTTTTCTTGAGAGTAAGGTTTAGAAATAGCAAAGAATTATGTTTGGATGAAAGAGTAGATGTATAAATAGTCCACTCATAAAAACTAGTCATTTGACCTCACGTTCACAGCTATTACTAATCTATCTAATACAAGCAAGTATGACTTGATAGCATCAATAACACTTCAATTTTATGCCTGGTAGATATGCTTGTGGTGGGAGAGAGATTGTCAAACCAAACAATAAATATAGATGAGGCACTAACTACTCTTGCCGCCTAGGAGCTCAAAATTACCAACCACACCGTGGAGTACAATTCCTTTCTGCCCAACTGAAGCCACTGTTTCACTCTCTTTTAGCTTTTGAAACCTTTATATCGGGAAGCAACAACCCCAGTATACCCTTGGCCTCCTGATGCAGACCGCTAAGGTCGCCTCTGCTTATCTCCTGTGCATTCGACGCACTAACTACGCGGTGCAGGCGGACGCAACGACAGAAGGCATGTTGATCCGTTTCATTAGCATAGTTTTAGAAAACGGACCGATGACTGAACTGGCAAGGCTATTGGTTTGTCGGTTCATCTGTCCAACCGCTAGTTCACCAAAATGTAATAAATAATTATTTTAGTAGTATAACAGGGGAAAAGGACAAGTATATTCCAATGCATGGAAACGGAGGTAGTATTGGCCAGATGGTTATATTGGCCGTGTTGAAGCTAAGATCCTCGCAGGGGCCAGTTCGCTTGTTCAATTCCTGCAGCCAACAATTTAATATTTTTTGGCGCGCAGGCTGCTGCTGCCGGTTGAACCCGAGCCTGGTTTAGCGCAAAAACCTCGGCCGGTTGAACCGCGTTTGTACCGGCTTAGTGCGGTTCAATTGCTTGAATGGTCAACTAGACTGGACCAGGTGCCGTTTCGGTCTATTTTGGTTGAACCATCGGTCTAGTCCGGTTTAAACCATGTTCGCCCTCAACGCATGCTCGCATTTCTGCTTCTTCTGCACTTGTACAAGGACAGAGGTGTTGAGAAACCTTGGAGTCCATGGTGTTAGAAAACCAAATCAAGGAGAGATTTCTCTACTAACACATTATGTAAACACTTATCTTGACCCCTAAGAAGGGGTTTAGTCTATAAATAGGGGCATTGATCCATTGTATTGTACGCTTAAGTACGCTTGATGAGAAGAGAAATAAAAAGAAGAAAGATTGCCCGTACACTTTGTGTCAATTTCTTTATTGTACCCGCTCTTCTATGTTGGTCGTTCGTCTACCTCGTCTATGCCTCGTCGTGCAACCCGACGACCGGACTCGTCGGTAAAGGTTGCACAACACGTTATCAGCACGACGCCTCCACCGAGCCTTCTTCATCTAGACTACCTTTACATCGGTTGAGGAGGTAAAGGTCGATGAACACATAGAAAATGGGTTCCATGTTTAATCTAGATTTCATCTCTGCAATCTTCTTTGGTATCTAGATTAGTCCTTACCCACGTATGAATTTCCTCGAAAAAGTGTCACCAACCGAAGTCGTCGGCCAATGTTGATCGCTTTTTCCAAAAGAAACATCCGTTGCCGATTGAAATCGCCGGTCAAGCCGATCGGAATGGGGAGATGTCGATCACCGTGACGAGACGACGCGCGTACACGAACGGTATGTCGTGTCGTCGCCGTCGCATCTGTCAGGGACCCCCGAAATCACATATGATTAGAGGAACGGATCGTCGCCAAGGACCGAGAAGTCACCCAACATACCATACGCGCAATACGTCGTATGTATCTATCACCGTTGGGCAACCCGACACCGGACCCACATACCATACGCACAATACGTCGTATGTATCTATCACCATGGGTCAAGCCGGCCGGAAGCGACAAAACTTCCCAAAACCACATACGATTCTGAAAATCCTGTGAAGGGTTAAGGTCGTTCTCGAATCCACCAAGTAAGACAAGACCGGAGGAGCCCGGCGATCATACCCACACCCTAGCCTGGCTCAAAGACCAGTGGGTCACCCGGAGGCATACTGCTTCTGACGAGATTGAGCGGCTCGAAGTCGCTCTCGGATAATCCGGACTTGAGCTTCAGCTTCTTTTATGGAGTCTGGACCAAAGAGTTGGCGCTCTCCGGTTTCAGACCAGTTAAGGGGAGTCCTACACCTCCTTCCATATAGAGCTTCAAAAGGCGCCATCCCAAGACTCGCTTGATAGCTATTGTTGTAGGGGAATTCGGCGTACGGAAGGGATTTTTCCCAATTTGCACCGAATGATAGAATACATGCCCGCAACATGTCTTCTAGAATTTGGTTGGTTCTTTCAGTTTGACCTCCGGTTTGTGGATGATATGCGGTGCTGAAGGAGAGGCGAGTCCCCATAGCTTCATGGAGCGATTTCCAAAATCGATTGACGAATTGGGAGCCTCGATCAGAAACTATCCGCTTCGGGACTCCATGGAGACAAACAATTCGGGAGATGTAGAGATCAGCTAACTGGCTCACTTTGAATGTGGTCTTGACTGGAATTAAATGTGCCACTTTGGAGAGATGATCGACAATGACCCAAATAGCATCGTGACCCTTCTGAGTTTTTGGAAGGCCAACGATGAAATCCATACTGATCTCTTCCCATTTCCACTCGGGCACGGGAAGGGGTTGGAGAGTACCCGCTGGTCGCTGATGTTCAGCTTTGACATGGCAGCAAGTATCTCACTCAGAAATGAATTTGGCGATCTCTCGTTTCATCCGAGTCCACCAGAATCGCTGCCGTAGGTCTTGATACATTTTTGTGCTGCCTGGATGGATAGAAAGAGGAGAATCATGGGCTTCCTGGAGAATAAGGGATTTTAACTCATCATCCTTGGGCACGACAAGACGCTTGCTGAACCAAAGGACTCCATGTTCATCCTCAGAAAAACAAGTGGCCGCTCCGGCTTTTACCTTTTCTTTGATTTTACGGATTCCGGCACTTGGGAGCTGAGCAGCCTTGATTTGATCCTCAAGAGATGGTTTCACTTCTAGGGCAGCGAGGAAACCTTGCTCTCCCAACTCAAGGTTGAGCCGTTGGAATTCTTGGCAGAGGAGTGGCTGTTGCTCCTGAATCACCAGATTATTGCAATAAGCCTTTCGACTTAATGCATCGGCCACAACGTTAGCTTTGCTAGGAGTATAATTGAGACCGATATCATAATCTTTGATGAGCTCTAACCATCTTCTTTGCCTTAGGTTCAGATCTGGTTGGGTGAACAAATACTTCAGACTCTTGTGGTCGGAAAAGATTTCACAGCGGTTACCGATGAGGTAATGCCGCCAGATCTTTAGGGCATGGACCACTGCTGCTAATTCCAAGTCATGGGTGGGATAGTTGAGCTCATGCGGGCGAAGTTGACGGGAAGCATAGGCAACCACTTTGCCCTCTTGCATGAGAACACCCCCGAGGCCTTGATGGGAAGCATCGCAGAAGATTTCGAAATTTTTGTGGAGGTCAGGAAGAACTAGAACAGGGGTGGTCGTTAACCTCTCTTTGAGCTTCTGAAAACTTTCTTCACATTTAGGAGACCAGAGATACTTCTTGTCCTTCTTGAGTAGCTCGGTCATGGGTTTGGCAATGGAAGAGAATCCTTTGATAAAGCGGCGGTAATAACCCGCTAAACCAAGAAAGCTTCGGATTTGATGAACAGATTTAGGTGACTCCCATTCTTGAACGGCATGAACCTTACTTGGGTCTACCGCGACACCATTTTCTGATAAGACATGGCCCAAGAATTCCACTTGGCTTTTCCAAAACTCACACTTTGAAAATTTGGCATAGAGACGATGCTCGCGAAGCTTTTCGAGCACCAAGCGCAAGTGGTTGCCGTGTTCTTTTTCGGATGGAGAATAGATGAGGATGTCATCGATGAAGATGACCACAAATTTATCCAAGTACTCCATGAAGATAGAATTCATAAGTTGCATAAAGGTGGAGGGAGCATTGGTGAGACCGAAAGACATAACAGTATACTCGTACGAGCCGTAACGAGTAGTGAAAGCTGTTTTTGGAATATCTTCCGATCTGATTTTTATTTGGTGGTAGCCCAAACGGAGATCGATCTTGGAGAATACTGAAGCACTGGTCAATTGGTCGAAGAGATCATCAATTCGAGGAAGGGGGTACTTATTTTTGATGGTGACCTCATTCAGGGGACGATAGTCCACTACCATACGAAGAGAGCCGTCCTTCTTCTTAACAAACATGGCCGGGCAGCCCCAAGGAGAGGAGCTCGGCTGAATAAAACCCTTGCCTTCTAACTCCTTTAACTGTTTCTTCATTTTAACTAATTCATTTGGAGGGATTCGATAAGGTCTTTTAGAAATTGGAGCAGTTCCGGGTGGAAGTTCAATAACAAACTCCACACTGCGGTCGGGTGGCATGCCTGGCAATTCCTCAGGGAAAACATCCGGGAAATTACTAACCACTAGAACATCTTCAATAAGAAGGGGTGGGGTTCCCTTAAGGACATAAAGCTGAGATTTGAAAAGCTGTGGAGCAAAATCAATGTTTCTGCCATCGGGACTTGTAAGGGATATAGTTCTATTGGCACAATCAATTTTTGCTCCATGCTTGGACAGCCAATTCATGCCAAGAATGACATCAATGCTCGCTGATCCGAGCACGATGAGAGTTGCAGAGAATTCAACTCCATTTATGTCGATCTTAACACCCTCGCATTCCTGCTCAGTCCTCCTTTCTGAGCCGGGTGTTTGGATTATAAGAGGAATGCATAAAGGTTTGAATGGAATGCCCCGATGTTCAGCAAAGCAACTTGATATAAAAGAATGAGATGCTCCAGAATCAAACAATACGCTTGCAGGAGTTAAGTTAACAAGCAGCGTACCGATAACAACATCGGTGGCTTCTTCGGCTTCTTCAGTTGTGACGTGATTAACTCTACCACGGGCTGCTCCTTGAGGATGATTAGACGGTTGCTTCTGAACCGGAGGGGTATTTCTTGGTGGTCCTCGAGGTGGTGCAGGTGCAGGAGCATTGGTAGGTTTGGGATGAGGACACGAGTTCGAATAGTGCCCCATTTGACCACATCGGAAGCATTGAATATGAGCAAGGTTGGAGTTGCTTCCTTGTGCGCTTCCCTGAGGACGGGGTTGATATGTTGGAGTTGGAGGGCGATATCCACCTTGTCTAGGAGGTGGTGGAGGTTGGAAATGAGGCGCAGGAGGCGGCGCATAGCGGGGTTTCTGGTAGCTGCTGCTTGCTGATTTTGTTGCCTCCCATTCGCGCTTGCGAGAAGCCTCAAGCACGGACAGCCTCCTTTCCATAACAAGGGCTTTGTTCACCAGGCTCTCGAAATCCAGGAAGTCATGAAGAGCGAGTTCCTTATGCAGTTTATCAGAGAGACCCTTCAGAAACTTCCTCCGACGAGAGGCATCAGTCGGGACATCCTCAGTTGCATAGCGAGCCAGGCTGTTAAAACGGTGGAGATATTCTGTCACGGAACTTCGTCCTTGCTTGAGCGCGAGAAACTCATCCCTTTTGTTCTCCATAACTCCTTCAGGGATAAAGGCGTGACGGAAGGCCTTACAGAATTCTTCCCAGGTCATTTCACGGTTGGAACCTCGGACGAGCTGGAGGTTATCCCACCAGGCATTAGCCGCACCTTCCAGTTGATAGGATGCGAGAAGCACTTTCTCATTTTCTGGGCATTTGATAATGGAGAATTTCTTCTCGATGCTTCGGATCTAGTCTTCAGCATCAAGAGGGTCTTCGGCACTAGAAAAAGTTGGAGGGGAAGTCCTCTGGAATTCGGAGAAACTTCCCTTTGGCTGGCTGCTGGCCGAAGGTGGTTCAGTATTGCGTACCATATGCTCCAGGATGCGGTTCATGTGCTGGAGTACTTCAGCTAGAGATGGTTGAGGAGGCGGAGGAGGTGGCCCCTGAGGGATACCCTGTCCCTCTTCAGCTCCATTTCCGGCCATCCTGGGAAGAAACAATAGGAAGGAAACTAGGTGAGACAGGGTTGACTTGTGCAGTCATTTCTAACATGTAGAGCAACCAGGATACATGTTAGATTCATTCCAAAACCGTAGCATTCCCCGAGAAGCACATGTTTAGAATAAGTGCACAAGAGCTAGATCGACAGCACACTTCATATTAGTAGCATACATGTTGTTACATATGGAGGACATTTACAACGCCTGAGATGCGAAAATTTACAACACCATATGAAACAAACAGTCGCAGCCACACTTGCGTATGAAGGTACATAAGTTACTAGCCATTTTATGAGACAAAAGACCGAGCTCCAGGTGCAATGATACAACTAGGAGCTTGTTGAAATTTTTGGACAGCACCCACTTTAATGGAGTGAGAATCATCCGAGGTGACAGAAAACAAGGGCAATACCCTAGCTTGGGTTACAGCCCTTGGGATAGGATGGACGGTTGTTATCTCCACCCTGAGATGAAGGGTAAGGATCCACAGAGTGGTCGAGGCATAGAATCAAGCAAAAGGAAGGACCAACCCAATGGAGTCCCCCAAGGAGTGAGGCCTTGGATTAGACTGAAAAGAAATGCTAAAGAGAAGAGAAGCACACATGGCTTTTCATGGATCATTCTTCGCAAACTAGGATCAGGGAAGAGCAACCCCTACTTTCAAAACAAAAGAATTAAGGAGAGCAAAATCAGATCTAAGTCAGATAGGGATAAGAAATAAAGAAGAAGTCTACTTATAGCTTTTGGCACATACGGTTTAGTTTTCACAAATAGTTTTCTCAGAGACTCCGAGTCCTATTGCTAACGTCCACCTGCAAGGTTTGTCCTACGGTCAGTTCGGCTCTGATACCAAGTTGTCAGGGACCCCGAAATCACATATGATTAGAGGAACGGATCGTCGCCAAGGACCGAGAAGTCACCCAACATACCATACGCGCAATACGTCGTATGTATCTATCAACGTTGGGCAACCCGACACCGGACCCACATACCATACGCACAATACGTCGTATGTATCTATCACTGTGGGTCAAGCCGGCCGGAAGCGACAAAACTTCCCAAAACCACATACGATTCCGAAAATCCTGTGAAGGGTTAAGGTCGTTCTCGAATCCACCAAGTAAGACAAGACCGGAGGAGCCCGGCGATCATACCCACACCCTAGCCTGGCTCAAAGACCAGTGGGTCACCCGGAGGCCCGGTATGATCTACCCACACCCTGCCTAGCCGGCACAGCATCCCAGCTAGCGGGTCACTCAACCGAATCCCTGCCCTACCGTGTGAAGACTAGAACCACAATAAACCTTCACGGCAAACCCATGCACTTCATCTCATACACGCACTGTACATGGGCAGCCAACAAAACAACTTGCATATCATCACAAAACTCTACAGGAGTGGGATTTAAAGATAGTACATATAATCCATACCAAGGATAAGTCTTAGCTTCTACATCTCATGACTTAGAAGTCATTTTCAGCACATAACAGAGTTAAAAACAGCAGCGGAAACACTTGATAAACATGGAGAATGACTAGCTAGGTCATCTCCCAAAAACTATACAACTCAACCATGACCAGGGCGGACAAGCCTTGCCAAACTACTCATCCTGAACAACATTTTCAGCAGTAAAGAAATCATCGATGCTAGGATCACCTGCAGGAATGGAATTCCCGAGTGAGTACTTACGTACTCGCAAGATGCTACTATGCTCATTCCAGGTTAAACTTAAGCATGGCATGGTAATTAAATGACGGTATTCGCAATACAATCCATTTGAGCATTTATCAACAAGAAATAACATACCCTGACGTAGGACTCAGGTACCCAAAACACAACAATCCTGACGTAGGGCTCAGGTACCCAAAACATGACAATCCTGACGTAGGGCTCAGGTACCCAAAACACGATAATCCTGACGTAGGGCTCAGGTACCCAGGACACAGGTTTCCTGACGTAGGGTTCAGGTACCCAGTACGCGATTATCCTGACGTAGGGCTCAGGTACCCAACCACGTGGTATTCCTGACGTAGGGCTCAGGTACCCGACGCAACAAGTTTCCTGACGTATGGCTCAGGTGCCACAGGTTTCCTGATGTAAGGCTCAGGTGCCACAGGTTTCCTGACGTATGGCTCAGGTGCCAATAACACAGTAATCCCGACGTAGGGTTCGGGTGCCCATGACACATTAATCCTGACGTAGGGTTCAGGTACCCAACGACACAACCACATCATCCAAGCAAGACCTAACCATGCTAGTAGCTTGATACATCACAACAACATTTCGAAATACTCGAACTACACGACATTAATTAACCAATGCATAGCAAAAGGTAACCGGAATATTTTCAACAAGCGAGCATGCTTGCCTGGCTGTTCGGGATAGTACTTCTGCTGCTGATCACCCTCAACAAGATCCTCGTTGCTCGGCTCTAGAGAATAAGCATCCAAACACCGGACAAGCAAAGGAGAAAATAAGAAATGTTAAAGTTTTGAAAGTGAGGGTATGGATGCAATGCATTCTACATGGTACGGAATAAAATACGAAATTAACGTCATTAGTTGTGCTTTAGTCCGAGTTAGGGTTATTTAGTTGTGGATTTGAGAATCGTTGTAAAACCTCAAAAGTCTTTCATTCTGGAATTAAAGGTGGTATACCCGCATATTTATATTTCAGCGATAGTCAATTACTTTCATGGAGAATAGACATGTTTGAATTACCTAAATTGATCTTTGAGTGACCTACATATACATCGTCAGTTTAATTTAGGTTTAAGGTCTTCTTCTTGTTGTATTTTTCTCAGTAAAGAAGAAAATTTGATTATCTTTGTAAATTAACTAGGTGGTGGGGGTTGGGGGAAAACTAGTGGGTTTATGGTCACATATAGACATCAGCTAATCAATAAACAAGTAGATTTTGAATGTAGTTTTGAATTGTCAACGATGTGTTAAAAGTAATGAGTATTTGAAGTTTGATTTAAAACACCTGAGTACAAGGATCATCAGCTTGTGGGTTAGTTCATTAATTGAAGTGGTGAATGTGCCTTAACCGAACATGCTTAGTTGCTTGCATAATTACTTAGGTTTGGACATTCGGGTCATCACATTTTATCTCAACAAGTGCTATACACACATATTAATTTGTTATCGAAAGAGGTACTGTTGTCCATTACTGTTGATATAAAAGAAATTTTAGCACACCATTGTGGATTTGAGATGTTTGTTTAAATCGTTTGGCATGAACAGGGATCACCGATTTAGAACATTAATCAATTGGTACTCGAATGAGGTTTTAACCAAAATATTGAACAAAGGAAATAATTAACATGTTCATTAACTATGTCAATCTATTAATAACTCATCTTTGTCATTAGCTGGTAATCCATCTGATTAGCAGATAACCGAGGTCATTACCTCAACTAAATGGTCATTAGGACATAGGAGGTCACGAGACACTTCACTGGTTAATAACTAACTCACTGACTAACTAACTAGCCAATTAACTAGCTAACTAACCAAATAACTAACTGACTATCCAATTAACTAACTAACCAATCATCTAGCTAACCAATTAATCGCCCTTTTACTTGTTGGTTATGCCATCTCTAGAGTAGTTATACAGGGATTAGCACTATCAGGAAATAGTTGATTAGCCGGTTATCAACTGCAGCGGTTAGCAGTGCCTTAAACCAAAAACCTCACAAGACATCAAAGAAACGGAAGCGCGCAGGTGCTCACTCCTAGCGATGAAGTACTGGAGCTAGCAGCTCGACTTGACGAGAGCCCACGGTTGGCGGTTGAGGAAGGTCGCCGGAGATGCTAGGAAGGAACGGAGGTGCCGGTGTGGATGTGGAGGAGCTCGGCCCGCTGGCGACCTAGCGGTGGTCGTTGGTGGCGACTCCACTGGAGTGGACGAAGGAGCGTCCCGGCGCTGCTCCCGCTCAGTGACCTGTGCATCCAACCGAGCGTGAGAGGTAGAAGGAGAAGGGGGAGGAAAGCTCGGTAGAGGAGGAAAAGGAGGGCAGCTCGCCGTCGGTTGGGAGCTCGATGCCGGAGTCAATGGCGGCGGCGGTTGCTGCTCTCGGTGGGGAAAAAGAAGGGAAGGAGCACGGAGGGGAAGGAAAGGGGCCGATGCGCCCGAGGAGGGGTTTTAACCCGGGAAGAGAGAGGAGGTGGGGCGCCAGCGAGGTCACCGGCCGGTGCGCGCGACGCGTGCCTGCCCACGCGGCGGCGACGGCCTGGCAGCTGGGGCCCGCGGGTCGGGGCGAGAGAGCGGAGGCGCCACGGGGTGCTGCGGACGCGCGCCATGGCCACGCGGCGATGGAGGCCTGTGGGCGGGGCCCGCCTGGCAGCCAGGAGGGCGCGGCGGCGCATTGGGGAGAGGCGCTGGCGGCAGCGGCTTTGGGGAGAGGCGGGTGCGTGCGGCGCGCTGGAGCTAGGAGAAAGGGAAGAACGGGCCGGGAAGGAAAAGAAATTGGGCCGGCGGCCCAATCCGAAGGAAGAGAGATTTTTTTTATCTCAAATCTTTTTCTAGTTTAAAATTTCAGTGTAGTGTTTAACTTTGAGTTGAGCAGGTTTCGAGGAGTTTTACCATTTGGAAAATTTGTAAAAACATATCCAGTGGTTATTCTGCTTCTCTGAATATTTGTTACTTAGGAAAAATTTCATTTGAGTTAAGGTTGTTGATTTTGAGCAATATAGTAATTAGGAACTTGGGAAAACAAATAAACTAAAAGGGGTTTCAAACCTACATTCAAAATTTTATACTTTTATTCCTGTCGATACCAAGGCCCTTCCTCAAGATTCTTAACTATTGGCACAAAAGAATTGACTCAAGTTGATGTATTTTGAATTTTAACTTAGTGCAAAAATCTAAATGCATGCATGAAGAGAAAAATGTAGTTTTTGGTCAAGTGATCAAAAGTGATCTCCAGTTGAATCATACCTTAACAAAATGGTCTTTACAGCATCGCCCAGCACAGTAGCCTCGACAGTGCGGCCACGCAGCCGGCTGCGGCGCACGCGCATGCACAGCACACTGGCAGTAGCCGTGCCGGCCACGAACGCGCACGCTGGCCAGCCTAAACAACTACGTGGATGGCAGCAGGCCGGCCACCGGCCCACGCAGCCCTCGCACGGCTGCCCCGGCTGCGTGCCGCTGGCCATGGCAGCAGCCACGTCACTGGCCGCCGCTGGTCGCCCCACGCCAATGGACCGCTGGGCCGCACACCGAGCCGCCCCCCCACGGGCTGGCTGGTCGCACCGCCGCCGCCACGCACTGAATAGCCGCAATGGTCGCGCTCCCACACGTGTGCCGCCACTGCTGGTTTAACCCGGTGGTGCGGCTGGCTAAAGTCGCTCTGGCCACGTAGCTGCCACCCACGCCCGTAAGGCGTTGTGCCACTAGCCTCCCGGGCTGCCAACGCACCATGGCCCACAGCCGTCTCACACCGCTAGCCTCCCGCAGCGCCGCCACCTGCACGCGGCACCGCCCCTGTCTAGTCATCGGCTTAAGTCAACCCCGCCGCCGGCTCAGGTGGTTAGGACCTCCACCGCCCCTGTATGGGCTGCAGGCAGTGCGCGTGGCGGGCCGGCCCAGAAGGGTCCGCGAATAAAAGGAGGGGGAGGAGGGGGGCACGGGCCGCCGGACTGACCGGCCCAACATGCGGTATGACCAACCCGTTAAGCCGGTCTAATTGGCCTGGGCAGCTGCACGTAGGAAACTTGCGTGACCCCTAGATTTGTCTGTAACTATGCGTAAATGTTTTTTAGTACTAAAATCTTGCACGTAAGTCCCTGTAGAACAATAGCATTAACAGAAAACTTATAATCCGGCATAGAAGGGCCTCGGGAAGCTAATATTTTAATCAATTTTAGCATTTGAAGCATGTTCGATTTTGTTATTATTTATTCTATGCTTTATAATTATTGTATTTACTATTTTTGATTAATTGTGATTATTTGTATTGCTTTTAGTCATTCGAAATAATAGTAGATTCAAATAATGCCTAGAAAAGCACTAGAACCGTCATAAGTATTTATATACCATTAATTGCATATTATCCATGCATGTTTACCTGTAGTAAGCTTCTGAAATAATTTCCTGGATAATGAGGATGCCTAGCTATGATATACGAGAGGTTGGGTTACTTGTTGCCCGAGAGGACAATTATATCATTTGAGCCCCTACATGGAAGCACCGCTAGAAAGCACATGCCTCTCTCATGTCCTCAACTAGCCAACACCAAAAGATGACATTGCAGTCCCCAGGATGGAAAACTTTACAACTCTATTAATCCTGAAGTACTGCATTTCTTAGGACCTAAAAATGAGTATATAATGGAGAGTGACCCAAAAGGCTCTATGGGATACTCTTAGAATGCGTTTTCACCATCCTAAATTGGTGTGGCCCATAGAGACTAAGTGATTGATGGGACAGCATCTCACAATCACATTGAGTCATTTAAGAAATTTATGGATCATGAGTAGTTGATTGGCCTAGGCAATAGCATGAAGCCCGTGGCGCACTCATCTATCTTAACCCCCAAAATTATCCAAGCAGATAATGAAACTCATGTTGCACAACTGAGTATGGTTATAATTGCACATTGATGATGTATATTGCTCCACGGTATATCCACTCACATTGTTCATGAATGAATTTAATAAAGTGAGACGGATATACCGGAACATCAAGATATAGCTTACCACAATTTATAGAAATAATTGTGAAGGGCATTAATGAAGTTTTATGTTGTGTGTAACTAGAATGTATCCACACAAATTACCCATAGTATTTCTTCCAGAAACAGAAAAGTTAGAGTACGGAAGTTCTTACAAAGGCTATCTTGAGGAGGAGCAAATGCATGACACTAATTATCACATTTTGAATTATGTGAGTTCATATAATTGATTCATTTCAAAGAATCAAGTGTTGATAATTGTATTATTCAAATTTTATAGTCCCTTCCTTGAAAGAATGAGGATTAAAAGATCAACCCTGAAAGGGTTAGCCTGAAATAAATTTCAGCTATAGATGTGCGGTATTCAGGGGGAGCACCCTGTAGAGGCATAATTCACAATTGATCAAGAATAGATTAATTGAATCGATAGTTGTACTCTTTTTCTCTTCAATGAGTTTTCCCTGAAGTTTCTCATTTATAAGGTTTTTAATAAGGCAAGTAGTACAACATGAGGCTGTGTATGCAATGCACTCTTTCTCTAATTTTTTCCACTGGGTTTTTTGGAGTTTCGATGAAGCATAAGCATGTCGCGATAAGCGCCCAAGGGGGAGTGTTGAGAAACCTTGGAGTCCAAGGTGTTGGGAAACCAAGTCAAGACGAGGTTTCCCCACTAACACATTATGTGATGAGAATGTCCCTAACAATGATGTACCTCCATCTTCATCAATTGAAGAAACTCCAAAAGGACCAATGACACGAGCAAGAACTCGACAAATCGCTCAACAGGTGAATCTTCTCCTTAATGAATATTTTGATCCTAATGAGACTTGGCTACTACCTAAAGCATATACATTATGTCTCCTTAGGTTTGAATACAACAAGGAACAAGAAAGGGAAGATAGTACAAAATTAGAATACAAGAAAGATCATAGTTTTCTTGCCCCTCAAGTAGACCAAGCAAAAGATCTACTGCTGATATTTTAAAAGAAGCTTTCTTGCTCCTCAAGTAGATCTAGAAAAGATCTATTGTTGATATTTGAAAGAAGCTTTCTTGCTCCTCAAGTAGATCTATTTTTGATATTTTTAAAGAACTCAAATCCAATTTGAGTTTTACTATGGAGAAGCTTCAAGACCAAGAAATATGGCCATCATAGTGTAGCCAGGTTATGAAGTCATCGCTTATGTCATCATATATTTGAGGTCATCGCATACATCATCTTCAAACATGATGTAAGCGCTTATGTCATTATCTTTCTTGGTCATTAAGTAATGAGTTGTAAAGTTAGATTGTAACCTATAAATAGAGGGCTACCCCCTCATATGTAACTTAGACTTGAAATTTCAGAATTGAGAGCTCTTGCTCCTTTAGTGTGTGACGTATTTCCACCACATAGAGGATTGGGAGTTATCTGAGATTTGCTTCTCCGTTGTTCTTGCGATTGCTTGACGATTGCTTGAACGTGTTGCTCCACGTTAGTGAGTAACAAAGGGCCGAAGCGTGTTGTTGGGTGAATCGAGTGCCGTAGGCTTCCGTAATCGAGACGGTGGTTGACGGTGTCATTCATCGGGCTTCACGGGCTAGTTATCCCGGAATCCTACGACGTGAAGATCGGGCACCCCCGGTTCGCATCATCTTGGTATCAGAGCTCGAGGTTTACACGGTAGGATTTGTATCTTTACTATCCAATAGTTGTAGCTATTTTATTTCCTATCCAGAAAAAGCCCCACAAAAATATTGTTCTTAAGCCCTAGAATCAATTGAAAATTTTGGTGAGTTTTGCTAGGTTTTAATCCACTAGAATCTTGCTTGCTTGCTGATCCAAAAAAAAATTGCATTGTCTTTGTTTCGTCTAAAATATACCAAATCAGTCCCTCCATTCTACTCTCTGTTTCTGCCAATATTTTGTTCCCTGAACTTCACTCATATTTGTTGGTATATATTTCTATATTTTGCAACTACTCAATACCAACATCCAGATTATCCCAGAAGTGTTTTTATTTATTTAGCACACTTATTATCAACCACATATAAGTGAAGTCTTGCTTGCCTAGAAGAAAGGACCTTGGTACAAAAGAAAAGAAAAGAGAAGAAGAAAACAAAAAGAGGAAAATAAAAAAAAAGTAAAGTAAAAGAGAGGAAAAGGAGAAGATAAAGAAAGAGTACCTGGGGTCTTTTCGGCAATACTTCATAGCTTGTACTTCTTAGTGTGCAAATCTGAATATATCTCTATTACAATCCAACTATTATCTTTCCACCTCCACGAGAGCTATTTTTTTCTCTTCTTTACCCCAATCATTCAAATAGCTCATTTCCTTGGATATATTAAGTACATCCCGTTGCTACCAATCTCCACTTACATTTTGGATCACAAGTATTAACTTTCGAGTGTGGATTATTACTTACCATTACAATATCTAGAATTTCAATTGCATAGGTGAAACACAAACCCTCCAAGCTCCACAAAATAGCCGTCGTCTTATTACAGCAGTTAGGGTCTTGATTCACTCACAACACCTTTGCCCAATTACTGCTATTGGAGCATACACTGTTCTTTGATCAAAAGCCATCGTAAGAACTTCGGTAAGCAAGGGTGAGGGTTGAGGGATTCCACATACCTAAAACTATTTACGTTGTGCTATTTCTGTGTTTGTATTAACCATGGCAGGAATTGAAGGAGGACCCACTTATGTAACTCAAACCGACCTTGAGAAGCTCACTAATGATTTTAATATACAATTGAATGAAAATATGAGCATTCTTCGTAAAGAAATCATCTCTGAGGTAGGATCTGAGTTCCGGAAGCAATTGGCGGGATTCCAGCATAGCTCACAAGAAGAGCATGTCGGTGAGGAGCTAGATGAGACCGATGAAGAAGCAGCAGCACGCCAAGCACGGAGGAACCATGCTGCAGCCTCTGCCTCTCGACCTCCACCACCCGGGATAGGAGGCCACTCTGCTTCTCCCTTCCGCATCTACAACAATGTTGCATACCAACGAGGACGACGTGCTGATCCTCAACCACAAGAAGAAAAATTTGGCAAACTCAAATTTACCATTCCCAGGTTTGAAGGTAATTCTGATCCCGATGCTTATTTAACATGGGAATTAAAGGTAGATAAAATCTTTCGAGTACACAACTATTCGGAAGAAAAGAAGCTTGCCATGGCCGCCTTGGAGTTCGATGGCTATGCACTCATTTGGTGGGAACAAATACAAAACCAACGAGAAGAATATGGTGAACCACCCATTGCCACATGGGCTGAAATGAAGAAAGAGATGAAAGCAAGGTTCGTACCATTGCATTATAAACGTGACTTATTCGATAAATTGCAAGCTTTGAAACAGGGAACTTGTACTGTGGAGGAGTACTATAAGGAAATGGAGCAAGCCATGATTCGTGCATGTGTTCGAGAAGACGAAGAGCAAACAATGTCACGTTTCTTGCATGGACTTCGCCATGATATCAAGCGAATTGTGATCTACCAACCATACCACACCGTGGTAGAATTGGTACACCAAGCTGAAAAGGCCGAAAGACAATTGTTAGAAGATGCTAAATATGATAGATCCACGCGTACACCATCATTCAACTTAAAGGCTCCATTTAATGCACCCAAGGCTCAATTCAGCTTAGGAAAAGGTACGCCTTCATCTAGTAATTCAACTGCAAATAATGCTAGTTCTTCTCCTGTGTCAAAATCAGCGCCATATTCAAACAAGGACAAGCCAACAACATCATCGAGATCATCCATTGGTTCCACTTCCAAGTCAAGCAATATTATATGCTTCAAGTGCCAAGGAAGAGGACACGTGTCTCGGGTATGCCCAAACAACCGAGTCATGCTAATCAATGAAGATGGAGAATTCATCTCAGATGATGAAGAGGAGGTAGAACAAATTGAGCAAGATGAAAGATTTAATGATGCTCAAGAAGAAAAAGAAGACTGCTCCGACTGCACCTTTGAAACTGGTAATGCACTTGTTGTCAGCAAAGTCCTTAGTGTGCAACAAAAAGAAGATGAGCATCCACAAAGACTCAATCTTTTCCATACACAAGCAAAGGTAAATGACAAAGTAATTAAGTTAATCATTGATGGAGGTAGTTGTCATAATCTTGCTAGTAAGGAATTATGTGATAAACTTGGATTAAAATTGCTAAAGCATCCCCATCCATACAATGTTCAGTGGCTTAGTGATTTTGGAAGTGTTAAAATCCAACACATGGTTAATGTCACATTTAAAATAAAAGACTATGTTGATACTATTACTTGTGATGTTGTACCCATGACAGTATGCCATTTACTTTTGGGAAGGCCTTGGCTATATGATAGACATGTTACCCATGATGGGAGAGCAAATACATATATGTTTAAGAAAGATGAGAAAAATATAAAGTTATTCCCTATGACTCCTAATCAAATTCTTGCCCAAAACATGCAAAAGAAAGTGGAAGTAAAATTAGGAGATGACAAGATAAACCTAAAAGGAAGAAAAGACGATGAAGGGAAAAAGTTAGTCATGATAACAAATAAACTTGATATACATGGGATAAGAAACAATTCTGAATTAATGCATATTGTTCTCATCTATAAAGATAATCTGATTTCGACTAACAATGCAACAAAGCTTCCTAGTATTGTTTCAAAAGTCTTGCAGGATTATGGAGATGTATTTCCAGAAGAAATACCTGCTGGACTTCCTCCTATTAGAGGCATTGAGCACCAAATTGATCTCATTCCTGGTGCCTCACTACCTAATCGTCCTCCATATCGCACTAATCCAGAGGAGACCAAAGAAATTCAAAGACAAGTACAAGGTCTACTTGAAAAAGGGTATGTTCGCGAAAGTCTTAGTCCTTGTGCTGTTCCAGTCATTTTAGTCCCTAAAAAGGATGGATCATGGAGAATGTGCATTGATTGTAGAGCCATAAATAATATTACAATTAGGTATCGTCACCCTATACCTAGGCTTGATGATATGCTTGATGAACTTAGTGGTTCTAAAATATTCTCTAAGATTGATTTGAAAAGTGGATACCACCAAATTAGAGTTAAACCTGGAGATGAATGGAAAACTGTTTTTAAAACAAAATTTGGTTTGTATGAATGGTTGGTTATGCCCTTTGGTTTGACTAATGCGCCTAGTACATTCATGAGACTAATGAATCATATTTTAAGAGCATTCATTGGTAGATTTGTTGTGGTATATTTTGATGACATATTGATCTATAGCAAATCCATGGAAGAACATGTTAAACATCTAACACAAGTACTAGAAGTGCTAAGAAAGGAACAATTGTATGCCAATCTTGAGAAGTGCATTTTTTGTACAAACAAAGTTGTCTTCTTAGGTTTTATTGTTTCAAGTCAAGGAGTTGAGGTAGATGAGTCAAAAATAGAAGCTATTGAAAATTGGCCTACTCCTTTGAATGTCAGCCAAGTAAGAAGTTTTCATGGATTAGCCGGATTCTATCGCCGTTTTGTTAAGGATTTTAGCACTATTGCTGCCCCACTAAATGAATTAACTAAAAAGGGAGTCTCGTTTCAATGGGGTGAAGCACAAGAAAAATCTTTTCAAGAATTAAAGAAACAACTAACTAAAGCACCATTGCTTGCATTACCTGATTTCACTAAAACTTTTGAAATTGAGTGCGATGCTAGTGGAATAGGTATTGGAGGAGTCCTTATGCAAGAAGGTAAACCAATCTCATATTTTAGTGAAAAATTAAATGGTGCACAATTAAATTATCCTGTATATGATAAAGAATTATATGCATTAGTACGAGTACTTGAAACATGGCAGCATTACTTATGGCCTAAGGAATTTGTAATTCATTCTGACCACGAATCTTTGAAATATTTGAAAGGCCAAGCTAAACTAAATCGTAGACATGCTAAATGGGTTGAATTTATTGAAAGCTTCCCTTATGTTGTCAAGTACAAGAAAGGAAAAGACAATGTTGTTGCCGATGCTCTATCTCGTAGACATGCACTCTTAACACAACTAGAAGTTAATGTTCCTGAAATAGAGAGTTTAAGGGAATTATATGCTAGTGACAAAGAATTTTCAGAACCGTACTCTCATTGTAAAGAAGGAAAAGGATGGGACAAATATCATGTGCATGATGGGTTTCTGTTTTATACTAACAAATTATGTGTCCCCGAGTCGTCCGTTCGCTTGCTTTTATTGCAGGAATCTCATGCAGGAGGATTAATGGGACACTTTGGCATCGCCAAAACACATATGATTCTAGCTGATCATTTCTATTGGCCAAGGATGCGAAGAGATGTTGAACGGTTTGTGCAAAGATGCCTCACCTGCCACAAAGCTAAGTCCAAATTAAACCCTCATGGATTATATACTCCTCTTCCAGTTCCTAATGCACCGTGGGAAGATATTAGTATGGATTTTGTTTTAGGGTTACCAAGGACCAAGAGGGGGAGGGATTCTATATTTGTGGTAGTTGATAGATTTTCCAAAATGGCACATTTTATACCATGTCATAAAAGCGACGATGCTTCACATGTAGCTGATCTGTTTTTCAGGGAGATCATTAGACTGCATGGAGTTCCCAGGACAATCGTCTCTGACCGCGACGTGAAATTCATGAGCTACTTTTGGAAGACTTTGTGGGCCAAGCTTGGGACAAAGCTGTTATTCTCAACAACTTGTCACCCACAAACCGATGGCCAAACCGAAGTAGTGAACAGAACTTTATCAACCTTGTTGAGGACAATGATCAAGAAGAACCTCAAGGAATGGGAAGAATGTCTACCACATGTGGAGTTTGCATATAACAGGACGGTACACTCTACTACTCAACTTTGTCCATTCGAAGTGGTGTATGGATTCAAACCTATCACACCACTGGATTTGCTACCTCTACCATTTGAAACGTGCCAACATTCAAGCATTCAAGCGTGCTGAACATGTTAAGAAAATCCATCTCAAAACCAAAGAAGCAATAGAGAAGAAGGCACAATATTTTGCAGCAAAGGGCCAATAAAAATAGAAAGAAGATGCTTTTTGAACCCGGAGATTTAGTATGGGTCCATCTTCGCAAGGAACGCTTTCCCGAAAAACACAAATCAAAATTGATGCCAAGAGGAGAAGGACCATTTAGAGTGCTTGCCAAAGTGAATGACAATGCTTACAAGATCGAACTTCCTGCAGATGATTATGGGGTAAGTAATACATTTAATGTTTCAGACTTATCTCCTTTCTTTGGCCCCGAAGATACAGAGTCGAGGACGACTCCTTTTGAAGAGGGGGAGGATGATGAGAATGTCCCTAACAATGATGTACCTCCATCTTCATCAATTGAAGAAACTCCAAAAGGACCAATGACACGAGCAAGAACTCGACAAATCGCTCAACAGGTGAATCTTCTCCTTAATGAATATTTTGATCCTAATGAGACTTGGCTACTACCTAAAGCATATACATTATGTCTCCTTAGGTTTGAATACAACAAGGAACAAGAAAGGGAAGATAGTACAAAATTAGAATACAAGAAAGATCATAGTTTTCTTGCCCCTCAAGTAGACCAAGCAAAAGATCTACTGCTGATATTTTAAAAGAAGCTTTCTTGCTCCTCAAGTAGATCTAGAAAAGATCTATTGTTGATATTTGAAAGAAGCTTTCTTGCTCCTCAAGTAGATCTATTTTTGATATTTTTAAAGAACTCAAATCCAATTTGAGTTTTACTATGGAGAAGCTTCAAGACCAAGAAATATGGCCATCATAGTGTAGCCAGGTTATGAAGTCATCGCTTATGTCATCATATATTTGAGGTCATCGCATACATCATCTTCAAACATGATGTAAGCGCTTATGTCATTATCTTTCTTGGTCATTAAGTAATGAGTTGTAAAGTTAGATTGTAACCTATAAATAGAGGGCTACCCCCTCATATGTAACTTAGACTTGAAATTTCAGAATTGAGAGCTCTTGCTCCTTTAGTGTGTGACGTATTTCCACCACATAGAGGATTGGGAGTTATCTGAGATTTGCTTCTCCGTTGTTCTTGCGATTGCTTGACGATTGCTTGAACGTGTTGCTCCACGTTAGTGAGTAACAAAGGGCCGAAGCGTGTTGTTGGGTGAATCGAGTGCCGTAGGCTTCCGTAATCGAGACGGTGGTTGACGGTGTCATTCATCGGGCTTCACGGGCTAGTTATCCCGGAATCCTACGACGTGAAGATCGGGCACCCCCGGTTCGCATCATTATGTGGGCACTTATGTTAGACCCAAAAAAGAGGCTTAGTCTATAAATAGGAGCATTGATCCATTGTATTGTACACTTGATGAGAAGAGAAATAAATAGAAGAAAGATTGCTCCTATACCTTGTGTCAATTTTTTTATTGTACCCGCTCTTGTGTGTTCGTCGTTAATTCATCTACCTCGTCTATGCCTCGTCGTGCAACCTGAGGACCGAATTCGTCGGCAAAAGTTGTACAACAAAAGGTACCTCTAGGACAAGACATTACTACAGAAATCATTTGTACAGATGGTTCGAAACCCCCGTGCGGAACGGTTTTTCGAACCGTCTGTACAAAATAGTCTGTACAAATCAGGTTTATACAGACGGTTTTCGATTAGTACAGACGGTTCCCAACTAGAACCGTAGTACAGCACAGACGGTTCCAAACACTAATCGATTAGCACCCATCTGTGATGTCATGTTATAAAAAAAAATGACCCATCGCGCCATGTGCCTAGCCTTCAGCCACGTCTCATCCCGCCGTCCGTGTCGTCCCATCCAACCACTAGAATTAAATCGCACAATATGCTTCCAGCGGGATTCGATCCCGCAACCTCGTGTTGTCCAAGTAAGGGGAGTTGCGAGCTGAACTAGGCTGAGTACGCGATACAGACGGGACGGTTTTCATCTTAACTAATCCCTACGACTAAGCGGGATGCTTCTAGTACAGACGGTTCTAAATTTGGAACCATCTGTACAAATATCACAGACAGACGGCTCCAATTTGGACCCGTCTATGCTATTTGTACAGACGGTTTCAAATTGGAGCCGTCTGTGCTGTAGCTCCGAGTGCTAGTTTGAGTCCAAATCCAATCCTCGTTTGAGAGGTTTTTGTAAAACAGTCATAATTTTCTCATACGAAATCCATTTTGGGTCCATGACCACTCAAATCGAAGCTAACGACGAGGCGCATCCGATACAAATACATGTGTATACACTTGTACCTGTCTTGACCCTCAAAATTCGGCTTCTAGGTGGGACTTTTTCGCTCCGAAAGTTTTTTTCGTTACTTTTTTTGATCTTGTGGAGGGCATATCTCCTCCATGCGGACTCCGAATTGGGTGATTTTTGTTTCTCTAGTTAGGGCCTGTTTGGTTGGGCTGTGCCTGTTGACAAAGGTGCTGTTGGCTGGTTGTCTGGAAAAGCTGCTGTGGCTGTGAGAAAGTGAACATATGGCTTTTGGTTGATCCAAATCACCTACAACATTTTGAAAAATGAGCACGAAAACTTCAACACATTGCAAAAAGTTGGCAGAAGGCAGCTTTTTCAAACAGCTGAATTTACACTGCAAAGCCCACAACTACCGTTGGCAACAGCTGCTAAAAAGCTGGCCGTTTGGTTGGGCTGCAGCTTTTTCCAGTGAAAAGCTGCTGAAAAGCCCAACCAAACAGCCCCTTAGCTTGAGCCGAGAACTTGCTTTCCACCTTGATCCCAGCTTGTGCCGAGCACTTTTGTCGAGGTGCCGTTTATAAAATCTTCGATTTCAGGCCGGGATTTCCACTAGTCGTTTCGTCGACTTTCTCGAAATTGGCTCAAAATTTTTGGAGACGTAGAGTTTGGCCTCCCGCTCACAGCCGTGAAAACTGTTCGACAATCGGAGCTGTCAAACTCTCTCCCCGACGCTGCCACTTTCCTGCTGCGGCAAGAAAATCAGCAGTTTTTGCTGCCGCGGCAGCAAAGTATCAACCAGCCTTGCTTCATCTATTTGTACAGACGGTTCCTAACTTAGAACCATCTGTACTGTTTGATTTGTACAGATGGTTCCAAACTTAGAGCTGTCTGTACTGTTCTATTTGTATAGACGGTTCCAGTTTGGACCCGTCTGTGCTATTTGTACAGACGGTTTTCTTTTGGAACCGTCTGTACTGTAGCGTCCCGCTTGTTGGGAACCATTCGTACTCATTTTCTCAGACGGTTTTCTTTTGAAACCGTCTGTGATACTATTTGTACAGACGGTTTTCTTTTGGAACCGTCTGTGATACTATTTGTACAGACGGTTTCAAAAAACCGTCTGTACAGGGGCGTTCCTTTAAATAAATTCTGTAGTAGTGAGAGAAGAACTTTGCACCACAGTTTCGCACAATTTCACCAATACTTGCTAGTAAAGTTTTCACGATAAAGCTTGCATCAATATTCAGCTTAGACCAACTGTCTGGCAGTGTTAGTCAACGTGCAACATGTGTCTCTAGGCTCTGCTGTTTGGGCCCAACGTCCCCACCTGTTGAGCGTAACGCCCGTGTGTGTTTCCAACCACGTCGTGACAAACACCATCGTTTTTCTCCGTTTTTTTCATCCCTCTCCGACTTCTGGCACATCCCAGACTAGAGGACAAAGATCTGTCGGTAAAGATTTTAACAATGGCACATTGTCTACCGGTAAATGTCCCGATAGACTATCTGCGATAATAGTATATAACAGCGGCGTATTGTCTGCCGGCAAAACTATGGGATTACGTTTTTGTACTCTTAACATGAAGATGTGAAGAAATTGACATGAATAAAGACCTGTTTAGCTTTGGTATTAAGTCAAGTATTAGCCCGCATAGTTTCCCCATTTGAATAACCCATGCTAGTTTCATGTTACTGTGTACTCCCACCATTTTAAAGTAGAAATGTTTTTGACTTTGTACGGTTTACCGTATGCAATTTTGGCCACTACTTTTTAGATGAGTACGTAAGTAAAATATTTAAAAAATTATATCGTGAGACGATTTTTAGTGACAAATCTTATTATACCATTTATATCTAAACAATCTAAGTCATTTTAATTAATTAGTGGTCAAAGATAAAAAAATTAACTGTACATTTTCTAAAAAGACTTTTGAAACAGAGAAAGTAGTTTATTTTTAGTAAGTCCGGAAGGGAAGTCACTTTTAGACATGTTTAGAAAGTACTAGTTGTGTGTCTCAATTTAGCTATGGACCGGTAGTATAATAATCAGCATACGTGTTCCAAAGGTTCATCTTTCTCCAGTGACATAAGATTTCACTCATGTAGTCTTTATTCGTGGTTTTATTGCAAATATAAAGACATTGAGCTAGATAGCAGTGGTGCAATACATGTTTTCACATTGTACATGACATATCGATCCAATGGATCACTAAACTACCCAAAAAATTTTAGCTCCTATAAGAAAACAATTAAGTTATCAAATCATACAAGTACGATGAACTTACCTCTATCATTTAAATACATTGGAACCGTACCATAGAAATTACAAAACACATAGTACTGAGTTGTTGCTAGAAATGTACTATTTAAAAATTTGTTAGAATCATGGAAGTTGCAAATATATGACACCAGCAGTGGTTGGACATATTGCAAGAAAATTAACCAAACCATCATATTCTTAGCTGTTCAAGGAGCAATCTAGTAAAAATGGTATTATGAATTAGCCTAATTTATAGGCAATCAATGTTGAATTTATAGGGATTTAAGAAGGTATCTTATGGGAGTTAGTGTGTAACTAAAGTTCAATTTACAAGGGTCCAACTAAAATTTATAAGCCATCGAATTAGAGTTGGATCGATGGCTCACATTGCTTAGTTTTTGTAAACTTGTATCTTTTATATTGGTATAGATAATGCTATCCATACTAAGGGTAGAAACGGATTGGATGCAGATCAAATAGTGCCCTTCCCACTTCCTTTTCCATATTTCCAAAGTGAATACGGCCGAATATCATATGTTATCGAATAGAATATGGATCAAATCTTACTCGAATACAAATACGATCATATATGCACTCAATTCGATTGGATACGAAGATCCTACAATTTCCTTGAAATATATGCCAAAATGAGTTTCATCAAATAAAAAATTAGAGGCCAACTTGAAATTGCCTCTTAAGATAATCAAAATAAGTATCTAGTTTGCCCAATTTGGAGGTCTGATTGCAAAGTTACAGGTTCCAAAAGAATTCCACTCCGAATACGGATATTATTCATATCCGTATTTGACTCGATCTGTAATACCATATCCTTATCCGTATTTGAAAAAATAATTCAGATAATATCCGTATCCGTATCTGTTTTTGATTTGGATACTGATTTTGTTCACCACATCCACGTTTCTCAAAATACGAATGCCACGTAATACAGAGTATCAACTCCCATTTTCCACGCTTAATGCATACCGTAATTTTGACTCGAAAAAAATGGTATCACATCCCTCATGTAGTTGCATTTAATATTCCATTGTCATAATGAAAAGCCAGCAACTCCTCAAGCTGTGCTCCCGTGACCGGTAAACTAGCGCACATTGTCGTAATGGCAAGCTATCAACTCACGCAGTTGTGCTGCTATATTATGTTAATTCCTTACCGTTTCACCTTGTAAATCTTGAGAAATAGTTAAAATAATTGTCCATATGTGATGCTCTTGCTCTCCCCCTTGTCTTGATGCATGGCGTAGCTGTGTTTGGGACTAATTTTTTTCCTTTTGCAGGATACCTAGCTGAAATCAACCAAATTTGAGACAAGTAGGAGTGTATGTGAGATGGATTGGATGCCGGTAAACCAACTGTCATAAAATATTTTAGTTATAGGAAATAAGTAGATTGTACTAGCATAAATTAAAATTTTCTACCATGTTAAGCACGAACCACTACAGTTTTAGATCATAGGATTACGGTTAGACGCATAGAGAAGCGAAAACATAGTTGGTGTAGCGCGTCGTCGTCGCCGTACTGGCTCCCCGTGGTTCCTTCTAGAGGTAGTGAATCGTTCTAGCGTCGCAGCCTCGTGGCAACGCCTCCAAGATATCCAGACGTACGGAGAAGGAACACCGAGCGTCAAAGTGCTAGCACCGAACAACACGGCCTGTGTGTGGGAGGGGTGGCGACTAGGGTTTTGAGAATTTCAAACTGGGTAAGCCCTAACGTTGACGCCCCCTCTCCTTATGTAGGTGTCCCCATGATGGGCCTCTACATTAGAAAACCCATTAGAACTTGAGGTCCCATAAAATTCGGATCCTAATTTCAACCCTTTAACCGTGCGACCCTATAGATTCATGTGCATTTAGACATGACACGAGTATTCCTATTCGGTCACTAATTATTAGCGGCCCTTAGCATGGCATGCCAACTCCTAAGTGTACATAAAAGTCGAACCAAACGAACCTCTACAATCTCCAATCATATGTATTTCCTTTGCCTCACGATATCGGTCAAACCCAAGGTGAGTATATGTCATCCTTGTTTGGATAGCTTGACCACTCTTTCTCGATCATGTGAGTCTGAAATCCCATCTGTGGTCAACTCTTTAACCACACGTAGCATAGCCATGCATTTCTGAATCCGATTACTCGAGAGTTCTATAGATATCTCTCTCGTTGCACTGAGAAGCAAATTCTATCTTGGTTGATAATGCCTCACAGTATGCTTTACGACAAACCTGAAAGTTACTTTTATAACTATCTAGTTATAGAGTAGCGTTTGGTAACCCCTAAGTAAATCGCTCCACATCTCGAGTACATACGACAACCATATGTCTAAGGACATATCATATCGGAAATGTTCCCTTGCCCCTTGGGGGTTATACCCACCCCACTATCTACTGTTAGATCATGCTTTGAGGTTTGCATATTTTATGACTTTATACCATACAACACTGTACTCTTAGTGATGATCAATACATATTTATCTTGTACTAATCCATTTATCATATGCTAGGCATTAAAAATGAATTAGCGATTAAATGATTGTCAAATCTAAATTAGATTGATGATGTTTTAGATATGGCGGTGTTGTAGAATTGTTCTTTTGAGGTGTGAAATGAATGTGTGGTATAGTGAATTTGTGTAGATCTCAAAGCATCTATGTACAGTGGATCGAGGGGTGTATAATGCCCTCAGGAGGGGGGAGCGGTAAAAAATCCACACTTTATATCATACACATTGGATATGAGACCAACATATGACATATAAGAATACAACGTTCTCACTGTGTCTCACGGTGGGTCGATCCAACCCCGTGTTCTCCAACACATGTCCATATTATTAGTTTGATATCTCATATCCATGACCCACAAAACATGGTCATCAATCAATACATATGCTAGTCTACACATATGTGTCCTCACATATTTTATGGACCATGGATCACTTTAGAATAATTATCACACATGTTAATATAGTGGTTCACAAGCAAGTAATATTGTCGCTAATCAATGTGAATGATTTTATTCAAGAATATTATTCAATAAATCATGAATACAAAGAAATATGATCATCTCTAAGATTGCCTCTAGAGGCTCCAGGAGTTCCAATGAGCTTTAGACATCGTTACCATCGCAACTTGTCAGATTTGCTCTGCATCTGCTTGTGGGATTTCGAACCACGGAAGTAGCTCCATTATGATATCATCAAGTTCACTATCGAGTACTTTTGACTAGTCATTTATAAGGGTGGACACCCTCATACACGTGGTGTTGAACTTCACCGCCATTTCTTCAGGCTTCGAAGGGTACTCTATTGTCTGTTCCACCTTTGTGATGACCAATCTTGTAGTAGGCATCTTATTTCCAGTTCTTGGTTTCTTAGATCTTCCTTACGTAGAGCTGGATGTAGGGGGCTGAGACAAGCAACAATATTGGGATGCCATCGAGCTTCTCAGAAAAAATAACTAACTAAGTAAAGAAAATATTTGTAATCACTTGTAATTATAGAAATTACTTCTATAAAATACTTGTACCTTACAGAAAATATTTTGAGAAAATACTTGTAATTAACAAAACTTACAGAAAACAGTGAGGTGATCAAGCCAGGCAGATCAAGATCTGTTGTTGTAGTAAAAACAACATAGAAGAAGGGGTGTCCATAGCTCAACGGTTAGTGCGCGATAGTAATGGGCCGTGTACGACTGCCTTATGGGAAGGTCATCGTACACTCGATAATATGCGACACTTTGATATTTTTTGAATAGGTTTGGCCGTCTCGAGAAGAGCGGCCTACTCCTATGTCTAGGGAGGCGCCCCGTGCGAGACTGGACTAGCGACTTAGGCCGTTCGGGACTTCCTAAAGTCGCTCCTAGAGTTCCCCATGCGAGACATGGTACTCTAGGCCTCCCCCATGAGATTTCTCATTTATATAGGAAAGTGGTCCATGATAAAAGACCATGGCTACCCTTGAGGGGAGAGAAATGGAGGAGTAGATTGGGAAAGATGGTCCATGAGTCCATGGTGGACTAGAGGAGTGGGGTGGGGTTTGGTCCATGGTGGACTAATTCTTACATACACCTTCTAATATCCCCCTTTGGCTTGCTAATGGCTTTTGTTGACTTATCTTGTGCCATATAGGCGCCACGTAGGACATTAACGGGCCAGCCATATAGAATTGTTAGTCCCCCAACAGGAGCCCCCTTGAGCTGCGGGCATGATAATGTCTACTAGTCAATTACCTTGGAGTCGATGCGCATTTCTTTAGGTAGTCCTTCCGATCCTTGGCTCGAGAATTGTAGTCCTCCTCGTCTACTGAATAGATGTCTTCTTGGACTGGATGCTTGTCGGGCCTAGCCCACCTATATTCTTGTCAGTCGGAGGCATTTAAGGGGTGCTAGCAACCAGGTTAGTCCATCCATTCGTTGCTTTTTGCACAATGGGCCTTGCCGTTGGATCAGGCCCCATTATAGGCCATACCAGGCTTCATGGGCCGCGACCTCCCCGTATGAGAACCTCTGCTGCTTTTTGCTGGGCCAATTTGTCACGGGACTTGGCCCAAGCCACCGTCTTGTTCCGCTCGGTGAGAGCCAAGCATACTCATGGGAATCCGATGGTTGGAGGCCCTCGCAAAAATGTGGATCAATGGTTCATGCTTCTTCTTCTTCTGTGCGTGGTCCACTACTAGGGTTTGTTTTCTTTTGCTGACCGTTGAATCGGATTCTTTCGGTGCCATTGTCTTGTAGCGAAAAAGGTTGAGGTCGCCGATGTGGGTCGTACCGCGTCGTGTCCTTCATCCAACATCTCGGCACGGACGCCTAGGGGGTTGGCGGCGTCTATAAAAAAGGGGTTGCCACTCTTCGGGAAGCTCGTGCCCAACCTAGTCATCCCCTCACTTGCCGAAGACCTGTTTGGCGCAACGAATGGAGGTGGCCAGGTCGGAGGCTAACTGGGCAACCCGCCCCACGCGGTGGTTCCGTTTAGGGGGAGTTAGCAATCGGGAGAGAGTGGGGACTTCTCTGTGTTTAGTGGAGTTGCGGTGGGGTCGCAGCCCTTAGTTGCCGGTCTACAGCCTACGTTGCCGTCAGTGCCTCCAGCTGAATCTCAGCGGTGGTAACACGACGACGGGCTTGTGTCCTTGCCTTGGTGAGTTTTGTCTCCTTCCTTCAGAATCTGGTGAGCTCGTCTAGAGTGGCTCATCATGAAACGTATCGCATTGCTCGTTCCTCCGGTGGGCACGAAGGGATCCTCTGGTCCCGGTTTGTCGTTCCCTAGTTGGCGCATGCAGGGCTGTGCATGTTGATGTGCGTGCTTGTCAGCCTCCACGATACGGAGGAAGGTAAACAACGGGCCCTAGTGGCGCGTGGTTAGCCCTTCTTTTCTTGGACGCGAGGGAGATGGAACAGCTCATGAGGTTCAACTACATCTCCTGCGTGGAGGAAAGGGAAAGGCGGGCCCTAATGGCATGCGATTTCGCTTGCATCTCAAGCGCGGAGGCAAGAAGAACTGATTCATGGGAGCTCGCAATTCACTCAATTTTCACTTCTCGTGGCGGAGGATAGTGTAAAGACTTAGACTGCTATTAATTTTTATGTGGCTAGATTAAGAGGAAACGAGATGAACTAGATTATTTACATCGGTGGGCTAGGCTATATGGTATATAGATTAATAAGATCTAGATCACCTATTTTAGCAGGCCAGATTATAGCATTAGGAGTTGCTCAAATATAGACATCACAGATGTTACAATTGTGTAAGAAGTAAAACTATACTATCTAGGAATATAAGAGTTGTGTAACAAATACAACTATATTAGTTGTACTCCACTTCCTAACATCACAATTACGCGGATATTTCAGCTATTTAAGACAAATTCCACTTCATTTGTAATACCATGTACTCCACCACAGTAACATTTCGCAAGTCGGCAAGCGCGCAGGTATGCCGCAAGAAGAGCCATCTCCAGGATAGATAGAGTAGTAAATGCCCCATGAGTTTCAAAAGTACCCCATGCAGGAACAATGATGATGCAACAACAGCAGCAAGGTGAGTCCAGGCCCAAAGGAAAATTTACAGGACATCTTGGGAAGGTATACCACATGTTGAATATAATCAAATGCATACTTGTAGTAAGATATTTCTAGAAGGTTCAAGAGCTCTTATGAATACCTAGATATTTGCCATGGGAGATACTAGAGATAATTCTTCATGGCAAAGTGAGAAGCTTCTAGAATACATTGGAGGATTACAAGAGAAAGATATTTGAGAAGAATGCTCCAGAAGAAATAAGGATAAGTATAAGAATGCTCCAGAAGAAATAAGGATAAGTATAGTAGAGATATTTTAAAGGAGTACTCTAGAATTAGGAAATATTAAATATGTAGATATTTTAAAAGAGAATTTCTAGAGAAGAGATATTTCTAGTGCAGGATTTGGATGTGTGCCACTTGGCACTAATCCAACAGATTTGTGTAACTATAAATAGGGGTGCCACCCCTCCTCCCATGTAACCACGAAGAGAAGAGAAGTGACATCATGAGCATATGAGAGAGTGATGCATGAGTGGCATTTAGGTGTAGTGGTAGGGTAGCCACTAAAGAGTTGTATCAAAGTTTTCAATAGTGAATAAGAGAGTTCCTAAGCGTAGTCTCCGCGGTAAGCCGTGTACTTCTAGTACTTAGTGCTTGTTGAGTTATGATTTGATATGAGCAGCTCGATCGCATGAAATCACAACAGTGCTTTAATGTTAGTGGCGCAACCGCCCAGAAACAAAGTAATAAGTATAGAAGGAAAGACTAGTCGGTGTAGAGAGTGTGCGTAGGTCCTCATATAATGTGGGAAGTAAGGACCACCTCAAGAGAGCCATTCCCAACACCACACATGGTAATTGTCTAGGATTAAACTATGTGAAAGAACTCTACTTTCATTCTTCGTTCTACCCCAGGGAGTGGAGCCGGCCTCGAGTCAGCGCTCCAACAAATGGAGCAGTGTCACAGTTGGAGAGTGCGTGATGTTGTGAAAAGATGATATCATATGCAGTCCTTCATCTTGGCAGGGACCTAGCTTGAACGGTCACAAGACTTATCGCTGGAGGTGATTGCTGTTTAAACCCTGCACAGCATGTTTCAGTATGCTGGGTGAAATTTAAGATAAAAAAAGATGAGTAACAGCAGTGGATAACCTACGCAAATGCAAGGGTCTTGTTCTCCACTATCGACAGCAATGAGCACGGCATTGCAACAAAACTCCATAGGGTTCACTGACAGACAAAATCCAGTAATTTTCTTTGCCAACTCAATACAGTTACATCGTTGTGTTTGTGGCATCAAGCCAACCGGCTGTGCAGCAGCCAGCGGTAGAAATGTCATCATCAATACAATTGATAAAACCATGCGAAGAGACGGGGGAAAATTTGTATGCTACAAATAAGCAGATTGCCTTGTCAGAAAAAAAATCCTATATCTAGATTCAGCAAACACAATTAATTCTTTATTCAAGATTCAGTAAACAATAGAGACAATTAGAGTCAACAGCTACCAACAATGCAAGTAAAGAAATAACAAAGAAAGGAGGTAAAAAGGACAGACCATGATTGCAATGTTTCGAAGGCAAGATCTTAGAAATCCTACTGTTTCACAAGGACATATGACCATTCCCAATAAGTTGTTGCAGTCCTCAAAAAAAAAGAAAAAATAACATTCCTGTTTTTATCCATCACTGTTGATCAAATGATCAAATGAGCTACAATTAAATTATGACTAACTATTTTCTACATAAGTTGACATTTCATTACTACCACCATTGCACACACAACATTGCAACTTGCCAAGAAAAATTAACCTACTAGCACTACCAGAATCTGGAAATGTACCTAGTGTCAGAAACACTCGGGACAAACAAGAAAACACTCGGTACATCTTGTGCCGAGTGCGACACTCGGGACAATACACTCGGTACAGAGTCCGACGGGACAATTACACCATACACTCGGGACAGAGTAAACACTCAGGACAGTTATATTGTACCTAGTGTAAAGAGGACACTCGGTAGAGATTGACACTCGGAACAAACTTAACGCCATCCCTTTGGTTGACGGTAGCCTAAAACAGTCCCGAGTGTTCTATTGATCTGGCACTCGGGACAGATTCCAATTTTTTTCCCAGAATCGCCCTAATATTGTCCACTGCCCAGAATCAGAAATTTTTTTCCCAGAATATTGCACTGAGCATGAACACAAAAATTTATGCATCACAAACAGCATTTGCAAATTCATAAATATGGCACATGAACCATTTGAAATTCATACATAGACGATAATTCAAACTGATCACACTTAAGAATTACAAGTCCAAAAGCTAAAAAAAAGCTTGCATAACCAAATTCATGTATGCTCAGATCAGCTGTAGCAGCTCATCACACATAGGAATTACAAGTCCATGGTTCAATCATCCCAGCAATTAATTGCATGAATAAAAGAAGTGCCCAGCAAAATCCAGTGAATTAAATTTTGTAGGCCACAAACTACATAAGAATGTCAGCATTGCACTCATCCACATGATCAACAAGTGGATTGTCACCATTGGTAGCTCTAGTATTTCCAACTGATCCTGCGGTTCCCTAAAATTACAATAAGCAAAGAGATTGTAAGTGAAAAATCATATACACATGGCAGGCAAGCATATGATGTTATATGTGGGGATCAAAGATGTATACAACAAAGTTTAAAACTGAGTTTTGCACAATTAAGCTTATTTCGAGCTCACACAATTACATTGAGCTTTCCATTGTCTAAACATGTGAAGAGAACTTACTGGAGTGTCTAACGAAGTGGATAATGGAGTTACTGCATTGTTTGCTATTGCTGTAGTGCCAGTTAAATGTCCCTGAAGAGACTGCAATTGGTACAAGTAAAGTGCAAAGTAACATAAAGTTCAGACATACACTCAAAAGTAAAAGAATGAACTTGCCTGGTCTCTATCATCATGGAAGCTGCCTCCAGCAAAAGTCTGGACTGATGATCGGTATTATAAGCTCTAGCATAAGCCACATTCTCTAGTACATCAGGACCATTCAATCCAAACCTATAATTCAGTATTCACTTGTTTTAGTAATCAAATTTATGCTAAAACATAAAATAATGGATGTAACCAAAGCATCACCTATCTGCAATCTGGAGGAGCCTTTGTGGTCTGAATGTTCCCTCTGCATCAATGTACAGAGCCTTTCCTTCACCACCACCTTGGTCCAATGGGAGCTGTAATATATCACATACTTTTATTGACAAAACTTCCTGCAAATCAGGCAGAAATAAATCTTTCTCTGAAAGCAAACCACTCAAATTCGGCAACTAGATAAAGCTGGGTTACTTGCGGACAATATACAAATTAATCTATATTTATTTGCTCCCAGACGATACATTTGATCTGGTTTGAAGCATGAAGAAGAACCTTTCCTTTTGGCCTACATACAGAACAAGATTGAATCATATAATATATTGGCTGGCCATCTCTGAACAGTTCGCACTAACACTAACACAAAAACACTGCCACCAAAAGATCATTTAGTCGAGCCTAACTAATTTCCTTGATTAATTAACTAGTACACAAACGTTGAAACATTCGCCGATTGATCAGGTGATAGATGATTAGTATGTAAACTAATTTATCACGTAGAGCTCTATGTCAGGGAAAATAACGGCACGACAAAGATATTTGATTTTAAAAATCCATTGTTTCCAGACAAGTGACATAGCTTCAGTATTTTGTTGGAATGCGACAATGAGAAAATTTCAGAGAAGTTGCACTTAGATTTTAGCCGCCCACCCTTCACTTCCGTCCAAGACGCCACTGACGGCAGCATTTACCACAAATAAAAAGATTGGGAAGGGAAGGGAAAAGGGTTCAGTACCTGGATGAGGCCTACGACGAGCTGCAGAAGAAGACGTGTGCCGGCGTCCGTCGCGGAAGAAGATGTACAACGACGTCGGGTGCGGAAGAAGACCGGCCTGGATAGCGACAGTTGGAGTTGGGGAAGGGGAAGTAGCTGCGGCTGCTGGTCCTCAGGGATGACAAATCCTTTGCTGCTTCACCGGAGGGGACGGCGGCGAGGATTTGGAAGAAGCCGGCGTCGATGGAGGAGGGCGCCGTCGGGGGACTGCTTGATTTGGGGAATGTTGGCTACGCAGCGCCCGCGAGGGAAGAAGGAGGGCTCTGGGGAGGCGACGGAGACATGGGGACGGCCGGATTTGTGATTTTGGGGGCTGATCTGGGGGCTTGGTGGCGGCGATTTTGGGGGCTGATCTGGGGGGCGTGGCGGCGGTGATTTTGGGGGCTGATCTGGGGGCGTGGCGGCGGCGATTTTGGGGGCTGATCTGGGGGCGTGGCGGCGGCGATTTTGGGGGCTGGTCTTGGGGCGTGGCGGCGGCGATTTTGGGGGTGTGGCGGCGATCGTTTTTGGGGGCGTGGTCGCGGCGATCGATTTTGGGGGCGTGGGGGCAGGACAGAGGCAGATAAGATTGGGCCAAATTTTTCCGTCTGGTTTACCGCGTGTCGCTGTAGATCTCCCGCCTGGCCGAAAAACTTGCCGCGCTGGTTAATATATGATCCGAATTTTTCTATCGAGTGTCTAATATTGTACCGAGTGTTACAGTCTAGACACCCGGTACAATATTTCTGTGCCGAGTATTCAGATTTTGTATCGAGTGCGTCCCGAGTGTCCGATGTTTTACACCCGGGACAGTTTCGGACACTAGGTACAATTACGCATTCTGGTAGTGTAGGCTGCTACTTGTATGAAACTAACATATACTGTATCAAACTAACATATAATGCTCTAAATTATCATAAAGTAATAGAACTGAATCCTCTATTACTAAATAGTTAGTCCCCACTAGAGATTTTTCCTGCCATATGGTGCATCCACGTCATCCGTACCGTTTTTATCCATGTCATCGCTTCTATCCGCGTCTCTCACAGTGTGCCATGTTATTGCGACTTCGCTTCGTCAGTCGTTTACATCCCACGCCCGTGTGCAACTCTCTCCACTTCTCAGTCATTCTCGTCGCCTCCTCCAGTCCCCTCTGCTTGCTCAAGCCCACGCCGAGCACTTCCACCATCCACCCAGATCAATCGGGACATACCGGAAAAAGGATCCATGGCATGTATGCCCCTCGCTGGTACGGAAACCTGTGCGGCATCTCAACTCGTCGCCAAGGGGAGGGAGTCAGCTGCCATTCTCCAAACTGTGCTTTGGCTAGCAGCTGTGTGTGAAGTCGACCAAGCAGCAGACGCCGCCCCGCGGTGCTCAAGATCTGGCCGAGCAGATCTTTCGCTGCTTCGAACGCGCCCTCGCCACGCTGCGCGGCGGCACCGAGTGCGCTCCCTGGAAGCACAAGGCAGAGCACAGCCGACCCACTACTCATGGGACGAGTTCTAAGAGGATTAGGTAACTAAGTTCTCAATTAGTTGGGCTGGGTCTACCTAGCTTTACCTGGACTTAATTTGGCGTTAATTACAAGAAATAATCTGCAGGGCGATCGGTGGAGAAATTAACTGTAGTTGGATTTTTCCTGCAGCTCGAGCTATATAACACCACGCACTCTCTCTCTCTCTCTCAATTAACTGCAATTGAATTTCTCCTACAGCTTGGTGTTGGGATCGATTTCTCCTCCAGATCTGATTATTCATACTGGAATTTCTTTCCTGCAGCAGCTGGTAGATCTCTTTCCCTTGCATCTAGCTAGCTAAAAATCATTCGTAGTCTCCAAGGAACAAGCTGACAGTTGCTGCTGTTGATTGCAAGTAAAACTTGAGATAGATTAGCTAGCTAACTAGGAATTAATTAATGACATCTCCTTGCATCACGATAGAATTAAACTGTTGTCTTCTCATTTTTTCGCCCCCAGCACCAGTACCCATCCCTCTCTCGCCGTCCTCCCCCTTCCCCTTGCTCTTCATCTCCTCCACTATCTCCCCCACACAGGAACGAGCTCCCCATTCAGAAACAGATGATTCTTCATCTCCTCCAGTGTCTCCTCGCTTTCCATCTTCTCCGCGAAACAAATGCGCCAGTAATTGATGGAGGCATCCGAGCATTTCTCCTCGCATTTAAGGCGCCTCATTTCGTCATCCTCCACCCCAGTTGGGTGTGCATGCCCCTACTCCGCGCGGCCACTCCAACGCCCTTGGTGAGCCATCCCATCCCGACCTCCTCTATGACATCTATCTGCACCGCAAGCTCACTTTTTGATTACATCAGGTATCACCAGCGGGTCGCCCAGGTGCTGGACGGGACGATTTCGGAGCTCAACGATTGACGTTCATTGGTGGTTCCATCCTGCGCAGCCATCCCCGCTACCTGCTGGTGCCAGGCCGTCCCCACGGCAGCACCCTGATTTCTCGGCTTCCAAGCGCTCAGCCTGTCCCAATCCCTTCACCGTAACAGGTACTTCCTGATTCCTCAGTTGCATTCTTCTACTGAATGTGTCGTGTGTTGCTTTGTGAATCAAATTGATTGTGCGATGCATTACTCGAGATAGCTATCATGTGCAGCCCCATCCTTGTGTTTTAGCTAACATTATTGGCCAGACAATAATATATATGCGTACACTAAAGCGATTAGTTACTTAATTATACGTCCAAGCCAGCCAGCCAACCATTCTGTGAGCACATGTACACTCCCTTTTTAGCAGAACTTTCCCGAGGTGGGTAGTATGTATTAGGTGAACATGTAAAGGATTAATGTACAATAAGACCCGGAGATTGTAAATTTGACCAAAATTAAACTAACTAGCTTGGGCTTATAAGTATCTGCTCCTCGCCATCAACTTAATTACAATCAATGTTGATCGAGTACACGATCAAGTAGCTATATAGTTAGCATAAACTAACCTGTGTGCACAATATTGCATACAAATTAAGGCTTAGTTAGAAGCTTTCTCTGAAGCTATCCATTGCCTGTAGCTAATGGGATACGACATGGCCACCATGTAGGGTGGGGTGCACAATATTGTTATAGAAGATTTTTTTAGTCTCAAATCATGATACTGGTTTCCTTTTAGTTTTTTATTTCTCTCTTTAGTCTGATCTCAATTTAGTACTCTTCTTAGTCGATGCTCTTCAGCAAGGTCAAAGTTATAATTTATTGGTATTTTACCCCTGATTCCTTATAAAACTCTTGCATTTGTAAGGTTGGGAAAATGGATAGAGCCGAAAGTTCTTCACGAGGTCGTGGACGTTCATCACCCTATAGTTCTTTGACACATTCTGTCTCAAGGGGTATTACATCCGGATCTTCAGTTGGTCAAAGGATTATATTACCTTCTTCGTTTACCGGAGGACCTCGCTATTTATACCAAAACTATCAAGACTCCATTGCTATTTGTCGCAAAATATGGCTGTCCAGATCTCTTTGTCACATTCACATCAAATGCGGCTTGGCCTGAAATTACAGAGGCTTTATCATCCATTCCAGGACAATATCCCTCTGATCGTCCAGATATTGTTAGTAGGGTTTTCAAAATGAAGCTCAATATGCTAATGGACGATATTAAAAAGAAAGAATTATTTGGACCCATAAACGCAGGTACTTTTTTATTTTTTCCTCTAATTTTTTTGTTTACATAACATAGTATTGATGTTGCATTTGTTTATACCTAAAAAGGTTGTCACTTTTTGTAGTTATCTACACAGTTGAATTTCAAAAACGTGGCCTGCCACACGTTCATATCATCCTATGGTTAGCCAAAGATGCGCCCCTGGATGCATGAAAGATTATCACATCAAATGCTGCTTGGCCTGAAATTACAGAGGCTTTATCATCCATTCCAGGACAATATCCCTCTGATCGTCCTGATATTGTTAATAGGGTTTTCAAAATGAAGCTTAATATGCTAATGGACGATATTAAAAAGAAAGAATTCTTTGGACCCATAAACGCAGGTACTTTTTTATTTTTTCCTCTTAATTTTTTGTTTACATAACATAGTATTGATGTTGCATTTGTTTATACCTAAAAAGGTTGTCACTTTTTGTAGTTATCTACACAGTTGAATTTCAAAAACATGGCCTGCCACACGTTCATATCATCCTATGGTTAGCCAAAGATGCGCCCCTGGATGCACGAAAGATTTTTTTATTATATCAGCTCAATTACCGGACCTTACAAATGATCCAATTGGATATGATGTTGTATCTTCTTTTATGATTCATGGCCCTTGTGGGAATATAAACAATCTCTCCCCCTGTATGCCAGCTTCATCTTTTCAAGTCAAAGCTATCTAAACCACTTCATTATTTGTGTCTTTCTACTTTCATATCAGGTTATTAATGCTCCAAAATTTTCTAACATAAGGGAAGAGTTACCTACAGTACTATTGCAAAAATAGCATCTATAGTACCATCAGTTAGATGGTACTACAGAAGATGCAAAAAATGTGACAAAGGATACAGTACTAATTCGGATGCCCCTATATGTGTATGCCCGGTTTCATCGCCAAAGCCCATGTACCATCTCTATTCTTGCTACATACTCCTTAAATTAAATATAAACCTATGATGTCCATGTCACTAACAGTTATGTCATTGTGTAGCTACAAACTTCCTCTTACACTCACAGATCCCTCGGGGAGTTTGGATGCAATTGCTTTCTCTTCTGTTGCTGAAAGCTTAGTTGAGCATGATGCGGTCCAAGCTTCTCTGAACATGAAAATAGATGCTGGAGATCATGTGGTTGCACTTGATAATGCCATTGGAAAGATGAGATTATTTTATATAGGAATGAAAACTGATTCAGCCACCAAGTTCCAAATCAGTTATGTCATAAAAAAAAGCTTCTCAGTCGACAATACAAATCCAAGTCCCATGCTGCTTGCTCTAGAGGTTAGCAAATCATTAGTATTTATTAGCAGAGTATCTCCTCCATTATAACTTAATTATGAAACATTTTCAGTCATCCCAAAGCAAGGAACTATTTTCCCTTCCAACATCCAACAACACAAGTAGTCAGAGGTTTGCCATCATCCCTCAAATTTAAGTTACAAGCCCTATTTGTAAATTAGATACCTCCAAAATTCCTGATGAACACTACTTTGCAGTGAAATTGACCTCAACCCAGAGGCCTCGCAATATAATACACCACCAAATGATCCATCTGCAACTGTTCACACTGAAAAAACTCAAATCAGGTAGTACTTATAAATCTCCACACCTATTGAATTCCTAGGTTTAAAAAAGGTTGTTCCAACAATGATTTCCTTTCACAGGATCTCCGGTACAAAAAGAAGAATTGATTTTACTGAAGTTAATAACGACAACTCCCAAAGGTATCATAACAATTCAACACTCTCCGATGCACCATATGTTTCTAATAATTCTGTTGATGCAGGACAATAAATGAAAACCATGACAACAACCCTGCCATCTTTTACAATGAGAATTCAGCAAATCAACAACCTAAGAGGTAATTCCTAGCATTATCCAGATATATCTAATATGTAACTTAAAATACATATGCTGCTATGCCATTTCCTTCTATGCCTCCTATGTTGATATATATATTTATATATCTATTCCAACAGCACTGTAGATATAAACAATAAGGTTTTACTGGAATCAGTAAAGGCTCTTCTAATTAACTAGATTACAACGGCGAATAAGTCCTTGCACATGCATACTTGTTGTGCAGAACCATCTACATTGTAAACGTACCAAAATATTGTTAGGAGAAATGATACTCACTGCATGCAATCATGAGATATAGCAATTCTTAACCACATCAGATATAAACATACGGTTTATTTTGGAAGGGACTTACAAATATATCATTCTAGCAAATAATTAAAAAAAGAAGGAAAATATGAGCAAAAATCTGTTATAGTGCGTCACAGCATGCATATGTTGAATTGTACCTCACGAATGCTTTGCTCCCTCTGCTGGGGACGTTGACAGGTAGCTCTAAGTATGTTGGTCACTTATTTGTCATTAAGCTTCTTAGAGTACCTTTGCCCTTCTACAATCTTGCAAACCTGCAACAGATTTGTATGAAACAATGAACTCCATAGGCAACAGCATTCATATGTCTAGTTAAAATATGAGGACGGAGGCATGGTACAGTACCTCCATAGGCAAATATACAGGACGAGAATCACTCCCAGACTGTAGGCAGGGCCAAGAAGTATACAGCAGTTTGTAGCTAGATCTTTCCATGAAGTACTGAACAACTGTCATCCTCGTTCCTCTGTCATCAACAAGAAATCTAACAAAAACAAAAGTAACAGGCATAAGTTGACAATAGAGAGAAAAACAGTAATCACCATGCACCATGGCGTAAGCTATCAGAACAGAAACTGTGTAAGTTTCATTTTACACAACTTTAAGAAACTTGAAGAACTTCTAAGGTGTTATATACTCAACTTAACATTGATAGATCTTTGCTAGTACAGAAATCACATACATGGACATTAGGATGAATCTTTTATTTCCCTCTCCTACTCCCAGTCCCTGGACACCAATATCAACAAACAATAACAAGCCCAAAATCAAGCCACATTCGCGGTTAATTAGATTTCCCAGAACATAGAGCCTACAGACAAAAATAGAAAAGATAGCAGCATGTGAGGAAAGATTAGTACATAAGCTGGCTCATAGGGATAGGAGTAATCCCTGTTATCTTGTATCATCTGATTTGGTCCTGCTGGTGGTTTGTTTCAACACGTACTCCTCGTAGTGCTTTCTTTATCTGACCATATTGGATGATGAAAGAGATTAGTCAACTACTAGCATCCAATAACATGTTGCAACAGGTTTTGTAAACTCGCTGAGTAGAATCAGTACCTTCACACGATCTTTTATTGAAAGAGATAAGATAAGTAAAGCAAGAATGCACTGCAATTTAGTGACAATAACTAATAGGGGAGTACCTATATTGAGCGAAAGCCCCATCTGTGTTGGACGCAGACTCTGGTAGTAACCTCTCCAGAACTCTAATCCTTCACCAATGTCTCCTCTGTGACCAAACGTTGTAGCGAAAAAGGATCTGGACACTGTGACATATATAGCTGCAATGAAAAAGTTATTGCCAACAATATTGTTAGGGCCCTGGACAAGAAGTATAATCAAGAAAAAAATCATCACAAGAACTTCGAACGTAGATGTTATACTTCCAAGATGGTGACTCCCGAGGAAAACATCAAGTACTTGGATGGTTTCTTGAGGCATATCCCTCTGTCTTCCACACAGAAACTGCTGAAGGTGGTACAAGTCTGTTCTCCCAGCAATTCGAATAGTGATCTATTCCCTTTCCGCCCTGCAAATCAAGAAGGATTAAGTAGCTGCAATGGAGAAACAAGTTCTTCATAATAAAGAAAAGTGACCCTAACTAAGAATGTAAACTAACCTTTGTAATAACCTTTGTTTATCTTTCTTTTCCGGATCAACCAGTGTAACAACAAATTCCTCTGATTCGAAAGGAAGTGAACCTGCAGTATAAAGACTCTTTCTTCCATCGTATGCAGGCAATTTGCCGCCAAGGGATGTCTTCCCATGCAACTTGATCAGCTCACTGAGAACTTCTCTGTTTGTAGCTCTTGATTTTGACTCAGGATTAATAGCAACCTACATGCAAAGCGAAGATAAATAATCTTTCATCTCGAGCAACTAGTTCTTGATTTTGTTGATTTCTTCGACTAGGCTAGCCTGAGAGGATATTGTTTGGTTGGTGACCTGTGCCGGACAAACTTACATTAAGATTACAGGTGATTATTATGTATTTGCGTGTTGATTATTAGCTCAGCTCAACCGTTCTTCTTCCTCTGCTCGATTTCTGAATCAATTCTCTTCTAAAGCTTCATATCATTAGAACTACACAACTCCTATTTCCGTTTCTTCCCTAATGCACAAGACCACACATCAATTTGATCGACGGTAGAAGAAAAAGAGAAGCAAACGAAAGCAAAAATGGAAGAACAAAAAAGAGGAGGGATCGAGCCCGAGCTCGTAGTCGCTGATCTTCTCAGCAAGCGTCCGTTCCAGAAAGCAAGCAAAGCAAGCTGACCTCGCCATGGTGATGACCGATCTGCTTGACGCCGCCGCACAGACAAGAACAATAGATCCACAGATCGATTCACTAGTTTAAAAATCAAGAATCGCAAACGGCGGTTGGAGACCATATCTATCAACGAATTGAAGCTCTCGGATGGTGCTGCGTCTTCGACCCTTGCCAACAGCACGAACGACGTTTGTCTCTCGACGGAAGAAAGTTAGGCGGTGGCGCGGGCTGGCCTCCTGTGTCGATGACGAGCGGCGTCGGGAGACAGGAGACCACGGAATCGAAAAAAATTTATGCATAATGTATTCTCCCTAAAAAAAAGTTTAGCAACATATTTTAAAGTGGGTATAGTTGTACCTAGGATCAACATATTTTGTAAATTGTTTATGCTTATGATATACTCCCTCTGTCCAACAATGTAAGGCGCGCATGCATCCTAAGATTTACAATTAGGTCTATAATATTTTAGTTATATGATATAAAAGTAATATCATTGAAAAGTACTTTTAAAAATAAATCTAATGATACTATTTTTATATTATATAATTAAAATATTATATATCTAATTATAAATTTTAGGACGCGTGCGCGTCTTACATTGTTGGACAGAGAGAGTATTTGGTGAGACGTTTGTTGCACATGTAGGATCGCTAGTACTAATATAGTGCATGCACCACTTTTAATTAGCATGTGAATTTGATGCTCGCTTTTTCCCCACCCACCAATCAACTTTATAGAAGTTTATAGAAATACGTGAGCGGCCCGATAAATGATTCTGCTGGATTTACTTTTGGGTGAATCTTTTTTCTAAATTTGTCTCGTAGTTACCTGATCCTGTCTAGCTACCTGCTTTTATGATTGATCACCCTTTGACATCTTCTTTTGTGCTGATGTCCTTTTTGCTAGGCCTAAATGACTCCTGAATCAAGAAAGCTGGTGATGGAATTCCACTGCATCCTTGCCACCGCGAAAAAGAGCTGGGGAATATTATCATTATTGTTCTTCCTTCCGTTGTTCTTTAATGGTTTCCAGGACATCTATTTTGTAGTTTCCTTTTTTACTTTTACTTATTTTCTGTAGTACTTTATTAATTTCTCACTTAGCTTAATTGCTAAATCGTGTATTGGTTTTGGTTCAACTCTCATGTCGCTTTGAAAGATGATTTTGAGTGGTTTTAATATTTATCTTGCTTTTGTGCATGCGGTACTGACTTAGAAGCATGTTCAAAAATCCACATCGCTAGTTACTAAAAATGTACCACATCCCTCTCAAAAAAAAATGTACCACGTCAGATTTTTAGTGATTTAGAAGAGGGAGAAAAAAAAAGCATTGTTACTGGCTCCTTTACCAAGACACTAGTAACAAACAAATTCGTTATCGAAGACTTGTTTGTTATAGCCATATTACACTATGCCCCATATTACATAGCACCCTGTATGTTGACAAAAGTCACCTTTCGTGGCTAACTATCTGCCTGGAACCACTTTTATAGATAAACCGTCTGCCACGAGCATCTGCCATAGGTCTAGGTGTGCCTAAAAGTTTTTGTTGGGGTAGGGGTCCTCGTGCTAGCCCGTTTTCAAAATTTTCCGCATACACCGTCAAAGACTACATCGACAACGTCAAGGGCAACCTCAGCACCCGTCTACGTCAACGTCGTCAAGGACTACCTCGCCATCAAGGTCTACGTCAACGTCGTCGAGGACTACGTCGACGTCGTCAAGAACTACGTCGACACTGCTAAGGGCAACCTCGATGTCCGTCATCGTCAAAGACTACGTCGACACCGCCAAGGGCAACCTCGACGTCCGTCATCGTCAAAGTCTACGTCGACGACGCCAAAACGAGGACTGCGTCAACGTCACCAATGATCGTCCCGATGTCCGTCGCCGTCAGGGTCTGCATCGGCATTGTGAAGGACTACGTTGACGTGCTTAGGAATTCCTCCAAAGAGGCCAGAGAATATTCCCTGAAGATGTCCAGAATATTCTCCCAAAATATCTTCTATGCATGGGAATTGACGACCATACCCTTGTAAAGTTCCCCGAATCTGAGAGTAAAAATGTAATATCCCCTTTTCCATCCTCAAACCCTATAAATACCCCATGAGAGTAGAGAGAAGAAGAGAAAATCTTGTAACCCTAATACTACACTTCAATAGAAGAGTGACTTTCACCTCATCGTACACGAGGGGAGTTTCGCCTCCTCGTACACGGCTCGAGTTTCACCCCGTCGTACATGTCTTGTGCTTCACCTCGACAGACAACCGAAGGGTCGTACTTGCTCGTACTCCTCCAGCATCACCGATGGTCGCTGTAGCCGTTCAGGGATGCCATAAGTTTACTGTCTAGACTTGTATCTACGACAGTTGGCGCAGTCCGTGGGGACACGGGCAAGAAGTCATGTCAACTAGGATGACGTCGAGGAGAAGCTTCAGAACGACGTCAGCAACCGGGATGCACGCGACCTCTCCACAGGCACTGCTGACACTAGGGACTCGTCATCAACATCGTCCTCCGCGCCCGCCCTCGGCGACAGCAGGAGCTTGTCATTGACATCACCCTCACGTGCGCTCCCGGACTTGGCGTCCTTCGTGCCCGCCTTCGGCAACACCAGGGGCTTGTCGTTGACATCGCCCTCATGTGCGCCCTCGGGCTTGGCGTCCTCTGCGCCCGCCCTCGGTGACGCTCGCCACTGACATCGCCTCCACGTGCGCTCTTAGGCTCGGCGACGCTAGGGATGCGTCGTTGACATCGCCCTTATCCGCGCTCTCGGACTTGGCATCCTTCACGCCCGCCCTCGGTGACGCAAGGGACGTGTCGTTGGCATCGCCCTCGTTCGCGCTCTCAGGCTTGGCGTCCTCCGCGCCCATCCTCGGCAGCACCAGGGGCTCGTCGCCAATATCGCCCGTATGTGCGCTCGGACTTAAGTGTCCTCCACCCCACCCTTGGTGACATCACGCAAGCTCGACGTCATCGACAGCCATACAAGTTCAGACTTGGTGGCCTCAATGGCTGTCCTCAGCAACATCACTCTAGCCCGACGTCAACATTGTCGGGGCATGGCTACGCCGCCTGTGAGCGTGTGCTCGAACTTGCAGACAAGCACGCTCGCCCTCGGTGACATCACGTGACCTCGTCGTCCTGGTGACCACTTGCCACTTCAGACTGTGCGTCCTTCACTCCTATCGTCGTCGACACTGCATGGGATCATCATCGACATCAGTCACACGCACATCCGCGTTGCCCGTGCCGCTTCGACCAAGCATGTCAGTAGCGGACATCTATATTAGCATCACCACACTTCATCCATAAGTGTAGACAACTATGTCTCAGCAAAGAGCTTAATGCATCGACATGGCATCAAGCTCCCCACAACATCGAGCCACCTCCGTCCGGGATAGAGTGTCCCTTCCCTCCGGGGTCATGCGACAGTAAGCTCCCCGCGATGTCGAGCCATCTCCGTCTGGGATAGAGTGTCCCTTTCCTCCGGGGTATTGCGATGGTAAGCTCCCCGAGATGTCGAGCCACCTCTATCTAGGATACAGTGTCTCTTCCCTCCGGGGTCGTGCGACGGTAAGCTCCCCACGATGTCGAGCCATCTCCGTCTGGGATAGAGTGTCCCTTCCCTCCGGGGTCGTGCGATGGTAAGCTTCCCGCGACATCGAGCCACCTCCATCCGGGATAGAGTGTCCCTTCCCTCTGAGGTCGTGCGATGGTAAACTCCCCGCGATGTTGAGCCACCTCCATCCGGGATAGAGTGTCCCTTCCCTCCGGGGTCGTGCGACGATAAGCTCCCCGCGATATCGAGTCACCTCCCTCTGGGATAGAGTGTCCCCTCCCTCCGGGGTCGCGCGACGGTAAGCTCCCCGCGATGTCGAGCCATGTCCATCGGGGATAGAGTGTCCCTTCCCTCCGGGGTCGTACGACGGTTAGCTCCCCGCGATGTCGAGCCATTTCCGTCTGGGATAGAGTGTCCCTTCCCTCCGGGGTCGTGCGATGGTAAGCTCCCCGTGACGTCGAAACAGGCATATATACGTCAAAATAAGGCAGAAATGTTCTTACACGCACTATCGAGCGCCGAGTATTTGCTACCATCGAGTGTCATGTGTTTGTCATCATCTCGAGTGACTGATTGTTTGTCGCCATCGAGCGCCAAGTGTTTGCCACCATCGAGTGTCATGTGTTGTCGTCATCATACACTAAGTAACTGTAGCAATTGCACGTTAATTATTGGTCCCTGTCGCATGCGAAGTGCCCATGCCAGGAGAAACATCAATGCACTCTTTGCTACGCCGGTGGGCATCAAAGGTTGTGTTTAGGGAAGGCCACAAGCGCTCTCAGTCATGTCCTCGAGCGCTAGGTTTTTCCGTTGGGAGGCAGAGCGCTGCACACCTCGCAACACACTATCTCCTCCGACACGACGGCTTAATAATCCCACCGGAGCACGCTGCGTCAAAATTCACACAAAAAGGACACACACCTTGCAGGTACCGGACTTCGCGCTTGGTGCCAGCCATGTGCGCACACCAATATTGTCCCGCGATGTGTTCATATCGATGCAGGCGACACCACAGACGTCTCGGCAAGGTACCGCAGTACGCTCCAACACCATTCGCGGGCAAGGTACCACATGCACCTCAACGCCCTCCCCGGGCACGGTCCGTGTATGCCTCGACACCTTCCACGCTCGGCTCCATCTCGGCAAGGGGCTCGTCCATAGGCAAACCCAAAATCGGAGAGCGCAGACTCAATGTCCACATCAGCACAACATTGACATCTGTTTGCCTCATCCACGCGTGGTGACAGCACCATCTGGACAAAGGGCTCCCCCAGAAACAAAGCCGAGCTGCCGGCCGTCATCACTCCGCTCGACGTCAACATGCCTTGCACGGCGTCGACACGCCTATCGCGGCGTTGACACTCTGCCCAGCATCGACGTCTTCCGTCCGGCGTAGACATGCTCCTCAGCGTTGACGCACTCCGCCGTCACGGACATGCTCTGTCCGACGTCGACACTCCGCTAGTGTGGATGTACTCCTCGGCCGTCACGAACATGCTCCGTCCGAAGTCGACATGTTCCTTAGCGTCAACACGCTCCTCGGTGTTGACATACTCCACCATCGCGGACATGCTCCATCAGATGTCGACACTCCGCCGGTGTGGATGTAATCCTCGGCGTCGACATACTCGGCTGTCACAGACATGCTCCGTCTGACATCGGCACTCCGCCGTCACGGACATGCTCTGTCCGAAGTCGACATGTTCCTCAGCGTCAACACGCTCCTCGGTGTTGACATACTCCACCATCGCGGACATGCTCTATCCGACGTCGACACTCCACCAGTGTGGATGTACTCCTCGGCGTTGACATACTCGGCCGTCACGAACATACTCCGTCCGACGTCGGCACTCCGCCGTCACGGACATATTTCGTCAAACGTCGACACTCCGCCGGTGTGGACGTACTCCTCAGCGTCGACATACTCGGCTGTCACGGACATGCTCCGTCCGACGTCGGCACTTCACCGTCACGGACATGCTCCGTCCAAAGTCGACATGTTCCTTAGCGTCAACACGCTCCTCGGTGTTGACATACTCCACCATCGCGGACATGCTCCGTCCGACATCGACACTCTGCCGGGCGTCATCACTCCACTCGACGTCCACATGCCTCCCACGGCATCGACACGCCTCGTGCGGCGTCGACACTCTGCCCAGCGTCGACATCTTTCATCTGGCATGGACGTGCTCCTCGGCGCCGACGCACTCCGCCGTCACGGACATGCTCCATCCGGCGCCGACACTCCGTCGGTGTGGATGTACTCCTCGGTGTCGACATACTCCGTCGATGTGAATATACTCCGTCCGGCATCGACGCGCTCCTCGGCACCGGCATACTCCGCCGACGCGGACATGCCTCATCAGCATCGACATGCTCTCCCGATGTCAACATGCCGATGTTGCCATGCTTTGCAAGCGTCGTCATCGACGTCAAAATGCTTCGTCCGGTGTTCGACACGCTCCGCGCGCACGGCACCCACGGGACTAAGCCGGAGGGCACCGTACGCGCCTTGCCACCCACGGGGCTAAGCCGGCGGGCACCGTACGACTTTGACACGCTCCACGCGCACGGCACCCGCGGGACTAAGCCAGTGGGCACCGTACGCGCCTCGACGCGCTCCGCGCGCATGGCACCCACGGGGTTAAGCCAGCGGGCACCGTACGCGCCTCGACGCACTCCGCGCACACGGCACCCACGGGACAAGGCCGGCGGGCCCGGTACGACTTCGACACCCTCCGCGCGCATGGCGCCTGTGGGACAAAGCCGACGGGCACCGTACGCGCCTTGATGCGCTCTTTGCGCACGGCACCCACGGGATGTAGCCGGTGAGTCCGTAAGCCGTGTGGCAGGTCCGTTTCTGATGGCGCCAAGGCCGGCGCCCAACCCGCTGCCAGTGGCGTGATCCCAAATAGAAGGTACTCTTCCACCAGGTCGCGCAGGGCCAACACGTGGGCCAAGCACTGGAGCATGATCTTCTGGGCCTCGTCGCTCCCATCCAAGGAAGGGGGAGAGGCCCTCGGAGGTCGGGCGCCACCCGAGCAAGTGAAGCCCGAGCCCTGGACGCAGTAGTAGAACCAGGCGCCCCGCCAATCCGGCCACCTAGCCCGGGTGGCGAACACTGGATACTCGGCCTTGGTACGCTGTCGGTGCCTAGAGAAGCTCACCGTCCCGTACACTGAAAAAGAATTATCTGTCGCTCTTACCTTCATCACCAACGCTTGGTGATGCCAAGTGAAGAGCCTCCCGGAGCCGACCATCCCCATGCTCCGCATCGCCCACTCAAACGCCGCCAGCCTGACAAAGGCAGATGGGTGGAGGTCCGAGACCTCAATGCTGAAGAACTCGAGCACCTCCAGCAGCAAGCTTGTCGCCGGGATACGTAATCCGACGTCGAATTGTGAAGCAAAGACGACGATGCGCCCCATGCCGGGCACCCCCCTCACCGTGGTGCGGGGAGAAGCCTCGGCGCCATAGGGGCCACCGGGTTTGGGTATCTTGTCCTCCGCGGTCAAGCGCCTGAAAAGCGCCGCATCCGCACTAGAGGGGCCAAGGAAGCGGGAGTAGGTTGGCTCGGCTACTCCCACCCCCTCGAGCAAGTCCTTCCTCTTTACAGCGCGCGGAGATGTTGCCATCTCGCCGCAACGGATCCGAAGCCTGTCGGACCCCTTGATCCTCCGTGCACCGCCGCGCTCGACCCCGCGGCCGCCGAATCCGCGGCCGACCCCACGCACGCACGCGACGCCGTGCTCGACCGGCTCCACGGTCGGCTACTCGTGACCCCGCCCGAGCCCGCTGGGCTCCGGCACGGGCGTGCGGATGAGGCAGCCGGCAGAGGTAGCAGCGCGAGCCCGGCCGGTAGCTCGGGGGCCGGACGACGGGAGGCGTGAAGAACCGGCAGTGGCTGCTCAAGGTGGCACCCCGAGGCGACGGAGCACGGCAGTGGCACAGGTCACGGCTTGGAGGAAGCTGCACGGGAAAGAAAAAGAAAAAGAAGCCAGGGGCTTTATATAGCCAGCCGGAACCGACTTACTACGAGAAATATCTCAGAAGCTGCTCGAGAAATATCTCGGAGCAGACCCCCTCAGTGGTATGTGCGCCCGGATTCTCCATCCGGAGGTTCTGGACGGGACCTCTGGGCTTCATATCTCGGAGCTGACCCCCTTAATTCTATGGGTACCCGGAGGTTTGGTCCAGAGGTTCCGGACCGAACCTCCAGCCCAGAATCCGAAGGACTCTCTGGTTGGGGGCTCTGTGCACCCGGAGTCTTGGTCCGGAGGTTCCGGGCTGGATCTCCGGGTAGCCCGAAATCCGGATGAATCTTCGGACGAAGTTCCGACCCCGAGGCTGACTCCGCAGCCGACCCTGCGCTCGACCCCGCGGTGGCCGACCCCGCGCACGCGCGCGACCCCGCGCTCAACCCGGGGCTTGGTCCGGGCGAGCTCAGCGGCCGCACGAGTACGACAGAGCCCGCACGTCCTGAGGCTCGGCACGGGCGAGCTCAGCGGCAGCACGAGCACAGCGGAGCAGCGGCCGGTCCCGGGGCTCGTCACGGACGGAGCACGGCGGAGGTGCCCTTACGGCTTGGAGGATGCGGCACGGCGAGAAAAACGAGAAAAAGAGAGAGAGAGAGAGAGAGAGAGAGAGAGAGAGGGAGAGGAGAAATATCCCTGAAAAAATAGGCTTTATACCTGGGTCGGCTGGAACTGGCTCGGGAAAATATCTCCGAGCCAAAAATATCTCAGAACCGACTCATATCGCATGATCCGGAGGTTTGGTCCGGAAACCTCCGGACAGAACCTCCGGACCACCCGGATTCCGGGCTGCCTTCCGGGCCGTTCCAGGAGCTACTGGATTGGTCCAGAATCTCATCCGGAAGCCATCCGGATTCCGGGTAGCCCAGAGGTCTGGTCCGGAACCTCCGGGCAGAACCTCCGAACCTCCCTTCAATACCAAATCCAAATCCAACTCTAATTTGAGAGGTTTTGGAAAAACAGACATAACTTTCTCATATGAAGTCTGTTTTAGGTCCACGACCACTCAAATCGAAGCTAATGATGAGGCGCATCCAAAAATTTTACACGTGTATACACCTGTACCCATCTTGACCCTCAAAATTCGGCTTCTAAGTAGGACTTTGTGGCTCCAGAAGTTTTTCCGTTACTTTTTCTAATCTTGCGGAGGGCATACCTCCTTCACCCGGACTCCGAATTGGGTGATTCTTATTTCCCTGGTTAGCTTGAGTCGAGGACTTGCTTTCCACCTTGATCCCAGCTTCTGCCAAGCAATTTGGTCGAGGTGCCGTTATCAGAATCGTCGGTTTCAGGCCGGGATTTCCACTAGTCGTTTCGTCGACTTTCTCAGAATTGGCTCAATCTTTCTAGAGACGTAGAGTTTGGCCTCCTGCTCACAGTCGTGAAGACTGTTCGACAATCAGAGCTGTCAAACCCCCTCCCCAACGCTGTCACTTTCCTGCCGTGGCAAGGAATCTACAGTTTTTGCTACCGCGGCGGCAGCTTATTAACCAGCCGTGCTTCATCTGTTTGTACAGACGGTTCCAAGCTTTGAACCGTCCGTACATCCCTGACTAGCTCGGACCGCGCGCCGACCCCTCAGGAATCGGTGCGCCGGTCCGGGCGTTCGTTACCCGATCGCCCGAATCGTCGAGGGGCTACTGTGACCCCTAGCCCGTTTTCAAAGTTTTCCATATGTACTGTCAAGGACTACATCGATGACGTCAAGGACAACCTCAGCGCCCGTCTACGTTGATGTCGTCAAGGACTACCTCGCCATCAAGGTCTACGTCGACGTCCGTCACCGTCGAGGACTACGTCGACACCGCCAAGGGCAACCTCGATGTCCGTCATCGTCAAGGACTACGTCAACACCGCCAAGGGCAATCTCGACGTCCGTCATCGTCAAAGTCTACGTCGACGACGCCAAAACGAGAACTACGTTAACGTCACCAATGATCGTCCCAATGTCCGTCACCGTCAGGGTCTGCATCGGCATTGTCAAGGACTGCGTTGACGTGCTTAGAAAATCATCCAAAGAGGCCAGAGAATATTCCCCGAAGATGCCCAGAATATTCTCTCAAAATATCTTCTATGCATGAGAAATGACGACTATACCCTTGTAAAGTTCTCCGAATCTGAGGGCAAAAATATAATCTCCCTTTTCCATCCTCAAACTCTATAAATACCCCCCATGGGGGTAGAGGGAAGAAAAGAAAAATCTTGTAACCGTAATGTTACACTTCAATAGAAGAGTGACTTTCACCTCATCGTACACGAGGGGAGTTTCGCCTCCTTGTACACGGCTCGAGTTTCACCCCGTCGTACGTGTCTCGTGCTTCGTCTCGACGGATAACTGAAGGGTCGTATTTGCTCGTACCCTTCCAGCATCACCGACGGTCGCTGTAGCCATTCGGGGGTGCCATAAGTTTACTGTCTATATTTTTGTATCTATGACAATTTTTACAACAGACAGTTGGTATACCGGCATCCAATACAGCCCACACCACTCATATTTGTCTCAATTTGGTTGATTCCAGCTAGATATCCTGCGAAAGTAAACAAATATTAGTCCCAAACACAGCTACACATGCATGAAGACGGAGGGAGAGCAAGAGCATTACATGCAAACCATTATTTTAACTTTTTCTCAAGATTTACAAGGTGAAACAGTAAGGAGTTAGCATAATACAGCAGCACAAGTGCACGAGTTGATAGCTTCTTATTACGACAATGTGCACTAGTTAACAGGTCACAGAAGCACAACTTGAGGTTGTTGACTTTTCATTATGACAATGTACTCAAAAGGAACATTAATTGCAACTACATGAGGAATGTGATACCATTTTTCAGTCAACATTGCAGTATGGATGGCATCATCAAGCTAAATGTCTTTGTATCTACAATAAAACCCTGAATAAAGACTACACGAGTGAAATCTTTGTCTTATGTCACTGGAGAAAGATGAACCTCTAGGACACACATGCTGCTTATTATACTACCAGTCCATAACTAAATTGAGACACACAACTAGTACTTTCTAAACATGTCTAAAAGTGACTTCGCTTCAGAACTTACCGAAAGCAAACTACACAATAACAAGAAACTGGCATAGGTTATTCAATAGGGGAAATTATGCGGGCTAATACTTGACTCAATACCAAAGCTAAACAGGTCTTCATTCATGTCGATTTCTTCATATCTTCATATTAGAAATACAAATACGTAGTGCCATAGGTTTTTACATAAACATTGAATCCTAATAAAGCGTACTCATCAAACGTTTGCACAGAAACTATTAACCCCAAAATTCTTCAGCAGAAGAGAGAGGGAAGGCGAAATCTAGTTATACCTGCCGATGTGCCCTCCTCGGTTGTTCAGCTCCGGCGTTTGCGTCAGGCGTCTTTTACGGTGTTTCTCCGAGGCGTTGTCCTCTTTCTTTGCTTTGCAGGTGATGCTGGTAGCATCGTGTTCGTCGTTTCCCTGTGTCCTCGGCGGCTCGTCGGCGGGATGGGAGCGGGCGGCGATGCGGACGCCGAAGTTTGCCCTAGGGGCTTATCTGTATTTTTCTTTTCTTTGTGGGCTTGTCTGCAAAACCTAGGGACAGCGTGTCCCCTCCAGAGGATTCTCCGGCCAGCTGTTATGTTGATGTACCGTGTGTTTTCCTTATCTTAATACAATCCAGATATCTCTCAAAAAAAAAGCTGCATACACACTTCCTTATTATTTTGGCACCATCAAAATGTTGCTTCTCCTGCTTCTCGCAATACCAGTTAATCTTCAAACGTGCAGCCTTTTTATCCTTCACATACACTGGAAGGTGATATCTTGTGATGTACTAATATTGCTGTAAAAACAGTGCCGAGTGAGCGACAAATAATATAATGATGAAGCTGATATGTCGGCGAAATTGGGATAAAGAACATAGCTGATAATGACTTGGGCGGAACCAGTTTTCGGTCATGAGCATCTCGAGGCATTGGCATACTTCTGATTCATTTTTCTCCAATCTCTCACTCAAGTTTGAATAGCATCTCTAAAAAGAAATGTCTGTTTTGGTTGACAAGAGAACTTGCCTCCCATGTGGCCATTTTTTTTCATGAGAGGCGCATAAATAGATAAGAGCATACATCTGATAGCAACAATCATGAGTGTATGTATAAACCAGGACTTGTTGAACGTTTGCATGTTTATAGACTCTAAATGCGTGATTGAAGATTTGAAGAAGCAGGGCATCCCTTTGGTTGCAGAATGTGTTCATCATTCATCTACTTAAAGATTGTTCTGCCATATTATCGTGATCACACTTTCCAGCTTCCTTTGTCATTTCATTTGTGTGCGCAACAGAACGAATGGGTGAGTCCTAGTTATTTACGCGTGTCCATTTGAATCGAGCAGGTTATACCAAGCTAGTAGTAGTTCAATTCAGAAAACATATGCTGTCAATGCAAGTTCAATAATAGGATGTGGGTATACACATGCAAAAAAAAACTCCTAACCTGCCCAAACTACCCTTCTGAGATCAAGTCCGGCAGACTTCGTCTAACCCAACATTCCTGCAGGATTAACAAATTAAAGGCAAGTTCAGCTGGTAAATAACGTCCTTCTGATGCAGATATTCCAAATCTGTCCCTCGAGCTCTTGAATCATGCCATTAAGTTGTAATGACATTGAATTTAACTTCGCTCACTCATTGCCCATTCAATCTTTTGCATGTTTCAGTGTTTAACGACGTCGCATCGTACAACGTTACAGAAGTTTAACAATCTCACAATTTTGATCAACAAACTATAGGTATTCTTAATAAAAGTGTTTCTGGAACGATTGATTCTATTCCATGTCAACGCATCAGTACATATGGAGGCCGGGGTGGCTCATAAGCCAACCGCACAGGCGTGGTACCTACTATAATTACACTTGCTATAATTATAATAGGCTAACACTCCCCCGCAGTCTAATCGGGAGCATCGCTAACATTCAGGCTGGACCGAAACTCCTGAAATAGTGAGGTAGGAAGGCCCTTGGTGAAGACGTCGGCGTACTGCGATGTCGTAGGAACATGTAGGACCCGAACGTGACCGAGGGCGACCTTCTCTCGAACAAAATGGAGATCAATCTCAACATGCTTCGTCCGCTGATGCTGCACTGGGTTGCCGGAGAGATATACAGCACTGATATTGTCGCAATAGACCAAGGTGGCACTGCGAGGGGGGTGGCGAAGCTCAAGAAGCAGCTGACGCAGCCAGGTAGCTTCAGCAACACCATTCGCCACAGCGCGATATTCAGCTTCGGCACTCGATCTGGAGACCGTATGCTGACGCTTGGAAGACCAGGACACCAAGTTATCCCCGAGAAATACTGCGTAGCCAGAGGTCGACCGTCGAGTGTCAGGACAGCCAGCCCAGTCGGCATCCGTGTAAACAACAAGACCTGCAGGTGAAGATCGGCGCATGGTCAGCCCAAGTGATAGTGTGCCCTGCAAGTAGCGCAGGATCCGCTTGAGAGCAGCGAGGTGCGGCTCCCGAGGATCATGCATATAGAGGCATATCTGCTGAACTACAAAGGCAATGTCTGGTCGGGTGAAAGTCAGATACTGCAGAGCGCCAGCTAATTTGGAGTGTAGATCAACAGGCGTGCTGCACGGCTTGCACGCACTCATCCCGACGCGCTCCAAAATATCCTGACTGTACTGCCGCTGAGAAAGGAACAGACCATCTGCAGAGCGTGTCACAGAAATGCCCAGAAAGTGATGCAGCTGACCCATGTCCGTCATGGCAAACTCACGCTGGAGAGCCTCAATGATGTGCTTGAGAAATCCGGCAGAGGAGGCGGTGAGGACAATGTCATCCACATAGAGCAGTAAGTAGGCCGTGTCTGGACCACGGCGATATATAAAGAGCGAAGTATCTGACTTTGTTTCAACAAATCCAAGTGACACGAGGTGAGAGGCGAACCTGTGATGCCAAGCACGAGGAGCCTGCTTCAAACCATATAAGGACTTGTTGAGCCGACAGACAAAATCTGAGCGAGAAGAATCCACAAAACCAGAGGGCTGCACGCAGTACACTGTCTCAGTGAGAGTGCCATGGAGAAATGCATTCTTCACATCTAGCTGATGAATGGGCCAGTTCTGAGATAATGCCAGGGAGAGAACAACTCGAACTGTCGCAGGCTTGACAACGGGACTGAAAGTTTCATCATAATCAACACCGGGCCGCTGTGTGAAACCCCGTAGTACCCAGCGAGCCTTGTAGCGATCAAGAGACCCATCGGCGAGCAATTTGTGTCGATAAATCCACTTGCCAGTCACAACATTTATGCCAGGAGGACGAGGCACAAGACTCCAGGTGTCATTGGCAATCAGGGCGTCATATTCAGCCTGCATAGCAGATCGCCAATTGGGGTCTGACAGTGCATCACGAACAGAGCGAGGAAGAGGCGACATGGGCACAGCGTGGAGGTTGAGGCGATCCACGGGCTGTGCGATGCCAGCCTTGCCGCGCGTGCGCATCGAGTGCGCATTTGTGACCGGAGGGACGGCGATCGGTCGGGTGGCAGCTGTGCGGCCGGTACTGCTGGCAACAACCGGTGCGCGAGCAGCAGGGGCAGCAGGACCGGCAGCACTCATGGTCGGCGTGGTGCCACTGGCAGCGACCTGTGCGGGGTGCACAGGGGCAGCGGCACCTGACGACGCGGACGGTGGCGGGGAGATGGCGCCATGGGCAGCAGAGCTAGACCCAGGCGACCACGGCCCTGTACCAGGGCTCGACGGCGCAGGGGTGGCCTCGGGCACGGGGTGTGCCGCCGAGGAAGTTGCGGTACCTGCACGCACAAAACGAGCTCCAGGAACTGAAGCGGTAAGATCATGATCATCGATGAGAAAGTCCAGGGCGGAGGGTGCCATGGGTGTGCTAGACATGTTGGAGAAAGGGAAAAAGGATTCATCAAAAACGACATGTCTAGAAATAAGAATGCGGTTCGACTGAAGCTCGAGGCATCGATAGCCTTTGTGCTCCGAGGAGTAGCCGAGGAAAACGCATAAGGAGGAGCGAGGGGCAAGTTTGTGAGGCGCTGTGGAGGACATGTTAGGATAACAAGCGCACCCAAAAACTTTAAGGTGATCATAGGAGGGCTGGGTGGAAAATAGAGCGCTATATGGTGTGGAGGAGGCAAGGGTTTTAGTGGGGAGGCGATTCACAAGATATGTCGCAGTGTGAAGACCCTCAACCCAATATGCCGGAGGGAGACTTGCCTGAAACAAAAGGGAGCGTAGGATGTTATTCAGGGTGCGAAGAGAGCGTTCTGCTTTCCCATTTTGTTGAGAGGTATATAGACACGACATGCGGAGGGCAACACCATGGGAGAGAAAGAACGTGCGGGCCTGAGAATTGTCGAATTCACGGCCGTTGTCGCACTGGACGCTCTTGATGGTGGTGCCAAACTGCGTGCGAACATAAGCGAAAAAATGAGAAAGAGTGGAAAATGTCTCGGATTTGAAGCGGAGCGGAAAAGTCCAAATGTAGTGGGAGCAATCATCAAGAATGACCAGATAATATTTGTAACCCGACACACTGATAATTGGAGATGTCCATAAATCACAGTGTATTAAATCAAAGTTACGAATGGCTCGAGAGCTAGATGAACTGAAAGGCAAACGTGCATGGCGACCAAGTTGGCATGCATGACAGATGTGATCAATATCATCTTTAGTACATGAAATGACACTGGAACTAATAAGTTTGGACAAAGCTTCACGCCCAAGATGACCGAGACGGCGATGCCAAAGGGAGGTGGGTGCAGCGAGGAACGCGGAGGTGCTGGTGGAGGTGCTGGTGGAGGGTGCATAGAACGGGTAGAGGTCACCGGAGCTATTGCACCTGGCGATCACGTTCCTGGTTTGCAAATCCTTCACAGAAAGGCCAAAAGGATCAAACTCGATGGAGCAGTTATTGTCGGTGGTAAAACGACGAATAGAAATCAAATTCTTAATGATGTTGGGAGACACTAAAACATGATTAAGAACAAGATTACGATGCGGTAAAGAAAAAGTGTGTGATCCAGTGGCAGTGACAGGAAGCAAAGCACCATTGCCCACGATGATAGATGAAGGAGTAGATGAAAGGGGCGGGGAAATGGTGGAGAGTTTACCAGCATCCGAGGTCATGTGCGAGCCAGCACCAGAATCGGCATACCACTCAGAGGTCGAGGCCGGCGGGGTCAACGTCATGGTGTTGAAGGAGTGCGTCAGGGAGTCCTGGTTCCATGACCCGCCGTGAGTGGGGTTCCAGGGCGCCGCCTGGTACGCCGGCGCGGGCGCCGGGAACACTGGTGGTGCATCTCCCCCATAGTACGCGCCGTACGGAGGGGGTGGGACGCCGTAGGCGCCATTGTAGACGCTGGGAGGGCCGCCGAAGCCACCGTAGTGCGGCACTGCGTGGAACGCAGGTGGCGGTGTCGGGCGCCCGGACGGATCGTACGGCCACATGCGCACGGTGCCGGCCCAGGGATGGGCGAACGACGGGTGCATGCCTGGTGAAGAGCCGCCCTGTCCACCGTGGGGCGCACCAGCGGTAGGTGCTGAGGGGGCGCCGTAGGTGGTGGTCGAGGGGCCACCGCGTCCACCGCGTCCGCGACGACGGCCGTTGCGTTGGCCACCGGTGGGCGCGTTAGGGCGCGGAGGAGGGACTGCCCCTGGACGTGGAGGTGCAGGTGCGCCGGGTGCCGCTGGACGCGGCGTCGCAGCGACAAGGGCGGCGGCCGGCGGGGACAGAGGGCGGGCGTCGATCTCCAGTTCCTCCAGCAGGAGGTGTGTCCGGGCCTCCGCGAACGTCGGGAACGGTCGGTGCATCTTGAGGATGGACACCATGTGGCGGAACTTGCCGCTGAGGCCGCGGAGGAGCGTGAGCACCATCTGGCGATCGCCGATGGGGTCGCCGAACTCGGCGAGGGATGCAGCCATGGACTCGAGGCGACGGCAGTAGGCGGTGATGCTCAGGGGACTCCTGACGAAAGTTGCGGAACTGCGTCTCGAGGAGAAGGGCACGGGACTCCTTCTGGCCGAGGAATTCATCCTCGAGGTAGCACCATGCGTTGCGTGCTGGACCTTGGCGCATCATCAGGGACTGCTGCAAGTCGCCGGAGACGGTGCCGTAGATCCATGTCAGGACGCAGCAGTCCGCCTGGACCCAGGCCCGGGCGCGTGGGGAAAGCCTCGTCCTCGAGGACATGGCGTGCTAGGGCATATTTGCCAAGCACAGTGAGGAAGATGCCACGCCACTTGGTGTAGGTGTCCGTGGCCTTGTCCAGGACGATGGGGATGAGGGCCTTGACGTTGACGACGGCGGTGGCCTGCGCCCAGAGAGCTTCGAGCTTCCTCGGCCCGGCGCTCTGCGTCGGCGCGGGCGGCGTCCTCCTTTTCCTTGGCCGCCTTGGCAGCGGCAGCCGCGGCCGTGGCGTCGTCGTCGGCCGCCATCGGGAACAGGACCGGCGGCACGCGGTCAACAGCAGGGCGGGCCGGGCGGACCGCGGAGTCGCGCGACGTCCGCGACTGGTTCGCACGACCGCGCGTTACCGCGAGGAACGGAAGGGGTCGGATCAGCGACGACGCCCGGTGACGGAACGGGCGGGCGATCGGAGCTTCAGCAGGCCAGGCGATGGGATCGGCAGCACTCCGGGCGACGGCGTCAGCGACAGGAGCGGCGATCGGATCAGCGACGGGCGCGAGCTAAGGTTGCGGAAGAGTAGCGGATCGTAACCGCGTCTGATACCATAAAAGTGTTTCTGGAACGATTGATTCTATTCCATGTCAACGCATCAGTACATATGGAGGCCGGGGTGGCTCATAAGCCAACCGCACAGGCGTGGTACCTACTATAATTACACTTGCTATAATTATAATAGGCTAACACTTAATTTGTTTAGCACTCTTCACCCTTAGCACTACAGATTGCAGTTTGCATTGGGCTGGGGAAATTTGACCCGTGGGTTCACCCAAATGAGCAAGTGAGTCACGCTATTGTAAATTATCACCGGCAGCTTCTACGATCGGATTGGGGTCGACTGATTCCGGACCATCCAAACATTGGTGGTTTATTGATGTCATGATCTCCCCTAAAAAATATATAAAATAAAACATAGTATGATTACCGTAAATACGTGAAATCAGCTAAATTATAGAGGGTTTTTCTTAATACATACCTAATGAAAATAAGCGGTAATGCAACACTTACGGTGAAACTATAACACCTAGAAAACTCTGAGTACACAAAAATGCGACTGCTCCCTACAAAAATGCAACTTAACGAAAATGTAATACATAAGTATACAAATATGCAACCAACCATAAAAATGCAACCTCTAAACTAAGTGGTGAAGCCTAAAAGAAAATCATTCTTTGGGTAGAGCTAACAGGGTCTGTTCTATAGGATCGTACCGCTGCATCCTTTATCAATAAGGAGGCAAGCACTAAAGTCTGGTTGATGCATTCTGACCTCTGGGCCAGAGCGTGATTAACGGCCAGGATACTCCTGACGGAATCATCCGACGGTTGTAGAGAATCGTTCCTGCCTGGCTCTGGCCGGTGCAGGTGGCCCAGAGGTTGTCTGACAGACTCAAAAAAATAGTGAAAGATTGAAAAATCAACAGAAGAACTCACACATCGTGGCGTCATCCCTCGCAAAGATGGACCCCACAACTATAATTAGAGAAACAGAAGAAAAAAAAATTCCTTACTCTAGATTTATCCGTCGCTACTCAATTACCATCGATCCCAACTGACAGTTGGGGCCAAAGAAAATTTTATTGCTTAGAGACAGCCTCTAATCCTGGAGCCATCGACAAAAATAAAAGGATGCTCTTGCAAATCCTGCAGTAATGTTATCCTAGGAACCTTGCAAGATAAAGTTTATATATAATCAAGAAGGCATAGGTAAACATTATATAAGTTGATAATATCCGAAGTGGCACGATCTATCTCCATCTTCCACTAAGAAGATAGCAAAGTGGGACTGAGCCGCTCCTTGATTCATTCGTACGTACACAGGAGCACGATCTCGTGTGCTCTTCGGATATGTAAAAACGACGCTAAGTGAGGGACCAAACATAAACGATAAAACAGATATTTTGGCGAAATTGAAATTGTGAAAAAAGCACAGGCGATCGAATCGTGTATCTTTTGATTTTGCGAGCATACGACGGATGCTTGGAACCGATCTTTCGTGATGATTATCGTCAGGCATTGGCATATCCGTGAGTGTATTAATGGCCACTGGGTTCTCTCCCTAGGCATGGACATATCTGTGATTTGTTATCGTCAGTCTCTCACTCAAGTTTGAATGGCTTCCGTTGGAACAAAGCCTGATTTGGTTGAGAAGACAATTTGCCTTCCATTTGTAAGCAAGCAGAAGGGGAAGATATATATAGGAGTGCACATCCGAGCAGCAATCATACTTATGTGTATAAGCTAGGACTTGGTTGAACCTTTTTGCATGTCTAAACTCCAAATGCATGATTGAAGATTAGAAAATGGTGTTCCTGTGCTTGCGCAAAGGAAAAAAAAGCGCTTTCTCCTCCAAAACTATCAGCTTGGCTCACTTTTTCTGGTAAACGTTCTCTTGACTCACTTAACATACACTCCACCTAACCTAGAATTAATAATGACGTGGCTGAGATTACACCACTTAAGGCCTTGTTTGGTTCCTGGGAAACTAATTCCCCAGGGGAACCAATCCAAGGGGGATTGGATTGGTCCCCTTCCACCACCCAATCCCCTCATAGGATTGAATCCCTTTACACCATCTAAACATTTTCCACTAGAGTTTGTTTGGATAATATTGTGGTTAGCATAGATTGGTGGGAAATTCCACATTTAAAAATAAAGACAAAGTCAATATATATATATATATATATATATGTGTGCTAGGAAATTCAAAAAAATTCGAAGTCCTGCTACCAGACAAAGATTCAGGATCGAAAGGACCTAGATGTCGCCTAGAGGGGGGGTGAATAGGCGATTTAAAACAATTATGGATTTGGCTTAATCCTAATGCGAAATTAAACTAGTCGGATTCTTTTCAAGCACAAATCCTAAATATGCTAAGCTCACTAAGTGTACCAACAACTTATGATAAATAAGATTGGCAATTAAAAGATACTAGCAATCAATTCAAACTCTACACAAGATATATCAATAATAGCAAGTATGAATTGCGGAATGTAAAGGAGACAAGAGACAAACGATGTTTTCCCGGAGTTCAAATATCCACCGATATTCTACTCTCCGTTGAGGTGCCCACGGGCGGACTCTCTTTCAAGTCACTCTCCTCTTGAGGGATTGACCCTCGATCCACTATGGATAGCTTCTTCCTCCACTCCGGAGATGGCAAGCTTCACAACCACTTCACAAACAACTCGGGCCTCTTCACAAGCTTTACGAAGAGATCACCGAGCCAACACCACCAAACCGTCTAGGAGGTGGTGGCCTCCAAGAGTAACAAACTCCCGGACTCTCCCTCGAACCAATCGACGCGGAGAGCTCAAACCAATGCAACAAATGCAAAGCAAAGCAACTTATGCTCAAATCTCTCTCTTTCAAATCTCACCCTATGCAACTCATGCAATGGAGGGATTGGAGAAGAGAGGAACAAAGGAGGAGGTCAACAAATGACTCCTAGATCCATGGTTTTCTTTTCCCTCACTTAGATGGGAGATTGGGGCATTGGGGGAGGAGGTGAGAGCTCCAAAACAATGCAACCAATGCAAAGCAAAACAACGCGATGAACTCAAGGAGGATTCAAATTTGGCTTGGTGGAATTCTAGATCCGGGGCTCCTCTTTCTTTTCCCTCAAAGGCTTGATGGGATTTGAGCACTAGGGGAGGAGCTTCTCAAGCTTTAGAGCTTCAAAAATGGTGGAGGAGAGAGGGTTTTAAAGAGCTCAACCGGATACCCCTTGGGGAAGAAGGGGTGGACCTTTTATAGGCCCCCCCGAAATCTGCCCGTTGGGTACCACCCGGATTCCGAGCTGTCCTCCGGACAACCTTCCGGGCGAGTCCAGAGGCTACTGGGCTCGTCCGGAACTCCATTCGGAATCATCCAGGAGGTCTGGTCCGGAACCTCCGGACCCAACCTCCGGACAGCCTTTCGGGCGAGTCTAGAGGCTACTGGACTCGTCCGGAACTCCATCCGGAAACCATCCGGAATTATCCCGGAGGTCTGATCCGGAACCTCCGGACCAAATTCCGGACCAGCAAAACTGCCAGACCAACCAACACGAAAACGGGCATAACTTTCACATACGAACTCCGTTTTCGATGATCTTGGGCTCGTTTTGAAGCTATCAACAAGCTTTAGGTCCTCACACAGAGAACCACCCAAAATCAACTAAAATGGAGGATGCAACACATGCAAAGGTTTGAGCACTCTACGTACGACTTGATCAAGCTACTCGCCCGATAGCCCCTCTTTATAGTACGGCTATCAAAACCTATAATCCAGTCTCCCACCAAACACCTTGAGACCGGTAAAACTAAGAAAACCTAGGTTAGGCATACCTTTGCCTTGCGCATTCCGCTTGAGTTTGATGACAACGTTCATGCTTGCCTCAAGCCGGAGTCCTTTACTTGATCACGGTAGTTGGTGAAGACTCAATTTGCTCCCCCATATCCCAATATGGGAGGCCTTCACTTAAGCACATCTTCAAATATCTATTATCACCAAATGGACCACAAGGTTCAAGCATATAATCTCTCGGGGTGCTTGTCTTGAACTTACTCTTATCAACCTTGATGACCATCTCACTTGATGACATCCTCACATGAGCTATTTGAAAATTTTCTTTTGAGGCAAGCCCATGAGTATTGTCTAACCTACATAGGAATACCATACACATAGTACAAAGGTTAGTTCACAAAGCGCAATTCACAATTGCATACCATACCACTAGATCACTTGATCCCACGTGGTACATCATTTGCGCTTGTGAGTTGACCTTCTAGCATCTAATCCTCGTGCTTCATCTTGGTCAACCTTTATCTTTACTTCATGCTCTATCTTGACTTCTTGAAAGTCACAATGAACTCTTCACTACACTTCATTGCTTCAAGACTTGATCACCAATGACTTAATTCTAACATGGCCAATCTTTTAGTCATCACTTGATCTTCTTGATGCTCTAACACAATCTCTTGAGAGGCACGATGAATTCATCACTTGAATTACTTGCTTCAAGACTTGATCAACCATGGCCCAACTCATGAGCTCACCATGACCTCATCTTGAAGCCATATCTTGAATTCTTCTCTTCAATTCATCCTCTCAAGATCTTGATACTCACGGCTCAACTCATAAGCCCAAACACGACCACTTATGAGATCCTTCAATGAACTCCATCTTGGTCATTACTTGTTCCTCACATGCACTTCGGTTTGATCATATTTGCTTTACTCATTGAACTCAATCTTGATGTTTCGAAGTTCTCTTCACTTGCTTCTTCTCGATCATAATGTATTCATCTCTTGAACTCAATGATCTCGATGCATATCTTGATTTTGATAGCATTCATCCCAAATCCATGCAAAATTCTCCATGCATCACCTATAGAACACTTCTTCACATATAGCTCAAAGAAACGGTTAGTCCATAGGAATTGTTATCTATTACTAAAACTCAATGCATATCTTTTATCTTGATGGCTTTCATCCTCGAATCCATCTAATATTCTTCATGCATTACCTATGGAATATTCCTTCATATACACCTCAATGAGATCATTAGTCCATAGGGATTGTCATCAATTACCAAAACCACACATGGGGGCTAAATGCACTTTCAAGGATATTCAAATCTCACTGGGTTTTGAACTTTGATGTAAGTTCATCTCCTCGTGATAGTTCAGATATTGATGAACCTGTAGGGTTATTCAAGAATGGATTCTTCAAGAATTTTTCCTGTGACTTGACAGGAACACGGCCAGTAATGACTATGGCCATTTCTGAAACTATGAAGTATGAGTACAGCCTAACTTGTCCAATTTGCTTGGTGAGATGTTTTTCATTTCGGGAAAATTGGCCACAGGACACTCATCTTTTATGTCATTTGCTAGAACATATTTTTCTTTTCTGCCTTTGCTCCAGCACACTCCAAAAAATGGTAATTTGCCAAAAGACAAAGTAAAGAGTATTTTAACATATTCTGAATTGGGATGAGAGAGAGAGCACAGGAAATATCTATTTTGCCCCTGTCCCCCTCCAGACCTCAAAAACATCCCTAAATCCCTAAATCCCCAATCCCGCCGCTCTGCTCCTCCAATCCCCCCCGCTCGCCCCGCTCAGACCGCTCGCCCCGCCCGGCCCGCTCGCCCCGCCGCCCCGCTTGCTTGCTCGGCTTAGGTCGGGGCAGCCGCCCCGCTCGCCCCGCTCCCCTGCCACCCCGCTCGCTCGCCCCGCTCGCCCCGCCGCCCCGCTTGCTCGGCCCGCTCGCCCCGCTCGTCCCGTCGCCCCGCTCGCTCGGCCCGCTCACCCCGCTCGCCCCGCCGCCCCGCCGTCCCGCTCGCCCCGCTTGCTTGCTCGGCTGAGGTCGGGGAAGCCGGCCTGCTCGCCCCACTCACCACCGGCTCGGGTGGAGGAGGCCACCGGCTCAGGAGGTCGCCGCCCTGCCCGCCGCCCCACTCGCCGCCTGCTCGGGTCGAGGAAGCCACCGGCTCAGGAGGTCGTCGCTCTGCCCACCGCCCCACTCGTTGCCTGCTCGGGAGGCCTGACTCTACACTCACCCGCCCCGCTGGCACACCTGAGCATAGGGGAGCCGTAGGGCCTAGCCTAGGACAGGGTGAAGAAGACGGAGATGGTCCGAACTGTGGACCTGAGGTGGGTTCCCGACCGGTAAGCTTGTTTTGCTGCTACAACATCTAGTTCCTAATGGATTCAGAACACTTCAATGAAATGCTTAAGAATGTGTTTCATTTGTCTTTGAATGCGTAGGATGGACCGTAGTTCGGCTTGCAGGGTTGCCATTCAAGTTGGTGCTTATTATGAGTTTGATGATGACAATAGCGTAGTTCTCTATCATGTTAGTCGGGACATAAAGCGGGTTGTAGACAAAGATACTATTTGCTGGATTGATTTTTCAAAAGAACTTGCTGATGACATCAAACATGGCATGAACCAAACTATTTCTGTGACTTTTTGGAACAAAATTAGTAGCATGTATGAAGAGATACATTCTGACTCTATGTTGCTTGCTGCTTTCGAAATGTACTGGGACATCTTCCTTTGCGTGTGAGGGTCAATCCAAGTGTTCCTTGCATGACGCAGAGCAGCAGTGTTTCATGTGTACAGCAGACCAGCACTGACCAAAATAACCAGATTGTATTGGCAACTCAGCCAATGCTTTCTACACAACAAAGCAGTTCTTCTAATGCACAAATCTCATCAAACTTTAGCATTGTGGCTGAACCTTCCAAGCCTATAGATGAGAGTAGGTTAAAATCATGGGTGAGGATGATGAAAAGGAGTATGTAGGAGTGGATGATGAGAAAGAAAATTACCATGAGTTGATGTTAGATGACGAGGAAGGGAGTGACTCGGAGTACCTCTCTGATACTGATGAGGAGGGTGCTAATGAGGAGCTAATTATTGATGATAATGTTGGGTGTGAAGCTAATATTCATATTGTTGACCTAGAAAACCCAACTATCGAAGTTGGAGTTACTTTCGCAGATGGTAGAATTTTTAAGAGCTGCATGAGGCAATATGCTGTGCTTAAAGAGGTTGAAATTGCAGCTCCTTACAGTGAGTCAACAAGATATAGAGCTTATTGCAAGGCTAAGAGGTGCAAATGGAGGATACATGCATCAAGACTTCAAGATGGTAGGACTTGGATGGTAATTCACTTGATGCTATTTCTTACTTGATGTGTACTCATTATTTGTTGTTTGGTTTTGCAGATTAGGAAGATGCCATACAAGCATACATGTCCAAGCACTAGCAGATTAGAGGGCAACTGCATGGCTACCAATGCATGGGTAAGGGACAATGTGGTTGACAAGCTGAGACAAGATCCAACCATTGGCGCTAAAGCATTGAAAAAATGGTTAGAAGAGAAGTACAGGATTACTCTCTCCTACTATGTGGTTTGAGATGGTAGGCAGATGGCTTTGGATCAGATTTTAGGTAAATGGGAGGACAGTTTCGAGCATGTGTTCAGATTTAAGGCAGAGTTGGATACGAAGTGCCCTGGGAGCATAGTGGAGGTGGCATATGAAGAGTTGGATGGTAAGAAGAGGTTTTCAAAGATGTTTGTTGCTCTTAAACCCTGTGTCGATGGCTTTCCCAATGGTTGTAGACCCTACTTGGCGATTGATTCCACTGTGTTGACTGGAAGATGGAGAGGGCAGCTAGCATCTGCCATAGCTATTGATGGCCACAACGGGATGTTTCCAGTAGCTTATGGAGTTTTTGAATCTGAATCAACTGCAAACTGGCAATGGTTCATGGAAAACTTGCACAAGGCCATTGGTTCACCAATTGGATTGGTTCTTTCAACGGATGCAGGTAAAGGAATTGATACTGCAGTCACAAAGATATTCACAAATGGTGTTGAGCATAGGGAGTGCATGAGACACTTGGTGAAGAATTTCCAGAAAAAGTTCCATGGGAGAGTGTTTGAGAATAATCTATGGCCTGCCTCCAGGGCCTATAGAAGAGACATTTTTGACCTCCACTATCAAGCTATGAGTCAGTCCTCTCCTAAAGCTCTGAAGTGGATTCAAGAAAACCACAAGCACCTTTGGGCGAGAAGTAAGTTCTCTACCACTTGTAAATGTGACTATGTCACAAATAATCTTGCCGAGTCATTCAATGCATGGATTAGGCATGAGAAATCACTTCCTGTTGTGGAGTTATTGGATAGGATAAGGCAGATGATCATGGAGAAGCTTCACTTGAGGAGAAACATTTCTGTCAAGCTAAAGGGAAAAATTCTGCCACATCTCATCAAAGACCTCAATTGCAAGAGCAGAGGATTGCCTTACAAACACACTAAAGGAAGTCGGTTCACGGGAGAAGTAAGTGGAGTGAACAAGGATTTGAGGGCTTGGAGGCATGCAATAGATCTGAATAAAAGGGAGTGTACTTGCAAGGAGTGGCAGCTTACTGGAATACCTTGTACACATGCCATATGCCTCATAAATGAGATCAGGGGTGAAGAAGTTGATGACTATGTGGACAACTACTATTCTGTTGACAAGTTTAGGGCAGCTTATGCAGGTATGATTCAGCCCATGATAGACAAAAGTCAGTGGCCAAAGGTGGACTTGGGCTTCAAGCTATGGCCCCCTATATTGAAGAGATCAGCTGGAAGGCCTAGGGAGAGGAGGCTTAGAGGCTATGAGGAAGGAGAAGCTGGAAAAAAGAGGATGAAATGCAAAAGATGTGGCCAGCTTGGTCACATGCAAAAAACTTGCAATGAAACTGTTGATGAACCTAATGCACCACCACCAGCACCACCTAAACCCAAGAGAAGAAGAACTAAGAAGAACATGGAAGCTGAAGTACCTATTGAGCTAGCCCAAGAAGTACAAGGCAATAAAGAGGCACCATCCACCCCTATAAAAGGAGATCTAGTACTCTCTATTGAGCTTAATAACAGCCCTGGAGCACTCACAAGGAGGTAAAATATCTTACTTTGTTCAATTCTTTCTTGCTTTGAGTATGTTAATTGAACATGACTTGTTTTGTGATGTGCATAGTCGACATAAGGCATTGCTACTCTCTGGAAGCCCTGAAGCTGGAGATAATGTGCTGCCCGGAAGCCCTCAAGCTGGTCATAAGGTGCTGCCTGCAAGCCGTCAAGCCGAAGGAAAGCAGAAAGGAAAGGTCAAGCAAGTCAAGGAAAAAAAGGGAAGGGGAAGAAGGTCAAGGAGTAGTGAATATGTGGCTGTTATTAATGTGTTTTGGCTATGATTTGTGAATATGGTAGGGCATGTGTGATGCCATCTATTTAGACATGTCATTGAACCTGGACATGTCATTGAACCTGTTAACTGCTGTTTTTCTATGATTTCCAAGTTGCCATATATTGCTGCATACATGCACATGGTTATTTGCGTGCATGGTGGGCTAGCAGGTCTAGAGAGGGATGTTTTTGAGGTCTGGAGGGGGACAGGGGCAAAATAGACATTTCATGTGCTCTCTCTCTCATCCCAATTCAAAATATGTTAAAATACTCTTTACTTTGTCTTTTGGCAAATTACCATTTTTTGGAGTGTGTTGGAGCAAAGGCAGAAAAGAAAAGTGTGTTCTAGCAAATGACATAAAAGATGAGTGTCCTGTGGCCAATTTTCCCCCTTCTTAAATATCTCAATCTTCTTATTCATTTAATTATCTTGTTCCTAAGTATGAAAATGGCAATAGCTAAGGTAGTCTTTTGCAATGACAAGCATTAATTTTAGCAGTTGCTTGCACCAGCAGTATATATTTGTTGATTAGCTATTAAAATTTAGGCAACACAACAGATTGAGCAAATTTTGATCATAATCAAATGAGGATCAAATCTTATGGACAAACACATAGTTTGAGCAACTATAATTTATTTACTAATTTGGCATGATGAAACAACGAATTTAAGAACTAAAATAGCATAATGATAAATTTTGAAAAATAAATATGTATTTTGAGCTATTAATTCTGCATAGGTTTGGTTACAGGGGATTGCCTTTTTATATGCTACTGGCTAATATTTTCCATTATATATGTACATGCATACGAATGACATATCAGTAATTTTTTTTACAATTTAAGGGATAATTTCTAGGTATCTTTTTGTTTTCTCCGATTAATGTGGTAATTTAAAGCTTGTTTCCCTCAGAGTAATGTGGGGCACTTCTGAAGGAGCCTCTGATTTGTACATATAAAGAAAGATTGCTGAAAAATAGAAATTTGCTATTTTATACATTTGTATAGCCTGCTTTCAAACTTTCTTCAAAGAGAGTGTTTTCAAAATTGAATACATTGTTATTTCATCAAGTTCACAGTGGTTAAGGCAGCATAGAGTGGGGTTAGTAATTAATTTATGCACCAGAAAGAGGTAAGTGATAATTTTGGTGGGAATGTTCATGGAGCATGAACTCCTGCAGTTCTATTTGCAGGATGACAATATTCTACTTTGTTAGAACACAGTACATGCTTATGCTATGTATTTTTAACTTATGATTTGGCCATTTGCACAGGACACTTTGTTCAACCCATATGCACTTAGCTGTGGTCATCTATTCTGCAAAGGCTGTGCATGTGGTGCTGCATCTGTGTACACCTTCCAGGGTGTTAAGGCTGCACCTCCGGAGGCCAAGTGTCCGGTATGCCGAGCGGTATGTGAGAAATCCTATATGCTTTCATGTATCATTGTGGCTCTGTCTCCTTGTTGCTATCGATATATCTGTTATTTTTTTTCTGCACATCTATTTTCTTCCACATCACCTTTTCCAACAGCAGCCATAGAATTTCTTACCTTTCAGCCTGACCAATTTGTTTTTACTTGAACTTGCTGCTAAGTAATGCAACTGCCCTTTAAATAAGAATGCAGGCTTAATGCAGCATTGCTTACATTGCTTTAACTTCCATGATAATAATTTGTATTTGATGACCTTCAGACTGGTGTCTTTGCTCATGCCGTGCATATGAATGAACTTGACTTGCTCATCAAAACAAGGTACTAGAATTTTACCTACCTCTCTTATGCAACAAGAATCATACTCCTTTGTCTAGCTCTTATTTGCATCTATTGCTTGATCAGGTGCAAAGATTACTGGAGGTACAGACTGCGCGAAGAGCGGACTGAGATGGTGAAGCAGTCCAAAGAATACTGGGAGTCCCAGGCAATGCTGTCTATGGGAATCTGAATCCTGGACCTACAACCGTAGCCATTCATTGCTTACATTGGTGATTTTCAATAATTATCACATAAGATGGCCGTCGAACGTCAAGCGTGTAGACTCCTCTAAGCAGATTTGATTTATTAACTGCTACCCTGGTATCGCGTACCAACAAGGAGAAACCCAAAGATAGCAGAGATTAACATAATCGAGGAGAGCAACCAAGGAAGCAACCATTTCCTTTGTTCCTTCCTTGTAGTTTGGAATGATGTACTTGCAATTTATCTCTTTTTCTTACCTGCCTACTGCTCTGCTCTTTGCTTCGTAGACAAAATTGTTCCAAGTAAACAATCGGAATGTTGTGCAGCTTCATATGATTCAGGCCACCTGCTGGCTGCTTATCTATTGATTTCCACGTGCCATTTCAGCGTATTCTGCACGTTCCTACCTCAACCTTAAGGCTGAAAAATGGCCTGTTTAGAACACATGTATCTCATACAAGTTTGTCGGATTCAATCACCAGCGTTCCCAATGTTCGGAATGACGCTCAACTAGCAACTGTAGACTCAAATTCTGTTGTTACAAATGGTCCTACAGCTGTTTCCTTTGCCGTAGTAGTCTGAACAAAACTAAAGGTTTCTTAGCGAAAAGAGATAATCAGCCAAAGCATGTCTTTCTAAACCTGTCACTCCAAGATAAGATTGATAGGATCAATCCTGTATACAACAATTGCGTGATAACCCAGATTCATCGAAGCAAAAACGAACAGAAAGTTACAGATTGGACAGATGTGCAGCTTAAATTCCTCAATATTAACTCATCTGTCTTCAATCTGGAAACAAGCAAAACAACCAACCACCACCGCGTATTACACACGCACTATACATGCATTAGCTTTTGCTGGTGACAAATAAGCAAAAGCGTCTCCAAAAACCGACATGAACAATTGCTGGATCATAGCATAAGAATCCCCATCACCCTGGGGTCAAAGCACACTCAACAACTAAAGAATTAAAACAACACCGGCTCCGCCCAACCTTTAAAAGAATTTGCAATTCTGACGCAAACTTCCCAACCGACGGCTATGTTATTTACATTATGGAACACCTGCTTCTTCAGACAGGTTTTACTTTGTTCTCATGAGAGTTTTCTGAATCCGTGGGCACTTGTCCAGAAGTATGAGCAAACCAACATTACTACTTGATAAGCCAAATGTATACCTATCAACCAAGTAGATAAACAGTCAATATCACCATGCTTTATAGATAAAATAAACATACATCATCAACTAAATTCCCGTGGAAACCTCTTGTACCTGCTTTGTGATGGCTTCTTTTTCTGATAGCAAAATAAAGAGATCACCCACTGCAAAAGATGATGATAACAGTTAGGCTTGGTGAAGAAGCTACTTTATTGCCCTCAAGAACATTAGATATAGTATATGATGAGTTCACAAGAATCACATTGAAGCACATCCATATCGAGGTGCAAAATAGCACTGTAATTAAAATAGAAAACATCCCCAGTAGGTAGGTGGAGTACATAGAGCAGGCACATGCTGCTGCCATGAGCTCCACTAATATATATAGAGAACAATATAGGTACATTTGGATTCTAACCAAAGGAAATTCTAGCCTTGCTTAAGCCAGATTAGACATTAGTTTAGGAGGGAGAAAAAAATCCTGCTTTTGCAAGCAAAGTAACTTGCTACTGCCACAAAATCCTTACCTACCAAAGCGGGCCAAATCGGCTCTCCCACATGGGCAAGTGAACGAGTGTGAAGGGCATCAAGTTGCTTGATCACCTTTTGACCTCCTCCTGCTGCATCCAACTTTGATGAGCTCATGCATGTATTGATCCACCGAGTTTTGCACACAATCCCGTCCATCAAATCCAGTAATAGATCAAGGGAACAACATCCACAATTTTGGTCCAATGTTAGGTAAATTGGGGAGATGATTAATAGGATTTGAGAAGGCACTTATTATTCTAGTTTTAGCTTATATAGGAAGCACCGGTTACCTCAATAAAACTCGTCCTAGTTTAACTTTCTCAGGTAGTGGAACCAAACAAGGAGCCTTGCTTCTCTGAGCTCCGAGCTAAAGATCAGAACACACCCTGTATAGGAACACACAAAACCCTCATTCACAAATCTTCCCTTCTCTAAAGGTTCTATACTTCTATGTAATTTGGCTTCGTACTGACTTTGAAGTTCAAAAACTGATGCACACAAATATTCAGAAGTCAGGAAAATTAATCATTTTCCAAAACTCTGAATTTGCTATATGTGGTCTCATTTAACAAAATCATCTAGAAATAGGTCTCAGACTGGACATTAACAAAATCAGCTAGAACTCGGGACTTGGTAGAAACAAATCACGTTGCATGCTCACGGCTGCTTTATTTCGATGTGGGCAGCCATGCTGCGGTGGCAGCGCGGCGCAGGGGGATTGGACAGCAGCAGGCACGAGATGACGAGGGTGGTTACATGCCTTTCTTATGCAGCCACCATCACTATTCCTGACGGACCTTTCATTGCATCACCACCTTTCCAGCATATTGGATAGACTTGCTCTCCTAAGGTGCAGGTTTTGTGTTTTGGTTCTTGATTTGTGAACTATGGTGTCAGTTGCTTGCTCCTACCGTTTTTCCTGCAAGAGTTGGCCAAAACTTGGGACAGCAGGGAGAAAGGTAGGGAGCCGGCCGTCGAACATGCCAGTGGATGGTTTTGGAGGTTACCTCGGTGCAACCCTCGGGGGAAAAAAACACCCCCGGACCAAAAAAGAAGAACGAGCCAAAAGCTTGTATATATGCAGAGCAAGAAAAACATCCTAATTCTGTAGATAACCCTTCACTTCTGCAAAGGTTCTGTGCGTCTATCCAATTTCGGCTCCCTACTAATTTCGAACTTTGAAGACAGTTGTACACAAATACTCAGATGCGAACCAAATTAACCAACTACCTAAACTCTGAATTTGCTATATTTGGTCTGATTTAATAATATGAACTAGAACTAGGTCTCAGACAGGTCAATAACAAAATCAGCTAGAACTAGGACTCAGACATGACATTAATAGAAACAAATCACGCGGCAACATTCTACAACAATCCTTCCAAACATATATGCCAGAACCTCTGCAGGATAAATGATAGATCGTGCTTCATGTTTATTTCTTGACCTAATCAATGAATCTGCACAGATGCTCTACATCAACCTTCCATTGCTTCAATTTCATAAGTTGCCTAATGCTTAAACCTATCAGACGAAAGCAAAGTCCAAGCAAATAATGTTGATGGCTCAGATAATGATGTAACATTTTGTAAAGGTAACAATTGAGGCATGCATTCAACGCCAACAGAACAGTATCCTGTAAGCACAAAGATCGGCATACCTTAAACAACACAACCGTGGAGAAGGTCCTGACAAGTGCTGTCTTCTTTTCCTCCTTAAACCTCCTATCTGTGACCCCCACAGCTTGCTTTCCAGGCAAATGGTGCACAACTGGAGCAAACCCAACCCCTGTGCCAGCTGGATTGGCATCTTTGGCTAGCTGCTGTGCAATCTCCCGGAGAAGCATGAGCTGAGCCTTCTCAGTGCGCATTCCCATCAACGCCTGCCGCATCGATTCCCGATCAGCCTCCAGCGCCTCCAGTCTCATGTATAGTTTCTTAATGTCTGGCTCTACTGCCTCATCCTCGTACTTCTCCAGGACCCTGGCTGCAGGAGCTGCCACACCTTGATGCACCTTGTCAATCATGTAGACCCTGTCGCTGCCACTGCAACTGCCAACACCATCACTGTCACTTGCCCCTTCTTCAACGCCACATCGAGCAGACAGAGAGACTGGCACCTCATCATCATCATTACAGAGGTGGCTCCTTTCTTGCACAGTCTCCTCAGGTAACACCTCGTCGGCACGAAGGCCAATCGTTTCCTGCCCGGCCGACTCCGGTAACGCCTCATCTGCGTACAGGTGGGCGCCTTCCTCTTCCTCCAGGGACGGTTCACGCACGTGCCTATCTTGATCGTCCTCGAGGAGACAGATCCGGTGCTCCAGATCCACGACCACCGCATCCTCCTCGCTCTCGTCCTGCTCGTCCTCGTAGTAGTACTCCCCGTTAGAGCAGCGGAGCTCGGGGTAGTAACCGCCATCGTCGCCGTCGAGGAAGAGGTCGTCCTGATGATCCTGCTCCTCGCCTTCATCGCCGTCGGGGAGCGGGATGCCTAGGCGGAGGCACGTCTGTCGGTAGTCGCGGAGCCTGGAGCGGAGGCGTGCGAAGTGTCGTGCGCGGCGGGCGATGAGGGCGCGGAGGTGGTCGATCTCGGCGGCGTCGAGCGCCATCTTTTCGTCGGCGAAGCGGCGGAACTGCCGGAGCTCCATCTGGACCTCGGCCTTCTCCCGCTGCAGGCGCAGCATCATGGCCATGGCCTCGCTGGCGGCGCTGGCCGCGGCCAGGCGCTCCTCCTCCACCTCGCCCCGCAGCGCCACCGCAGTGTCCTGCGCCGCCGCCAAGGCCTCCCGCAGCGCCGCCGCCTCCTCCTCCGCCTCCACCCGCGCCAGCACCACCGCCCCCTTCCTCCCCTCCCCGTCCCCACCCCTTTTCTCCGCGTCCAGCTTCCGCTTCACGGAGCGCCGCCACGTGACCAGCAAAGACGGCGAGGAGCAGCAGGGGCATGGACCGGCGCCCGCTGCGGCGGTCGAGTCGGGGTCGCACTCGTGGTCGTCGTCCTCCATGACGGCGGCGACCGGGTGCGAGGGTTTGGGAGGAGCAAATCGCAGTCCCTTCTCTTATTCTCTGTGTGTGTTTCGATTTGGGGAAATCGGCAGTGGTGTGTTTGATGATGCGTGGCGTTTCGTCTTCTTTTGGGAAGGTGGGGCTCGAGGATGGGACAACGAAGAAGGCTGAGACGAAAAATCCACTTCCGGTCCTTCAGTTTACGCGGTGCGCTCATTTTAGTCCTTCATAAAATAAAATACATTCATCCCTCTAAATTGTATAAAAGGGTACATAATCGTCTAAATCCTAGTAGGCTGGCACACTGAGCCCACGTGGCATCCACCATGACAACCACCCTGTCATCTTTTTCTTCCTCATGTGACCATCTCAATTGACTTGCCTATCGGCCGAGTAACACCATAGCCAACGGCATCTACCTCTCTAACGTGCACTTTCGCCACGAAGACTAGCTCCTAAAACTGCGCCGCTCCTCCACCGGCTTTCTTGACCCTGTTGCCGCCCCATCACAATAGCATAGATGCAGTCGGTGGCTGGTCTTCACAAGCCATGGTTGTCTTCCTCTCCTACTCAATTTCTTTTCTCCTTTTTTCCATGCGAATCTGTGAGGACACAGTGAATTATCTCCACCTGTGAGCTTCAGCCTTTAATGATTTCTCCATACCACATGTCGATCGATCGATTTGTTGCGGCTCTCCAATCCAACCAACCATGGCGCAGGAGAGCAGTGACATCAAGTCCATCGTGACCGCGGAGGACGTCGACAATGGAGCCAAGAACCATTCTCTCCTCTCCTCCTTCCTAGCTGTGTGAGCCAAGAACCACCGATTGCTTCCTCTCTTCTCCAAGTTCTGTTGAACTTGTTGAATAATTAGACAATGACATGATGCATTTAATTCAAAAATATGACTGACTAGAAAGACAAGATTTAACCTAGACATGATTAGAAAGTTATCTCATAATACACGTCTAGATCACACATTAACACAAACATCACAACCACACCCTAGTAGAATCCATCTGTAGACTTAAGGCATTACTGGAAGTGATGCGAAGAGTTGCCGCGAGAGGTGACGCAGCGAAGAAGTCAATGTCTAGACGAGACCGAAACAGTGTGGATGTTGTAGCCGAGACGAGACCGAAACAGCGCGGACATTGTAGCAGTAGATCGAACACTAGTGAGTAGTCACGTGATCGCTTCTCAAAAATCTTATTCACCCTCACCCGTACAAGACCTCAAAGGTGGGATGGTTTTGGAGACCTGCTCTTCCCTCGTCTGGTGCACGGCGAGAGAGGGAACGGAGAAGACCAAGGGCGGTAGCACAATGGTAATGGAAGCAGAGAGCAGTAGATTGATGTGTTTTCTTGTGTGTTTTTTCTAGAGGAAGAAGGCCTTCCTGTAGAAATATTGCGCACGATCCATACATTCAGTTTGGATCCTAATCCAAACGAACCACATGTCCACATTAAATTGTTATCATACGCCACGTAAGGCGAGCCACTACGTCGGAATAGGCCTCCACTGACGGGTGCTTAACCCCATCTGCTGACGGGCGGACTGCCCGTCAGTAAGCTCCTGTCAGTGGAGGCCTCGCCACCACTGACGGGCGCGTTGCCCGTCAGTGACGATGATTACCAGTGACGGGCACATAATGTTAGCCCGTCACTAGTATTTACAAATCAGTGACGTGCATGTCAATTCCGCCCGTCAGTAGTATTTATATACTAGTGACGGGCTCTTTCAATCAGCCCGTCAGTAGTAACTTCTTCAGGATTTTAAAAAAAGACGTGATATTTCAGCACATTTACATAAATTACAATATACATACACAAAGACACACAGTTACATACATCGCATATACACATTTACAACAATTAGTTACACAGACACAACAACTTACAACTTTTGCATAAAGTACTGTAAATCATAGCTTTTCATTCTAGACCTTCGTGTCCTCAAATCAACTTAGCACCAAACATCGGAATCGCCAAATTACAGATAAACAGTCCATGCATGACTGTTGCATTCATACCCTCCAATGCAAAACCAGCAACTTCCACCTAATGTTTTCTCCGGAACAAGAGAACAAGAACATATGTAGCCTCCGGGAACACAACAAGTGGCTGTTGCTACCCATGTGTAAGTCAGTGTTCAGAATTTCACTAAACAAGAACAGGAAGAGGAAAATAATAATGCACGAGTCCTTTCTGTTCTAAGAAGAGCATGAAACTAGTGTGCTTTTCATATAGGAATTGCAAAAACAAAATATGTTTAATCAAACTATAGCAGAAGGTGGAGACCATGATCCATCTGATCTTCGAGCAACTACTAGGCCAGTTCCAAGTTTGTAAGTAAGAAGTGCACCAGCTATAGCAAGCCCACTTGCTCCACTAAGAACTGCATGAGGAATAGACTTTTCAGAGTTTATCCTTGCAGCCTGCATTAAGATAATTATTGTTTATTAGCCAGGGCAGGTATTGCAGTTAAACATGTAAATATAGAAAAGATAATGGAAATTAGAACTCAGATACCTGACTATAGCTCCTCAGGGAATTTGCTCCCTTGTATATCTCGTGTTCCACTATATACCTGACCATGAGCATGATGCAGCACAACTTGATTGACTCGCATCTAGTAAATTTGAAGAACCCACATATACACGCATCTAGTAAATAAATTTACAAAAAAGAACAAATTGAGGAGATCATCCCATCCTTCTCCTTCCTTGCGGGTGAGCATATAGCACATACATTCAGCACATATAGCACATACATTGAGAGAGAGAATGCAGCAAAGAGAGATGAGATAGAGAGAGTAGAGCAGTACCTTCCTTCCTTGCTTCGTCTCGGTCAGTAGGGAGCAGAAGGAGGTGGTGGAGGCGCATGTTGGTGCTGCCACAGTAGGAGACGAGGGGACAAGGGTGACGGAGAGGAAGACGACATGGTGGCGGTGCCCTCGGCCTCGGCTTCGGCTTCGATCCGACAAATGGGGAAGAGGACGAGGTCGAGACCCTAGAAGTGGGGAGTGGAAGGAAAGAGGACTTACTGCGGGGGGGGGGCACCGCCACCGCGGTTGCGGTGCAGTGAACTCACCGCTGTCCAGCGGTGACGGCCGTGAGCGAGGCAGAGGCGGCCAAGGCAGAGGCGGCCAAGGCAGAGGCGGCCGAGGCAGAGGCAGCCGGGACGAAGGCAGCCGCGGTGGAGGCAACCTAGGCGGAGGCAGTCGGGGAGGAAGCAGCCGAGACGCAGGTGGCCGAGGCGGAGGCCGGCCGAGGCCGAGTGCGGTAGGGAGAGAGAGGCGGCGGCGGGGCCGATTATTGGAGAAGTGGCAGATGGAGAGAGGCGGCAGCGTGTGAGGGGTAAAGGGAGGTGGCCGGGACCGGTTAGGGTACAAACCCTAACCGGGTGCTAAGCGGACCGAGTGAGCCATGGGCCAAAAGGTGGCCACGGGCGGCCCAATTTGTATTTTCTATTTTTTGAAATACCAGTGACGGGCCCTATATTGTGCACATCAGTGGAGATCCGATCTTCACTAACGGGCGCACCAAGTTGTCCGTCAGTAGAGATGCCAACTTGCGCCTCTCGTCCCACTTTTACTGACGGGTGGATATTGTGCCCGTCAGTAGAAGTTGGCAGCCTCGCCTTGTGCGTCACTACTACTGACGGGTACGAGCTCGTCCGTCAGTGTTGCCTCTAATCAACGATGGGCTTTCTAGTGCTCGTCAGTGATGATCATATAGCAGAAGTATTTTCTGAGGTAGTGAGCGAGCGTGCGTGTGTACTATTCCTCTACTCTCCTCACATTGCTTTAGAGGAGTGTAGAGTACCCACTCTTATAAGGTGGTCTTGTCGTGGTGATTCCACGGTAATATACATCTGTGATTCTCGGGGACGCGCGTGGAAGATCCGGCCAAGGTTCACACGAGGGGAATTACCCAGGTTCGGGCCCTTCGTAGAAGAGGTAGCACCCTACTCCTGCTGGATGCTTGATCTCGCCTCGAATGAGGAATTTTACAGTACAATGATCGTGAGGATCGGAGGTGGAAGAAAGGGAAATACCTAAGGTATACGAACAATTAACCGTCTAACCCCGCAACCAGGGGCCCTAGTCTCGCCTTATATAAGGCCGATGAGGCTAGAAACTACAACTGCCGAGTCAGTTAGCCAGCGCAGGTCGTGCGGAGTAGCTCCTGATATCGCGGCGCTTTGACTGCACACGTCGCTCCTAGTAGTGGCGCATGACTCGCGTGCCGTTGGTTGAACGCGTCGTGGGTTGACTGTAACATCCTGATTTTCAGAGCTTTTTAAAATCTTTTTATCAAAAATTAGAGCTAGAAAATTTCATTGTTTATTCTCAAGTTAATTAAAACTTAATTGGAATTTCACAAATTGGACCGGAGTTAATTTGAATCAATCCAACTTGAATTTGATTTGCTTTTCAATTTGAAATATGTCTCCAGAGTTTTTCTCAGAATTTTCGGAGTTCGTTTGATATTCAATCTCGCTCTACTGTTCTTTGTTTTTATTTTGGTTTCTCCTTTTCTTTTCTCCTTTCCTTTATGGCCGCCATCCCGGCCCATCTCCTCTCGGCATCCCGCCGTCTCATTTCCTCTCTTGAGCAGGCGTTCCGGCGAGTGTTGCATAGCGCAGCATGCGTCGCTGCATCTGTTTCAATAGTATTTGGGCCAAATCCCTTTCCCTCTTCCCTCGTATAAATACCCCACACCCCTCCCACCTCTTCCCCACTCCCCCAAATCCTTTTCCCACGAAACCCTAGCCCCCAAACCCCTCTAAACAGCCGCCACCCCCTTTCTCTTCCCGTGCAGTTCCTGAACAGCACATCCCACCTTAGTATTTTGCCAATTCCCGTCGCCTCGAACATCTTTTGGCAAATCCCTTCAGTGAGATTGTTCCTAACCTTTTCCTCTACCTCTCTGCAAAATTTGGTGAAGATCCAACGGTGCAATCACCGGGAAATCTCCAAATACTAACGTTCTGTTTGCACCCAGATTTTCTGCGCGTGCCTCTAGATTGGAACGACGCCATTGTCGGCTCGGACCTCCTTTCCAAGATCCGTTTGGTGGGATCATGGATGATGTTGTCAAGATCATCTCCACAAAATTTGAAGGCAATCCAATGGTCCAATCTCCGGGAAATCAAGTTTCTTCGTGCTGCTGTTCGTGTGCAGATTTGACTGTGCGAACGGTACAGCGGCATTATCTCCTCTATCCCCGTTGATCCGGTGAGTCTTTGAAGAATTCCTTTGGTGAAATTGTGTCTTAGATATCTATAAACACCTCTGTAAATTTTCTCCTTGATCCATGTAGCCGTTTGGCGGGAATTGATCCGTCTCCGACGTGCTGTTCCGCAGATGTCCAGATTCAATCTGCAGAACATCTAACTTGTCTGATCTTTTCCCGTTGACTCGGTAAGAATTCTCCAAAACCCTTTGGTAGGATTGTGCCTCTGTATGTCTAGTTTCTAACCCAATTGGCGGATTGCGATTTCGTTGAGCGAGAATCGCGCAGCATCCAAAATCCTCCGGTCTGTCCAGAACCAATCTATAATCTGTTCCAACCGTTTTGTGTTGCGAATGTCGCCACCACCCATCTTGTTAATCTCCAATCATCTTGTGATGCATCATGGCATTGTTTCCTGTCATTAATTCTTGTTTGAAAGTACTCGCATATTCATATGTTCATGTCCAATAATTTTGATGATTGTTTTCATCATCCAATTGAATAGTATGTTATGTAGCATATAGTTTCCTGTTGTTATACGTATGATTGTTATATAGTCATATAATGTTAGTTTCATATAGTTATATAAGGTTATATAGTTTCATATTGTTATATGTATGGTTTCATATTGTTATATGTATGATAGTTTCCTGTTATATAATGTTCATGCTTAAGAGAATTCGTCATACGGATCAACCATGCTTCATTCATTAATAGGTGTATCCATATTCATATAGCTACATGTTGCATGTTTAGATAGTTGAATATAATATGCATGCATACAATATGGTTCCATCTTAATAGTCATTAGACATGAAGTGGTTCAACATATTAGTTCAAACTTGGTTGTATCATGACTAAAGTAGTTCATGTTTAATAAGATTCATATGGCATGATCTTATGTATGTTCACATATATTGTGTTATACAATATATAGTTGAACCTAATATTGCATATAACCTATAGTAGTAGAAGCATAATCTTTGCTAAACTAATATTAATGTGACATATCATATGTAGTTATGGTTGCATGATGTATATTAAATAGTGGTATGTGCATATATTCTTATAGGTTAACTCATGTTTATTTAAGGATTGTTATACAATTGGTCATGTTATTAACCTCTATTTATAATATGGTTAAGATTGCACACATGTCTCATATTTGTTCGATGCATTTCATGTGATTTACATATGCAGCTATGTGTATATGTTTATGCATATATACATAGGCTAATCCATGTTTTAGATAATAATCCGTCATGCAATGGCTGAATACATTATTTTATTGATGTGTATAATTTAATTGTTTGTTTAAACACGATTAAGTTGCATGTTCAATATGTCTTTATGTTGCATAATCATGTAGTTGCATATAGAGATATGTATATAATTGGACTTAATATTGTTGACAATCTATATGTTGGAATAATAATCCCCTTACTGAGTTTTTATTATTTAATCATATCGTATGTTAGTTGATGGGCATATAATATGTATGTACTAGTATGCTTAGCTTGTTATCTTATGTTGCATGTTTATAATGTAGTGTATAGTCACATATACATGGTTAGCATTTAGGTATCAATTATAATATATGCATATATGTTGCTAATAATCATCCTTTACTAAAATATTGTTATGTGTAGTATTTGTAGGTTGATTGCTGCATTTTATTCACACAATAGCATGAGTAGAGTTAATGTTATGTCATAGATTTGCATGTATGTTGGTGCATGTCATATCGATGCTAGTTGTTATTTGATCATATGGTTTAATCACCGTTTGCATTATCAATTATCGTTATTAGATTACAATTGCATGGTCATATGTTATCCTATGCTTGTCTTGCCTAATTTCTATTTCATGCCTAGTCTATCTAGTTTGTTACATGATGTCCAGTTGTATATTGCACAGTAGTTTCATATAGATTGACATGTTGCATATTATCATCTCTTGCCAACTAGCATGCCAGGACCTTGCTTGTTTACAAGTATGATTGGTCATATTTGTTTTGCTAGTATGTCGGGTTCCCATGTTTAATCATATGATTGTGCTATTGTTGTCATCAACCATATCCTATTCTCAGTTGCACATCTATCCCTATCTCGCATGTGGATTAACTTGAGTCCTTTGACATGCAAATTCTATCATCCATAAATCTATCCTTTTTCCAGAATGATCTGATCCGGAAGACCATCTTTCGAGTACATGTACTCTATCTGGTTGAGATATATAATCTCACACCTTCCTAGTTGTCTTTCGACAATCCTATCCCTTCGCCTTTGCCCTTTGATACCTATCCAACCTTGCTAGCCCTATTCTTCTGGTATTTCCATTTTGATATTTAATTTAGATTTATATTTATTTGTCTTGCACTTTATTGCTGTTGCGACGAATAGGAAGTAGCGAAGTTGGGTAAGGTCAAGTTCCTGCAGAAGAAGACCAACTCGTCAACGAAGGCATGCCCCCTTTTCTTGATCATATTTGATCCTATATTTTCAAAGTCATTATATTTTATTGTTTATAAACATGCATGCTGTTTTAATCTAGTAGCTAGCGTGTCGATTGACACACTTTTACCCTGTCCGCTTGTCGCCCTTTTACTTGATACCCTGAGTAGATTAGTAGGTTTTATTCTGAATAGAGTAGAGATATGCTTAGCCATGCTTAAATACATCTTTAGGTTGTTTTGATTTGCCTCTACGGAGGAATGAATACCGGATCGATGATCCTTGTTGAAACTTGTTGAGCTCGCTGAGCTAGGGCCGGATGCCCGATGATTTCCCTCTCTCTCTATTCCTCCTACTCTACTCTGGGTGAAACTTACCATCTAATATGGTGCGGGCGACAGCTGGATCATGTGATGAAGGAGCATATGGTTGTCCTACCCGCAGAAGGCCGGTTTAAAGGAACCATTGGTCGTCCGTACCGCATAAGGCCGAAGTCTTGAAGTTGGAGAATTGTGACAACAGTACAACCACATGCTATATGGGCACTGGCTTGGTCAAGTAGGTTAGTCAGCCTTTGGTGCCGATGTTGCCGTACCGCAGAAGGGGTGGACGTAGCTACGAGGACCCTCGGCACAGATGGGGGGATCGGAGTGCGGGGATGTACTCTCGACTCCGAGCCAGACCCGGTGGGCATGTCACACCTCAGGGGGATCTAGCTAAAAGACCTCGTCACGGTCACCCTGCCGACACACCGATGGGCGTGTGTACAAGCCCGATCAGCTTGGCATAAGGGGATGATCGTGTCATGTGGGTAAAGTGTACACACTCTGCAGAGTTAAAACTAATCGATTAGCCGTGTCCACGGTTATGGACAGCACATGACTCATTCTTGATGAAAAGGACCTGTCCCTCTCCCCCTTGCTATTTCCCTCTACCCCATTTGCTGATGAATCCTATGGTCGAGCTAAGGCGGGAGTCCTTGCTCGAGTGTGTTGGTCGTGGACCACACCTGTTGAAAAACACCCCTGATAATAAAAATTGGTTTTCATCAAAATGATGCCTTTGAATCTACCGTAATATTTCAACTAAAACTGCTTTTCTGCAAATGAACCATACAGCCTTCCGTTGAAGCCTTGCATGTAGTTTAATAGGACCATCTGCCGCCAGGTGGCTTGCTGAGTACGTAAAGTACTCATCGTGCATGTTGTTTGTTGGACGTGTTCAGATATCTTTGAAGATGGTGGTGAAGACTATGAGGAATCTTCTACGTCAATGCTGAGGTTTAGGTCACGTGGCCTCCGTCGACTGCCTGTGGTTGAGATGGAGACATCTACGCTTTATTTTTCCGCTGTGTTTTCTGAATGGTAAGGGACATAAGTCCTAGTTACTTCATTTAGTCTTATCGCTGCTATAAGTTTATGTTTCTAAAATGTTTCGTGATGTGTGCAGTGATATCAATTCGCCTGTGTTCATCAGCTTGATCCTGGACTGATGAGGAGATACACAGGGAGGGTCTGGAAGTTAAGTCCGGATCCTCACAGAAGTGGTATCAGAGCCCACGTCGACTTAGGAACGTGACCTTAGTTAGAATGGTCGTTAGCTATTAAGAAAATTTCAAAATTTTATTTTCCAAAGAACCAAGGAAAATATAATTCGTTCTTTTCCTTATTCTCCCTTAGCATTCTACTCTTATCCCCTTCATAGGATCTGCTCCTTATCTAAAACTCTCTTACACTAATTTTGTAAGTTAAATGGTACCATCTTTGCCCTGCAACTTCTACAGTTTAAGTTACGTTGCCAAGCTTCTCAAAATTGTTCAGAAGTTATGCAAGATCCATCAACAGTGTCAAAAGAACCGCAACAACAGTCAATCTCCATAACATCAACGCTACAAGAAGGACCATCATAAGAGCTCATGAAGTCACCTTCTTCTGTGATGATTCTACACCTTTCAATGTCAAGAATGAGGACCAAATTTGCGTCGAGGGTCAATACCAAGCTCTACCTGTCTGGAACAGCCATATAGGATAAGTTTGCTAAGACCACCAAAACGGTATAGTATTACCGTCTATATTTTGTATACCTCGTACGTTAGACGTAAAACCGCTTTTTGCTTGAGTATCATCTGCATATTTCGCCTTTGGCACCTTTTCTATGCAGTCATACTACAACCCTAGCTTAATGTTTTTTTAAAAAAAATCTTTCGATGTTCTTGTGTTTATAGTCTGTCCGGCTATACCTCCTTGTTTCAGTGTTCTTCTGGGACCAGCTTTTTGTCCTAAACTAGATTCTTTCCCTCTCCTTGTGCTTTTCTCCTCTTATCTACTAAACCTAGTCAGCAGAGGTGAAGAAGTAATCAACAGACTGTTGGTCGAGAATCAACTGGTTGTTCTTGAAGGAAGTGGAATTCAGCCACATGCCTTGTTAAGTGTACCATATGGATGATGATTTGACAATAGTATACTCTAAGAATGGAATAAAGAGTTTAAAATGATGTGGTAGGAGGTATGAACAAGGATTTGAGATTTCTAGTGTAATGATGAATCTTTGATGGATGTTCCAATTTGATCAAGAAGTGTGCAATCTTAGTAAGGATTGGAATGACGAAATGTTAATTTGGTGGATTGGTTAAATTTTGGGGTTTGATATTTTGAATCATCTTAGTTTGGTGAAATCAAATTGTGTGGAATGATTTGAATGATTTGGTGGAATATGAATGATCTGTAGATGTTTTGAAGGTTGTTGGATTCACATGAGATGTGGAGATCTTTTAATAAGGTTGTGAATTGATTTTATTAGAATGAGTTGGGGAGAAGAAGTATACAATGTCTATTCGTTGATCAATTATCGGAAGATGGGATTATTGGATCTTTGCAATGGAATTTGAATCATTTAGAATTGATAGATATCCTGATTGTTGGAGTTTAGATTATAATCTTTGGGTATTGGATTCTTAGGACAGGGAATATATGCTCATGGATGGAAAAAAAATTGGATTACCTCAAGAGGATTATTGAAGGTGTTATCCTGGAGAAAGTTTATTGGATTGATGATACAATCTTTATGTTTGGCAGAAGTGCATTGTGGGATTATGGAAGTAGCTATGCCAATTAGAATTGATTGGATTCTATTGTTTTGATTGCTTGTGGATAACATTGAGGATGAGATGATAATTCGATTATAAGGTCTATGATTGATTGCAATTGGATTTGTCCGAAGTAAGCCCTTTGGTGGAATTATGAATGGTTATCATGAAAGATAGGGCATTGTGATTTTTTTCTCATAGAGCAATTAGTTGAATTTGTGTTGTTTGGATTTTAGTGCTCCAAATTGATGGTTGGTAATATTGGAGATGAAATGGTTATAGATTTGAGCTTGAGCATATCTAAAGTTTTGGAGGTGAACTCTTTTATTGGATTTAAAAAGAGGATTATGTTGAGTGTCTTTTATGACCTTATGGATTATTTGGAGTTGCTTACTAGAAGATTTGAGTCGATCCAATATGAGATGTTGGTGGTTTATAAGTCGATTATTGGAAGAAGAAAATCTCTGGAGTAAGAATGATCTTGATGATGTTGTAATGTTTGGATTTTGTCGAACCCTGCAAAGAGTTCCTTTTAAGGGTGGTAGTAGTAAATAGCGATCAAGAGAAATCAGATTTGAGGATTGATAGTTGGAGGTATCAGTGGTTGTGCTAGATATGATCTCGATTATGAGGAAAAGTGCCCATGGATGGTTTGCTAATAATTAAGTTGCAAGGCAAGGCACTTTGAATTGTTTTGGATCAGAATCCCTAGTAGATGAGTGTTTTATCGCATCTCGATGGATAATCTGTTTCTAGTGGTATACTGTCAATTCATCGAAGAAATGATAGAGACTGATATATAATCAGATCCAGCCAACAATCTACAAGAGATCATAGAGTGTGCCTGTTACCAGCCTTGGATCATCGTTTATGAGGAGTCCTAAACATGACCTTGGGGTGCACACAACATGCTATAACCGGAGGATATTACAGACACTCAAGGAAAGAAAGATCTGAAGATCGTTGGTGAAGCACGAAGAGCTATGCGCCAGGACTGGAGTGGTACCACCAAGGTGGTATCAACTGTATCAACTTTACAAGCCCTCACGAAGTACAAGATCCAAGATAGAACAGAGCTTTCTTGAAGATTATTAAATTTTGGAAGAGTTGACGCCGCTCGAAGATCAAGACCATCAACTGCACAGAAGGCGAAGCTATCATGAAGTGTGGAGATCCATAGATAGGTTTTCCTGAACCCATTCTATAGTCAGCCCGAATCTCGGGGACGAGATTCCTTTTAAGGGTGGTAGAGTTGTAACATCCTGATTTTCAGAGCTTTTTAAAATCTTTTTATCAAAAATTAGAGCTGAAAATTTCATTGTTTATTCTCAAGTTAATTAAAACTTAATTGGAATTTCACAAATTGGACCGGAGTTAATTTGAATCAATCCAACTTGAATTTGATTTGCTTTTCAATTTGAAATATGTCTCCAGAGTTTTTCTCAGAATTTTCGGAGTTCGTTTGATATTCAATCTCGCTCTACTGTTCTTTGTTTTTATTTTGGTTTCTCCTTTTCTTTTCTCCTTTCCTTTATGGCCGCCATCCCGGCCCATCTCCTCTCGGCATCCCGCCGTCTCATTTCCTCTCTTGAGCAGGCGTTCCGGCGAGTGTTGCATAGCGCAGCATGCGTCGCTGCATCTGTTTCAATAGTATTTGGGCCAAATCCCTTTCCCTCTCCCTCGTATAAATACCCCACACCCCTCCCACCTCTTCCCCACTCCCCCAAATCCTTTTCCCACGAAACCCTAGCCCCCAAACCCCTCTAAACAGCCGCCACCCCCTTTCTCTTCCCGTGCAGTTCCTGAACAGCACATCCCACCTTAGTATTTTGCCAATTCCCGTCGCCTCGAACATCTTTTGGCAAATCCCTTCGGTGAGATTGTTCCTAACCTTTTCCCTCTACCTCTCTGCAAAATTTGGTGAAGATCCAACGGTGCAATCACCGGGAAATCTCCAAATACTAACGTTCTGTTTGCACCCAGATTTTCTGCGCGTGCCTCTAGATTGGAACGACGCCATTGTCGGCTCGGACCTCCTTTCCAAGATCCGTTTGGTGGGATCATGGATGATGTTGTCAAGATCATCTCCACAAAATTTGAAGGCAATCCAATGGTCCAATCTCCGGGAAATCAAGTTTCTTCGTGCTGCTGTTCGTGTGCAGATTTGACTGTGCGAACGGTACAGCGGCATTATCTCCTCTATCCCCGTTGATCCGGTGAGTCTTTGAAGAATTCCTTTGGTGAAATTGTGTCTTAGATATCTATAAACACCTCTGTAAATTTTCTCCTTGATCCATGTAGCCGTTTGGCGGGAATTGATCCGTCTCCGACGTGCTTTCGCGGATGTCCCAGATTCAATCTGCAGAATGTCTATCTTGTCTGATCTTTTCCCGTTGACTCGGTAAGAATTCTCCAAAACCCTTTGGTAGGATTGTGCCTCTGTATGTCTAGTTTCTAACCCAATTGGCGGATTGCGATTTCGTTGAGCGAGAATCGCGCAGCATCCAAAATCCTCCGGTCTGTCCAGAACCAATCTATAATCTGTTCCAACCGTTTTGTGTTGCGAATGTCGCCACCACCCATCTTGTTAATCTCCAATCATCTTGTGATGCATCATGGCATTGTTTCCTGTCATTAATTCTTGTTTGAAAGTACTCGCATATTCATATGTTCATGTCCAATAATTTTGATGATTGTTTTCATCATCCAATTGAATAGTATGTTATGTAGCATATAGTTTCCTGTTGTTATACGTATGATTGTTATATAGTCATATAATGTTAGTTTCATATAGTTATATAAGGTTATATAGTTTCATATTGTTATATGTATGGTTTCATATTGTTATATGTATGATAGTTTCCTGTTATATAATGTTCATGCTTAAGAGTATTCGTCATACGGATCAACCATGCTTCATTCATTAATAGGTGTATCCATATTCATATAGCTACATGTTGCATGTTTAGATAGTTGAATATAATATGCATGCATACAATATGGTTCCATCTTAATAGTCATTAGACATGAAGTGGTTCAACATATTAGTTCAAACTTGGTTGTATCATGACTAAAGTAGTTCATGTTTAATAAGATTCATATGGCATGATCTTATGTATGTTCACATATATTGTGTTATACAATATATAGTTGAACCTAATATTGCATATAACCTATAGTAGTAGAAGCATAATCTTTGCTAAACTAATATTAATGTGACATATCATATGTAGTTATGGTTGCATGATGTATATTAAATAGTGGTATGTGCATATATTCTTATAGGTTAACTCATGTTTATTTAAGGATTGTTATACAATTGGTCATGTTATTAACCTCTATTTATAATATGGTTAAGATTGCACACATGTCTCATATTTGTTCGATGCATTTCATGTGATTTACATATGCAGCTATGTGTATATGTTTATGCATATATACATAGGCTAATCCATGTTTTAGATAATAATCCGTCATGCAATGGCTGAATACATTATTTTATTGATGTGTATAATTTAATTGTTTGTTTAAACACGATTAAGTTGCATGTTCAATATGTCTTTATGTTGCATAATCATGTAGTTGCATATAGAGATATGTATATAATTGGACTTAATATTGTTGACAATCTATATGTTGGAATAATAACCCCTTACTGAGTTTTTATTATTTAATCATATCGTATGTTAGTTGATGGGCATATAATATGTATGTACTAGTATGCTTAGCTTGTTATCTTATGTTGCATGTTTATAATGTAGTGTATAGTCACATATACATGGTTAGCATTTAGGTATCAATTATAATATATGCATATATGTTGCTAATAATCATCCTTTACTAAAATATTGTTATGTGTAGTATTTGTAGGTTGATTGCTGCATTTTATTCACACAATAGCATGAGTAGAGTTAATGTTATGTCATAGATTGCATGTATGTTGGTGCATGTCATATCGATGCTAGTTGTTATTTGATCATATGGTTTAATCACCGTTTGCATTATCAATTATCGTTATTAGATTACAATTGCATGGTCATATGTTATCCTATGCTTGTCTTGCCTAATTTCTATTTCATGCCTAGTCTATCTAGTTTGTTACATGATGTCCAGTTGTATATTGCACAGTAGTTTCATATAGATTGACATGTTGCATATTATCATCTCTTGCCAACTAGCATGCCAGGACCTTGCTTGTTTACAAGTATGATTGGTCATATTTGTTTTGCTAGTATGTCGGGTTCCCATGTTTAATCATATGATTGTGCTATTGTTGTCATCAACCATATCCTATTCTCAGTTGCACATCTATCCCTATCTCGCATGTGGATTAACTTGAGTCATTTGACATGCAAATTCTATCTTCCATAAATCTATCCTTTTTCCAGAATGATCTGATCCGAAGGCCATCTTTCGAGTACATGTACTCTATCTGGTTGAGATATATAATCTCACACCTTCCTAGTTGTCTTTCGACAATCCTATCCCTTCGCCTTTGCCCTTTGATACCTATCCAACCTTGCTAGCCCTATTCTTCTGGTATTTCCATTTTGATATTTAATTTAGATTTATATTTATTTGTCTTGCACTTTATTGCTGTTGCGACGAATAGGAAGTAGCGAAGTTGGGTAAGGTCAAGTTCCTGCAGAAGAAGACCAACTCGTCAACGAAGGCATGCCCCCTTTTCTTGATCATATTTGATCCTATATTTTCAAAGTCATTATATTTTATTGTTTATAAACATGCATGCTGTTTTAATCTAGTAGCTAGCGTGTCGATTGACACACTTTTACCCTGATCCGCTTGTCGCCCTTTTACTTGATACCCCTGAGTAGATTAGTAGGTTTTTATTCTGAATAGAGTAGAGATATGCTTAGCCATGCTTAAATACATCTTTAGGTTGTTTTGATTTGCCTCTACGGAGGAATGAATACCGGATCGATGATCCTTGTTGAAACTTGTTGAGCTCGCTGAGCTAGGGCCGGATGCCCTGATGATTTCCCTCTCTCTCTATTCCTTCTATTCTACTCTGGGTGAAACTTACCATCTAATATGGTGCGGGCGACAGCTGGATCATGTGATGAAGGAGCATATGGTTGCCTACCCGCAGAAGGCCGGTTTAAAGGAACCATTGGTCGTCCGTACCGCATAAGGCCGAAGTCTTGAAGTTGGAGAATTGTGACAACAGTACAACCACATGCTATATGGGCACTGGCTTGGTCAAGTAGGTTAGTCAGCCTTTAGTGCCGATGTTGCCGTACCGCAGAAGGGGTGGACGTAGCTACGAGGACCCTCGGCACAGATGGGGGGATCGGAGTGCGGGGATTTACTCTCGACTCCGAGCCAGACCCGGTGGGCATGTCACACCTCAGGGGGATCTAGCTAAAAGACCTCGTCACGGTCACCCTGCCGACACACCGATGGGCGTGTGTACAAGCCCGATCAGCTTGGCATAAGGGGATGATCGTGTCATGTGGGTAAAGTGTACACACTCTGCAGAGTTAAAACTAATCGATTAGCCGTGTCCACGGTTATGGACAGCACATGACTCATTCTTGATGAAAAGGACCTGTCCCTCTCCCCCTTGCTATTTCCCTCTACCCATTTGCTGATGAATCCTATGGTCGAGCTAAGGCGGGAGTCCTTGCTCGAGTGTGTTGGTCGTGGACCACACCTGTTGAAAAACACCCCTGATAATAAAAATTGGTTTTCATCAAAATGATGCCTTTGAATCTACCGTAATATTTCAACTAAAACTGCTTTTCTGGAAATGAACCATACAGCCTTCCGTTGAAGCCTTGCATGTAGTTTAATAGGACCATCTGCCGCCAGGTGGCTTGCTGAGTACGTAAAGTACTCATCGTGTATGTTGTTTGTTGGACGTGTTCAGATATCTATGAGGACGATGAAGACTATGTGGAATCTTCTACGTCAATGCTGAGGTTTAGGTCACGTGGCCTCCGTCGACTGCCTGTGGTTGAGATGGAGACATCTACGCTTTATTTTTCCGCTGTGTTTCTGAATGGTAAGGGACATAAGTCCTAGTTACTTCATTTAGTCTTATCGCTGCTATAAGTTTATGTTTCTAAAATGTTTCGTGATGTGTGCAGTGATATCAATTCGCCTGTGTTCATCAGCTTGATCCTGGACTGATGAGGAGATACACAGGGAGGGTCTGGAAGTTAAGTCCGGATCCTCACATTGACCGCGTCGTGATAACGCTTATCGTGATGACGCGCTAACGGCCCAGCTGAGCGGACTTCTTGGACTCGGTATGGGCCACCTCCGGCTACGCCAGCCGAGTCCCTGTCTTGGGCCTACCCCGGGGGATCCCGCCATCAGGTCTCCCTCCACCTCTACTAGAAATATGGGACTAAAAGTTTCTAGTTGCTCTTACCATGCATGAGTGAGCCTTTGGGATTTATAGGAATTAGTTGTATAACTCTTGGGCTAGGCAAGAACTCATCTTTCTTCCCTAGCCCCGTTCATTGTCCCTAGCCCCGTTCATTGTAGTTTCATCAAATTCATCGACTTCTTTGATCCTTTCCCAAAATTGATCATGCTAACTTGTATCTGCCCATGCTTGATTTCTTCTCAATTCCTTGCCGGGCCGCACCCGTGCCGCTGGCATCAAGTCACACCGTCATGCTCTTGGCTCCCGTCTTGGTGGCTCATCAGCTTGTTTAATCGTCATGCCTCAGTTCCACTCCAAGCATGACAACTTCCTCCATCCCACCACGTTCCCTTCTGGAGGATGAGTGCCACGCGATGGACGCGGCAGGAAAATCCAAGCTCGTCCTCAGCGAAGGCCCCTCTGCACTGCCTTATCCTTGGAGAGCTCCTTCCGCAGCGCGTGATTGAAAGTGCACGTGCTCCCCAAGCCAGACGCCTTCCTCACTAAGGGAGCGCACTTTAGACGACGGCCATGGCAATGGGGATGAGCGGGGATGGCTTTGCAAAGTCAAGGAGGAGGGCATAGGCGGGATTGGTAGGATTCAGTGGAATGTAGGGCTCCGTGTGGCACGTTGGCACGATCTAGGGAGGTCGAGAGCGGCGGAACATCATCGGTAGCGGAGGCTGAACAGTGGTTTGCGTGGTGGGGAGATTGAAGTGGACTACGTGCACGGGGGAGGGGAGGGTGAGTCAGATGATGCCCATCCCGGAGGAAGAGCCCCGACGCCGCCACGGTGAATCGCCTATGCGGAAGAGCCCCCAAACGCCATCTCCTGCGAGGGAGATGAGAGAGGTGATAGAGTGGTTGCTATAGTGGATGCCACATCAGATTAATTTGCCAGCCTTGCACATTTTGGACAATAGCGTACATCTTTACAAAGTTTAGGGAGTAAAACATGCATTTTAAGAGTTGGAGGACTAAATTATGTGTACCGTGCAAGTTTAAGGACTATGAGTGTATTTTATAGGTTAAAGGTGATTTACGTTGAAGGTGATGCATTACCCTATCCCTAGGGTTGGGACCCCTTTTGACAGGTCAATGAAATCTTTATGCCTAAAACCCTTATTCAAGTAATCATTTGTTTGGTACCGCTCAAACACAAAGTTTGTGGCTGACCGATATTGCTCACCATCATTTATCTATTGCCTTTATTTTTCTCATTGCCGGTCACATGTATTGAACTAACTTTGAAATTGAGCATAGTATCAAAGATCTTTTAGAAGCACATACTCCTCGGGGGGTTGATTAGGGTGTAGGCATAAGGGCCTTTACGACACAATCAATAATTCGATTCATTTTCAATTAGGTCTGCTCTAGCTTCTTGGGTTATTACTTTAACCTAACTACATAGTACTCGCCAAATCCAATATAGCAAAAAGAAAAAAAAACTTTTCAACGACTACAAGAGAGCACAAGTTCATCACCCCTAACGGAATAGGGGAAGGGTAGGATACAACAGCTTGGTAGTGGGCAATGATGGCTTTAGATTGTAGGCCAGGAGAAGGGTGATGGAGTTGTAGGCTTGGGAGAAGGGTGAGGGAGGCAGCGGATGGCATTGTTGTGACAAGAAGAGAAGTATGTTTGTTACCAGGACGTGACATGGGAAGGAATGAAGGCTGAGGCAGCAACGAAGTGATCTCCTCACTAGGTACATATGGTGGAAGCAGAATGGGGGAGGCGGAAGGGTGTGGAGCTCCTTGTTGGCCGATGACGACGCTCGAGCCAGGCGGAGGTGGAGATGCATGAAGCAGGTGTCGAAGCTCGTTGTCGCGTAGGAGAGAGGAAGAAAGAATTGAAGGTTGAAAAAGCTGAAAGGGGATAAGGTTTGGAAAAGAGTTAAGTGGTGAATGCCTTTTGGATAGCATAGTATCTATTTATGTCAATTTTTTATGTTCACTTTTCTTTCCCAGTTGGTCAATACTAAACCGAGTAGACGGTATTTGTACTGGTAGATGATCACGGTTTGTTTCCTTTTCGGATGGTCATGTTTTTGAGATATTTATGGGTGCAGGGAGCTGCAACTTTAGTAAATTTACATTCGATGTTTTTTTGGTAGCACAGATTATATGAATTTATTCTCTCCTGCTAGTACAGACTATTACAGAGTACAGACTGCAGACTTGGAATGAGTCAATAACTATCAGCCAGTACTATGGTTGCATATGTACTATAAACTTGCGGTAAATTTATATCTATGCTCTTTACTGTAACACACATATTATATCGACTTATTCTCACCAGCTAGCACAGACTTGGAATATATCCCATTTATTTTGAGACGAGCACGAGTTCTTTAGATGATTTTGCAGGAGCTACTTATTCTCTACAAATTGCTTTGCTTATAAAGACCATTTCACCGATGAATATCAAATCAAATAATAAATTCGTGATAGCGATCAAACATAATCTGACCGGATCTCCTCCAGGAACACGTATGTCCAAGTCCAACAAGTGTGCATAACTAGTAGCAGCTGTCAGGTTATTATCACTATCTCACAAACCGTTGAGCCCTGCACGTTGCGTAGTTATGGGGAGATATTGAGCGAGATACCAGGAACGGAGGGATAGCGATCGATCGCCGTGTCCCTGTGCTTATCTCCTTCGGAATAGATGTACGTACTCTTTTCGGTGCACGGAATGGACGGTGGCATCATCATTGTTCTCTTCCGGCGCCGTTGCACGACGAACACGTACGGGACCAAGTGCCTAACACCCCCAAAGAAGCATGGTTCCGATGGTAACCAACAGCATTTCCAACGTACACCCATAACGCTTGTGTCACTTTCTTGGGAATATTCAGCGTAACTTTGTCGGGTACCCCCCACGATCCGTAACAAGAACACAAGGTCGTTGGTTACGATTAATCGAAAAATCACTCGTAAAATTTTACATTAACTCGTCTTTCTTCAAAATTTTCTGCTCATGGGAATCGATAGTCGCTCTAAAAAAGCTTAAGGGGCTCGTTGATCTGTCAGCGCTAATTCTCTGGCAAAGTGAGGTCAGCGCACCATATTTTTGCACAAAATTCTTAAAATTTGATAGATGGAACGTACTATCACAATTTCTTATATATACCCCATCTCACTTAGCAACTATTTCTTATAGGAATAAGTCCGGTTGACCCCCTGAGGTTTAGGGCAACGATTAATTAACCCCCTGAGATATAATACCGGGTATCTGACCCCTTAGCGTTTATAAAACCGTTTAAATAACCCCCTGAGAGCTCTATAAGGTGGTTTGGATGGCAGTTTTGCCCACATGGCGCGCTAACGAGGATTAATTGCCAACATGTACTGCCACCTCACCAAACCTCAAAGGGTCATCCGAACTTATTCATATATATAAGGAAAAGTCCATTTTTCTTTCGTAAACTATTTGTGAGGCTTACTTTACTCCTAAATAAAATTTAAACTTCTTTTGACAGTAAATAAAATTTAATATTACTTAATCTTAAATATTGTTTAAATCACAAATTTTAATAAATATTTAATCCCTAAACATTTTGGTAGTAAACATTATATGGTGAAGTGAACTCATATAAAAATGTTTAGGATTAAGTAAGTTTAATTTTTATTTACTGTTAGAAGAACCCTAAATTTTATTTAGGGGTAAAGTGAGCCTCCGAAATAGTTTACTAGAGAAAAATGGACTTTTTCTTTATATATATGAAATAAGTCTGGATGACCCCTGAGGTTTGGTGAGGTGGCAGTACATGTTGGCAACTAATCCTCGTCAGCGTGTCACGCAGGCAAAATTGCCCTCCAAACCACCTTACAGAGCTCTTAGGGGTTATTTAAATGGTTTTACAAATGTTAGGAGGTCAGATACCCGGTATTATATCTCAGGGGGTTAATTAGTCATTGCCCCAAATCTAAGGGGGTCAATCGGACTTATTCCTTTTTTATATGTGCAGACATTCTAAATATTGCACATATATGACTTCTTTTTAGAATATTATAGATGCATCGGTGTTTTCCTTTTATAAATAACTAGCACAGTGTTCCGGCTATCACCTGAGAAACTTCTTTAGTTATTTTTATTTTTACTTGTACGTGTGATATTAGATCAGTACGGGAAATAAGAGTTCAGATTGCGAGCCAGACCACTAGTCGTTGTACTGAGCCGTCTATTTAGGTACAATTATGATGATCTATCACAGTTATGATCTATTTAGGTACAGTTATAAAGATCTATCGGTTATAGTTCACTAATCATAAAATGGTCTACCAGATTAACGATCGAATGTTTTGCTTTTTGTCAGAATTTTTAGTCTCTATTTTTTTATTGTAATCTATTTTTTTGTGTATAGTAGACTATATTTTCCATGCATGGCACTAACATAGGATGCTCAAGGGCTTCTAATAGAATTTTTTGTTTTACGAATCATTGTATACACTAGAGTCAAGTAGATAACCTAGATAAAGGGAAGACGGAGAAATGATGTCCTGGCCTCCTGAGTCGCCAATGTTCATGTCCGGCGGTGTGGTCTCGGTTGATCCATGCCCTTCGACAGCGTCGACAACACTCCTCCATGCATTTATTGGCATTGTTCCTGTGGTAATGATCATTGAGTATAATGGCTCGGTGGTGTTTGTGGAGTGCGCATGCCATTTCCATTTCACCTTTCTATTTGTTTTCCTTTTGTTGCATGCCTGTCAATGTTTGCATCGTTAGGTTTTGTCGTAGATATAAGTTTAGACAATACACTTATGGTACCCCCGGTCGGTTACGACGACCTCCGGGCGTGCCTGGGGAGAACGAGCGAGAGCCAAAACATACGAGGCAGTTGTCGACGTGGATCAGTGTTTGCATTAGGACGTGGAATCGAGAGCTTACAAGTGGGAGAGTGAGAGTGAGAGGAAAAAGTGAGCCCCTTCCCCTCTACCCTCAGGGGGGTATTTATAGGGTTTGAGAATGGGAAATGCGAGATTATAATTTTGCCCTCACATGAGAGGGAATTTACAAGAGTATTATGGTCATTTCCCTACTCCTAGGGGATCTTTATGGAATATTCCCAGGCATCTTCGGAGGAATCTTTAGTCGGGCCGAAGTGATCCCTGATGGCGTCGGGGTTGTGCCGGACGAGGCAGAACGTAGGCGTCGGGGTCACTCCTGACGGCGCCGTTGGGGTTATGCCGGACGAGGCAGAACGCCGCGTCGGGGTTGTTCTTCACGGCGTCGGGGTTATGCCGGACAAGGCAGAACGTAGGCGTCGGGGTCGCTCCTGACGGCGTCGTCGGGGTTATGCCGGACGAGGCAGAACGCTGCGTCGGGGTTGTTCTTGACGGTGTCGGGGTTATGCCGGACGAGGCAGAACGTAGCGTCGGGGTCGCTCCTGATGGCATCGGGGTTATGCCGGACGAGGCAGAATGTAGCGTCGGGGTTGTTCTTGATCGCGGAGGAAAACGTCGATTCGGGGTTGCGCGGGGACCATCCCTCCAACAGAAGCCCCTTGCCGGTTGGGGCGGTCGAACAGCGCCCGTCCGAGCCGGCACAGTAATCCCCAATGGGTTGGTGCGCAGGCCGGATCGACGACCCTTTGCGAATAGTTATTTCCTCCCAAGCGGTGCTCGACGGGGCAGTTTTTTTCTTTTTCTTCTCTCTCTTCTTTTTTTCTTTTCTTTCTTTTTCTTCCTTTTTCTTTCTTCTTCTCTTTTCTCTCCTTTCTTTTTCTCCCTTTTTCTTTCTTCCCCCTTTTCTTCGGCGGCCTCGCGCGGGCGAGCGGGCGGCGGCGCGGGCGGAGTAGCAACGGGCACGCGCTCACGGCGAACGCGTGCGGCGCGTGAACGAACGCGAATGAAAGCGGGCGAACACGAGCGGCGTGCGAACGAATGAGGGCAACGTGCAGGCGAACGCGTGGCCTTCTTCCTTTCGGGCTCCCTTGACAGCATCGACGCGAGCCTCAACGCAAGAGCGTCGACCCGAACCTCGACTTGTGGAGTGCCGATCTGGGCCTCATCAACCCGGACCTCGACGCGGGACTGGGCGTACGGTGCCTGCCGGCTTTGTCCCGTGGGTGCCGTGTGTGCGGAGGGCATCGAGGTCATACGGTGCCTGCCGGCTTGGTCCCACGGGTGCCGTGCATACGGAAGGCACCGATGTGGGCAGAATGTCAAACACCGGAGGAAGCATTTGGACGTCGAAGCGATGCTTGCGAAGCGTGGTGACATCGGCATGTTGACATCGGGAGAGTATGTCGATGCTGATGAGGCATGTCCGCATCGGCGGAGTATGTTGGCATCGAGGGGCATGTCCACATCGGAGGAGCATGTCGGCGCCAAGAAGCATGTTCACTTTAGCGAAGCATGTTGACACCAGATGAGGCATGTCCGCGTCGACGAGGTATGCCGGCACCGAGGAGCGTGTCAAGGCCGGACGGAGTATATTCGCGTCGACAGAGTATGTTGACACCGAGGAGTACATCCACACCGGCGGAGTGTCGGCATCGGACGGAGCATGTTCGTGACGGCGGAGTGCGTCGGCGCCGAGGGGTACATCCACACTAGCAGAGTGTCGGCGTCGGACGGAGCATGTCCGTGACAGCGGAGTGCGTCGGCGCCGAGGGGTACATCCACACTAGCAGAGTGTTGGCATTGGATGGAGCATGTTCGCGACGGCGGAGTGCCGACGTCAGACGGAGCATGTCCGTGACGGCGGGGTGCGTCGGCGCCGAGGAGCATGTCCATGCCGGACGGAAGACGTCGACACTGGGCAGAGTGTCGATACCGCGCGAGGCGTGTCGATGCCGTGCAAGGCATGTCGACATCGAGCGGAGTGATGACACCCGGCAGCTCGGCTTTGTTTCTAGGGGAGCCCCTCGTCTAGATGGTACCGTCACCACGCGTGGATGAGATAAACAGATGTCAATGTTGCGCTGATGCGGACATTGAGTCTACGCACTCCGATTTTGGGTTTGCCTATGGGCAAGCCCCTGCCGAGATGGAGCCGAGCGTGGAATTGTCGAGGCACACACGGAACGTGCCCAGGGAGGGCATTGAGGCGCATGTGATACCTTGCCCGCGGATGGTGTTGGAGCGTGCTGCGGTACCTTGTCGAGACGTCTGTGGTGTCACCTACGTCGATGCGAACACATCGCGGGACGATATTGGTGTGCGCATATGGCTGGTGCCGAGCGCGAAGTCACCTCCATCCGGGATATAAGTCACCTCCATCCGGGTTGTTCTTGACGGCATCGTTGGGGTTATGCCGGACGAGGCAGAACGCTGCGTCGGGGTTATGCCGGACAAGGCAGAACGTAGGCGTCGGGGTCGCTCCTGACGGTGTCGTCGGGGTTATGTCGGACGAGACAGAACGCTGCGTCGGGGTCGCTCCTGACGGTGTCGTCGGGGTTATGTCGGACGAGGCAGAACGCTGCGTCGGGGTTGTTCTTGACGGTGTCGGGGTTATGCCGGACGAGGCTGAACGTAGTGTCGAGGTCGCTCCTGACGGTGTTGGGGTTATGCCGGACGAGGCAGAATGTAACGTCGGGGTTGTTCTTGACCGCGGAGGAAAACGTCGATTCGGAGTTGCGCGGGAACCATCCCTCCAACAGGTTTATAATTTTTTATAGTCTAATTAGTGACTCTCTGGAAGAGATGTCAGGAACCTGGTGGACACCTTGTCCCCCGTTGATTTAAAAAAACACGCCTAACCCCGTTGATTCTCCGCCGCATCCATCTCCCGTAAGTGAAAAAATAAAGACGCGCTGAAGATCCAGGGTAATAACTAAGAACTACTCCACAAATCATCCGAATAAATTAGACGAGAATCTTAAACCGTGCGATTATCTCCTCCAAATTATAATCTCAAATACAGCACGGTCGTTAGCGGTCAACACGTTAACAGAGACCACAAACACGAGCTAGCTTATGCCCGTGCGACCGGCAGCAGCAACACGAGAAGATTCCCAGCGTTTCCGTTCTCAATTAACCCGGCAACGCGTACAGCACGCATGCACGAAACCAGGGTTAGGCGTGTGTCCAAAGAACGGTTTGGTCACGTTCGTTTTCTTTCTCTCTGTAGAGTGGCAGCATGCATTTGTCTGTAGTAGTAAACGTGCTCTTGCTCTAAAAGAAAAGTAGCGATACGTACGTCCTAACTAGTTAACAGTCGAAAGACGTTGGTGAATCATACAAGTCACGTTCGGGCAATCGGCAAACGCTTCGATTCCACTTTGAGTGCTTGATTTGGCACCTTCTTCCTCTCCGATTTCTCCCAAAGACGGAAGAAAGAGCGAGGGTGCACAGCAATGCTGAAACGGAAATTATGATGTCGCTCTCAGCCAATCGATTCAGCTAAAGTAGCATATACATTTGAGTAAAACGGATAAAGAAAGAGAGAAGAAGAGGAGTAGCTATCAAGTCCAGCAGCGAAATATCCATATCAAACTCTGCAGAGGATCGCAAAAGAAAAGAAAGCAGAGGTGCACCGGAACTGACAGCGTCGGTTGCACCAAGCGTTGTTGGGTTATGATTCCGGCGTGTCAGATGCATGCTGCCTGGATCCCATAGCCAGCAGAGACCATAGTGTTCAACATGTTTCTGTCGGACCAGCCAAACGCAACACCTAACTAGCAGCGGTAGGACGTAAAAGGTAACCAGATGCGTTAGATATCTGTTCAGGTTACGAATTGTGCCCATGAAATGAGGCCAGGATCGTTTAATTCAAAGACTTTGAATAGTTTACTCTCACATGGGAGAACCTTGCCGTCTCCTAACATACCATACAAATTGTCTATAGAGCCTCTTACTCTTTCCTGGCCCCATAATCACAGTCAAACTAATCGCTCGAAATCCCCGTAATTATCTTTCCATCACATTTTACCGGTAAACATAACAACTGCGAAATACAACGTGAACAGAATGTTGGAGGGAAAATTATTTGCCTCTCGCCAACATAATTTCTTAACAATGTGTGGTGCTCTTTTTCTCTCGGTGTTTCTTGCTTGACAGTGCAACCTTGCGTTTGGATGCTCTGGTGCCCCGTCGTTGGTCTTCTCTGCAGCTGCCATTGCGGTGGGAACTGGTGGTTGGGCAGGCTTTTCTTTAGAGAAATATCATAGCGTCGTTAGAGAGTCTCCCGGATACGCTCCGGAGAAAGATTAAAAAAGATTGAGGTTACACAATGCTCACTAGACCTTGCTAACATATGTGCCGCAACATTCACATTACGATTCACATGAATGAAAGAACAAGAGCGAAAGCTAATTGACAAAATCGACCTTGCTAAGATATGTGCCGCAACATTCACATTAAGATTCACATGAATGAAAGAACAAGAAGCGAAAGCTAATTGACAAAATCTTGATGTCGCCAACCACTATACCCTCCCAAGACCTGTCCTTCTCCATTGACAAGAGCCTTTGGATCAAAGAGAGACAGTCTGAGTACAGGATGATCTTTGAAAAATTGAGTTCCCGGGCAACAACAAGAGCCTGGTAAACAGCAATCGCCTCAGCAAGTTCTGGTGCCGTGATCCCTTCAAAATGACCTCTGCATCCAACAAGGAATTCACTACTGTGGCTTCGAATCACGACTCCAAATCCCTTTCGTGCAGAAATGTCAAAAATGGCGGCATCGACATTAATATCAACCTTGCCCTCTGGCGGTGGAGTCCATTTGGGCCTTGGAGAAACAGTCTCACACCTATCAGCATGGCCAGACTTAACACAATATTGCTGAAACATTTCGATATATGCTCTGATTTTTTCCACAACACAGAGGGATGAACCATACCTTCCCCGTTAGCCTCCCATATAATTTTTTTAGATGATGAAAGAATTCTACATTTCTCAGCCTCTACACCTCGTGGTGCACACAGCCAATACAAGTATTAGTAAGAACGCAGCATTGCCGTTTTACACCAAAAAAATCCACTGCAACAGGCTACATACAAAAAACCAAGTCATAAAGGATGCAGAACAACTAATCAAGCACTACAAATCCTATTGCTAGAAAGCCATCCGAACTAGGTATAGAACTCCCTGGTTACAATCTCCAATGAGCAACAAGCCACTAGAATGCCTGCCCTGCAATCTAGGGGCTAAAGTAGAGATCACAAACGCAACCAGCTGCAGCACATAAATAAAACATGCAAGAAAAAAGAGAAATTACGATCACGGTATTTTGTATGTCAGTGGACCGCTCCAGGAGTTCAAACAACCAATATCGGATACCATAGAACTTCTCACGGCATAACTGAACGCCAAAGGCCTGTTTCACCTCTTGCCAAATTTCATGAACGTACTGACAAAACAACAGAACATGCTCAGTGCGTTCCTCGCGGTGTCAGAAGATACAACGATCAGAAATGGATTATGTCGCCACTTCAATTGGAAACCAGTCGGCGAACAGTCATGAGCAACTTCCACGAGACAATTTTCATCTTATTTGGTGCCGAGATTGCCCAGGTCTTCTTCCACCCCTTCTCTTCTATATTCTGCCTTGACGATGCTCCTCGGCCACTTCTACTCTGATATAAATGAAAATGTTCAGTTCGTGCCAATTGATATGCAGAACGCACTGTGAAGCACCCGGATCTAGTATGTGGCCATGAAGCAAAATCCTCACTACCATGCCTGCAAATAGGGAACACCTAGTACTTTCGATGCCACCTCTTCAGTGAAAAAAGCACGCACACTGTCCTCATCCCAGCATCCATTCTCCATGTCAATTAGTCTGTCGACCGTTGCATAGACTGCGATAGGTAATACAGGCTTAAGGAGATGGGCGGGAGTGTCAGGAATCCAATTGTCACCTGTAATCTTGATTCGCCTCCCGTCGCCAACACCCCAGCACCACTCCTTTGGCCAAAAAAGATTTACCATGCAGCAGACTTCGCCACGCATAGGATGCCGAGTAGACGTAACATTTCAGAAATCACCGCCTAGAAAATAACGTCCCTGTAAGACCCTGTACAATGCAGGTACTTAGACAGGTGCCTCATGAAAAAACCCGATTTTTTTTGTGAGATCGGTTTGCACAGGTGCTTAGGAAGGGCGACGGAAGCAAAGTTTAGCACCCGGTGCCAGGCTGGTGCTTAGGGTAACACAGGTGACAGGTGCTTCAACCGGTGCCTAGCAAATAGTACTCCAAAAAGCACCAAATAGTACTCGTATGAAACGCTGCATTGGAGACAACAGGTGCTAGAATAGGTGCTACACGAATATTAAAGTAACTTAAGCACCCATATGAAACACTCTGCATTGTAAGTCACATATTTTTTTAAGACGCCACGCTACTCTCTCTCTTTAAGCATCGGGCTATAAGCACCCTGCATTGTACATGGCCTAACACCCTCGCACACAGTATAGCATTGCTTGGTTAAATGATTCCATATCGCGAAAACCCATGCCGCCAAGAGACTTTGGAGCAGACATCCGGTCCCAAGACTTCCAATCCATTTTTTCATTCCATTCTCCAATCCCCACCGCGAGTTAGAAATCATTTTCCTCATAGATTCACATGTGGAGATAGGTAACTGAAAACAGCTCATAACATAGAACGGGATAGCCTGAGCGACGGATTTTAGCATCATCTCCTTATCTGCTCGCGATATCGGCCTATCCATCCATGCATTGACACCCTTCCATACCCGATCCGTCAGGAATTTGAAAGTGCCGGTTGGTGATCGACCAACACAGGTGGGCGTACCAAGATAGGAATATTAAAGAGCTTCATTTTGGACCCCCAATCGGTTCATAACCGCTTGTTTAAGCAGCATATCACAATGTGAGCCGAAGAATATATATAGAAGATTTCAGCAAATTAATCTTCTGGCCCGACCCATCACAATATGTTTGCAAAGAAGAAACAAGAGCCTCAACACTCTTGGGGTCGCTTATCGCAAAGAAAATACTGTCATGCGCAAACAAAAGAAGCGAAACAGGAGGACCCAGCCTTCCATTATAGATACCTTTGAGAATATCATCATTTTACTTTTGTTGGATCAGGCAAGAAAGCCCCTCTGTGCAAAGAAGGAAGAGATAGGAACTGATTGGGTCCCTTGTCGGATACCACGAGAAGGAATCACAGGCTCCATCAATTCCCCATTCACCTGGACAGCATGACGAACCGAGGTGACACAATGCATCACCGAATTAATCCATGTTGGATCAAAACCTAATCTAGATAGGCAACCTCTAAGATAGGCCCACTCCACACGATCGTAAGCTTTCATCATATCAATCCTGAGAGCAAAAGAAGGCTTCTTAGTGTGCTGCCGGCGAACAGTATGCAAACATTCATAAGCAATTAGAGCATTATCGGTGATTAATCTGTCCAGTAAAAGGCACTCTGAAATTCCGACACCAACTCGGGTAAGAAAACCTTGAGTCGAGTAGCCAGCACTTTTGATGCAATCTTGTAAAGCACATTGTGAAGACTTGTTGGGCGGAAATTAGTAAGATGTTCTGGATTGGATACCTTTGGGATGAGAACAATAATTGAATCACATAATCCCTCCGGAATATCATCTCCCACCAAAAAGCTTCGCACTGCATGACATATTTTCTCTGTGAAAAAATCCCAATGGGTTTGGTAAAAAAGAGCCGGGAAATCATCCGAACCTGGAGCTTTAGTCGGACCCATGAGGAATAAGGCAGCCTCGATCTCCTCGTCAGAGTACGGTTTGCATACATCAGAATTCATCTCAGGGAGCACTTTGGTGGGAATAGCATCAAGAACTGCATCCAAACTAGCACATGGCTCAGATGTAAAAGGATTCTCATAAAACTCATGTACCATACCTGCCAGTCCAGCTTGGTCTTCACAGTTCGAATCATCAGCATGCAATAGATATTTTATTCTATTTGTACGCCTTCTTGCCGATGCTCTCGCATGAAAAAAGGAAGATTTCCGGTCTCCCTCCCGGAGCCACTCTACACGCGAGCGTAGACGGGCCATGATTTCCTCCCGCTCAAAAAACTCGCAAAGGCGTCGTTCAATAGAACGTTCCTCCACAATGATAGCTTCCGACAACCCAGAATTACGCAGGTGACTGAGTTTCCTCTCAAGTTTTTGTATTTGTTTCCGAACTGAACCGAATGATTCCTAGCTCCAAAGCTTCAAAGAACCCGCAACCTGATTCAAAGTCGTGCATGTTGAACGTAGGGACCGAGCAGCATCACTGGCCTCTGTTCAAGATTTTCCAAAACCTCCTGATAACCTGGAGCATGCAACCCAGGGCCACATGGCTTCAAAACGAAAACCATGCTGCACAGGAGATCTATCACACTGTACATTGGCATAGGACAAGGTAATGCAGATCGCATAATGATCAGAAGACGTTGTGATCACATTCTCGACATGGCAGTCCTGAAATAACTGTGCAAAGTCACCATTGGCCACTGCACGATCCAATCTCGCCTTCACGTTACTACCAGCATCCTGGCGATTAGTCCACGTAAACTTTGGTCCGGAAAAAACCAAATATACCAAACCACAATCCTCGAGGCAACCACGGAACAAAGCAATTTGTGCATCCGTTCTATCCCGCGGCCCCATATGCTCGTCCTGGCATTGAACTTCACTAAAATCGCCACAACAAATCCACGGGCCATTCCATTGAGATTTCATAAAGCGAAGAAAATCCCAAAACTCATAACGTAATTCGCTCCTAGGCTTTCCATAGACAAAGGTCGCCCTCCAAGTCGGTCCCTACGCCGGTGAGACATGAACGTCAATACACCGAGAATTATGCCCTTTGAGTGACACAGCGAGTGATGACGACCAAAAAAGTGCTAAGCCTCTACTGAAACCCACACAACTCACAGCACACACGCCATTATACCTCGACGACCACATGAAATTCTTAACTTCGTTGTCCCCTCATCTTTGTTTCAGACAAAAAGAGGAGGGAAGGACGATAAGTCTTCACGAGCCAGTGAAGCTCGCCAATCGTCGAGTCCGCTCCGAGTCCTCGACAATCCCAACGTAGAAGAGGTGACAAAATCCACTGTCTTATGCTTCTTATTCGAGTCACGACATTCATCTTCACTAGCTACCTGATCCCCACAAGCAGAGGCGCAGGAGCACCGCCTTTCTCCACAACAGCCAAGGCGAGAGACAACACCCTAGATCCTTGGGCCGAAAGATCTTCTGTTGTTTACGTTTCTGGCCCGACAGCACATTCTTGTTCCTCGTAGCAAGGGCAAGCTCCTTCTCTGCATTGCCACTACCCCCGGCATTAGGATTAGCAAACTGTCTTTGAGAGTTTGCAGGTGAATTCACTTCTCCACCTTCAGCGCCAACCCCCTGCCGCCATGCGAGCTCGGCTTCTGAAATGTCCCACCAGCTCCGTGGTGACGCCCTGTCGATCGAGCTGCTGTTTGCAGATCGTGTACCGGCCGATCCCTTGATGCAATCATCCGGAACACAAAGCCACTCAACAGCGTACCGTCGTTATCCCGTTTCCCCAGGATTTGAGCACCCCAAAACGAAATGAACCACCAAACCACAGGAGAAACAGAAAAAGCGGCAGCCTTTCATAGCGAACCTCGTACCATTCCTTTGCCTTGCGACGTTTGGGAGTACACAGTGATAAAGCTATTCCTACTGTTGGATCTGCGATTGTGTTGAACGCTTGCCGTTGGATCAGAGATAAACATAGGCACACGATCACTAGCGTGTGTGGCCTAAACTCTCCGGCTCCGAGCGAAAACTTGGCAGTCATGTGTGTTCTCGTGGGAAAAAAGAAAAGAACTTGGCATTCATGTGTTCTCGAGCGAAAACCCGGATTCCTAATATTGGTAGATGAGATCCATGCATTAGGGATTTGTACACCATTAGAGATCATTACTAGAGATGCGGGACTGCGGACAGTCCGCCTGCATCCCTGCCCTCAGATGCTTCATGTATGGAAGTGCAAGGGGAGCTTGACCTCACACCATAGGGCCAAGGCACTACCGCCACCGAGAGCACGATAGAGATATCCCAACCACATATTTTGAATATTTTTCAAATTTTGAGTTGAATTTTCTCAAATTGAAGATTCTATTTTTCTCTAGCTTACTTGTGTGCAACTCAAAGTTCGAATTTTCCAAATAGGGATCCAAATCTAAACCCCATTTTTTAATTTCTCAACTTTTTACTCAAAAATTGTCAAATTCTGATTTCCAAATTTTCGTTGTATAAGAACTTTCGAATTTCTTCAGAATTCTGGTTGAAGGGGCAAATTTTGCTTGATGGTTTTTCAAATCTGAGAATTTTTATTTATGTTAGTTGATTTTTTTTAATAGAGTTCGCTCATTTGGAGCGAGACAACGAGCTAGTGGCATGCATGTCCGTAGCTAAGGGATAAAGAGGTGGGGTTGTCAGGAGGTGTGGGACCAGGAGGGCGCTCCCATGAGAACGACCTCAAAATTATTGCTTCTAAATATGATGGTATATAAAATAGTGTGATATAGAAATGTAGCGAGACAACGTTCGAAAAGTTGGTAATTAAGGCCGTGTGCACTGGAAGGGATGACTGAGTAGCAGTATGAGCCCACACATCAAAGGGTCTTTAAACCGAGTGCTTAGATCCAAAGAGGTGAACATAGTTGATCCTCTAAATGAAAATGATCCTGACAGTTGAAAAAACTTTGCACCGTACTGTTCTTTTGGCATGCTTATTTTCCTTTTTTAGAGGCAGAACTCAAAGAAAAATCAGCGGTCGAATCCCAACTCCGAACTATAGTGCCAGCTTTATACTACGTGTGATTGATTAGAGTTGCACGTTGTCGAAACCGATAATACATGGATATATAGGTATGGCAGTGCAACAGGGAAAAGAATTCTGAATGGCTTGATATATAGTCTATGGAGCCCACAAAACAGACATATTCCACTTCGAATGTGTCGCAAAAAGAGCAGTCCATGCAAGTGGCGTACTGGGGAGTAATCAGGTATTTTCAAGCCACCAACCAAGTCAGGCTTGCAGCAATACATACCTCGAGTTCTCGACACGAACTAGAAACTCTTAATAAACCTGCGAACTGCTACCCAGAACACCAAGGTCTAACTGTAACCAAGAACCAAGGTCACGTGAGTTCCTTCTCACTTTGGTTAATATTTTTTCTTTTTGTCTTATACTCTCTAGTTTTTGTGAAAATTTTATCTTTTCCTATCGTTGTCGATCGTAAGAGGCCCTTCAAAATTTATCGATCGTAAGAGAAAGCCACTAGGCAGGATATGCAGGGGAGAGAACTCAGCAGAAGGAGGGAGTGGCCAGGGCCAGTTCAGTGCCCACCGTACTGATCCCTCCGGCGTCCGCGTCGAACATGGCCATCTTCTCCGCCTGCAGACTAGCACCGCAGGGCACCGACAGCGAGGACGAAGAGTCCTGCACACCGTCAACACATGCATCAATCAGCTTGCAGGCAGCTGCTTCGATTTGGCAAGGAGATGAAGAGAAAATGCAAGCAAATGTACACTTACCATATGGCGCACGAACGAGTGCAATGCCGGGACAGTGAACCCATCGGTCCTGGCGGCGGCGAAGAGTGGTTGTGGCTGGAGGGCCGACCTCGGGCTGGGCAGGGGCAGCAGCTTGGCGGCCGCGGTGGCGTTGGTGGACGATGCCGAGGGCGGCGTGGAGATAAGGCCTCCGAGCATCACGTGCTCGTCCATGGGCGACGCGACCGGGGCTCGCGACGAAGGCGGGAGCCCCGGCCCGATACTGGGGCAGCTGCTGCCGCTGCGGGGGAGCTGCTCCGGCGCCCCGCCGGCGGAGATGGGGCAGATGCTGATGCTGCTGCTGCCTCCCCCGCTGATGGCAGTGCCGGACCCCATGCTTGGCCACAGGAACGTGCCCTGTGGCTTGCAGATGCGGAAGCTGGTCTTCCTCGCCGTCCTCTTCTCGCCGGCTTGGACGACGATGCCATCTGCTCGCTGGCTGGTCTGGTCATCACCATCAATAGCTATTGCCTGCTTGCCATCATTGTGAGCCACAGCCACCTGATCTATTCCCGTCTTCAGCTTATCTCCATTTTTGTGCAATAGCAATTGTTCCTGTGGATTCCAATGGAGACAGCTCTATCAAGAACAGACAGGACAGAGTGCAGCTACCAGTTCCATGCAAGAGTTCTACCTACCTTCAAAGACAAGAAGGAGCTGGAGAGAGAATCCATTTGGTCCCCTAGCTTGTCATTCTTTTCAACCACAAACTCATACTTATCCTGAAAAACAACCCAGTTGATCTCAATACCAGACAGCTAGAATAGAATAAGCAGAGAACAGGTTGACTACATCAAAATGTTCTTAAGAACCTTCATTCCTTAGTTAGATAGAAATCACAAGCAACGTGGTGTACAAGTGGCGAAAAGTTCAGGTAGCTACATGTGTACCTTCAACGACAGCACCTCCTTCTTCAGCTCACCATTTTTATGAACCACCTTCTCGTAGGTGTCCTGTAATTAGCAAAGCAAGATCAATTTTCACTTGCAGCTAAGAAAGGATGACCAATGCTTGACCATAATGAAGTGCAGGTATATACTAAAAATGGGCCAGAAATGTTGATCAACTAAGGCTAAATTCATATGCACTAGTTGCTTAGTTTAGGATGGACCGATCGAATTTCTAAGCTGAGAGAGTGTTGTTCCATGCATGAACTTAATTACCTTTAAAGACAACATCTGCTTCTCTAGCTTTTCATTGGCCTTCACCATCTTCTGGTATTTCTCCTGAGAAACAAATAAAAATGAAATTAGTGCACTAAAAACAAGCAAGCAGTAGCTACAATGAAAAGCAGAACAAATGAACAAAACAATGGAGCCAATTTCCTAACTAACTAGTATGTGCTTAACACCTGATTATAAAATGTTAGTGGGGAAACCAGATTAATGATTATCAATATAAGCAATATAGGAAGTAACTGAGAAACTGTACTTTCAGAGACTAAAAAGGAGCTAGAGATGGCAAGTCCCAGCTTGCCCTTACTATTGAATATTGATGTACCCATAAGGAACTTCAGAAAAGCAGAATCTAGACTATCACTTTAAAATAACCTTCATCAATGGAAGAAAAACAGCTTATCCACATAAATAGAAACAGGCAGATCATGCAAGTTCAAAACACCCTTGTGTATCTTGTTCACTTGTTTCGTTTCAAATCACAAGATGCATGCAAAAAACATTTCCTTACTTGAGAAGTAGAGGAAAAACACAAAGAGAAGGGAAACGATTGAAAAGGAAAATCGACAGGTTCTTATTATGGGCCGTGGTTACCTTCCATGAACAGTAAGCTCTTTCTGCCTCGGATTTCGCTTCCTTGCCCAGTTGCACCAAGTTACAACTCAGCTGCTCCATGTGCCTTCGCATCACCACAAAGCAGAATAGTATTGGTATTTGTTGCACTATTGTAGACGAATGCAAAAAGAGGAAACAGCAATGGAGAGTCAAAAAAGAATACCTTTTTACACCATTGAGCTCCTCAGCGAGCTGCTCCACCTGCCTCTTAGCCAGGAGATCGCCGGCGACCGGGGACACATCATCGCCCGGCTTCCACCCTAGCGGCGGCACCCAGTATGGATCAGACACACCAGCCTCCCGCCGCACCTCCGCCAGCTCGGCTGGCTCCAGCCAGTACTCCATGGCGCCCTCCGCGTTGTGCCGGCGACGGAACCGCTCCGTGCTGCCATCCGGCACCCTTCCGGCCATGTGCTTAAGCAGGTGGTCGAGGAGACCGGTGTCGCCGATGCGCTTACGGGCTTCCGCCCGCAGCGCCTGCCGCATCACCGGGGCGCCGAAGCGGGCGCCACTGGAGCGCATGATCTCTAGCAGGCTCCTCTCCGCCGCCGCGTACCGCTCGGCCGACCACCGGTCCTTGCCGCGCCGAGGGTCGCCGTCTTTAGCCTCGACTTGGCGCTTCTTCTCCTTCTTGGGACTCTTATATGTCTTTTTTTTCTTCTTGCTCTCGTTGCTGGGCTTGTCCTTGCTTTTCTCTGCCTCGTCCCGCTTCCTCTTGCCGTTGATTGAACTCCTATCTTCCTGAGCCGGGCGCTGCTGCTGCTGCTCCTTGACGCTGGCCTCTGTTTCGTAGCCGTCGACGCTGGCGTCCTTGAAAGCATCACGATGCCGGCCAATGTACCTGACACGGCGCCTCGCGCCCCACCCGGCGCCATCGCACTTCAAGGTGGTGAGGAGGCAGGAGCTGGCTGCCGGCGCCTTCGCCTGAGCCGGTGGAGCTTCAGGCGACGACAGCGGCGCTTGGTGGGACGACGCGGTGAAGTCGTAGAGGCAGGGATTGACAAGCCAGAAGCTGTCCTGGTGCATCTGGCCCTCGAGCTCCTGCTCGGCCACCCGGCGGCGCAGGATGCGGGCGGCGTGGTTGCTGCTCATGAAGAAGCGCTCGTCGAGCTCCGGCCCGTTGCTGGGCGCCGGGAAGGAGGAGAAGAAGCTCCGCAGCGCCTGGAGGGACGGGAAGCTCACCGTCACGTCCAGGCTCGTGTACTCACTCACCTACAGAAGATCACATGAAAAACAAACCAGATCAAACACCTCACACTCCAAGCAAATTAATCAAGAAACCGAGAGGCTAGAGCTAGCTGCATTTGGAATCCCAGAAATAAAAAAATCTCACCTTTACCACGCGTATGGACTTGAGATGGATTGGGGATTTGGGGGGCAGCCTCTCGTGGTCGATCTCGTAGAACCCTCCTGATCAGACCAAACCAAACACAACCTTTTAACAACTTGACATGAGCAGAAATGGAGCATTGCACAAACATATGGCCTAGACGAAACGATCCTCACCGGTGTGGTAGGTGGGGATGGCAGATGTCGAGAGGCTCTGTCTGCTCAAAGGCAAGCTGGGGGGTTGGATCTTGGGGTCTTGGTTGCCATCATCCTTGCCATTTCTGCTTTGGCCTGTAGGCCTCTTCTTGTAGTAGTAGTACTTGCTCACCTGTGGCCTCTGTGAACGGTCATACAAGACAGATGTATGATTCGCGTAAAGAGAAGCGGGGGAGCAGAGAGAGACTGAAATGGAAATGTTTTGGGAAGTGGACGTGCGAGTGTGAATTATGTGCAGCGATGCGTACGGGGTTCTCTCTCTTTACACCTATCCACCTATTCATATTTGATCCGAAATTTGAAACCTCCAAAAAATTTGAACTGAATATCCGATTCATGATCCGTTTGATCCTTTGTGTTTCTGGTGATGGGGTTTTCAAAACAAGACCGATGTTGAATATATCTTGACAAGTTTTGATTTTCAAAATTTGAAACATAGTGGAACCTTTATAAAATTCTTAAAATTGTGATAGTGTGTTTGACTTGTTCATGTCGATTTCAATATAGGTTTATATAAATAGATGCTTCTTCGATGTTTCGCACATGTTTCATCGTGTTTTCTAGTACCACAAATGGTTCATTGAGGTTCCGTCTTGTTTTGTAGATGCTTAAAAATTAATACGGATTATGTTCGTGTTTTCTAAGAGATTCGCAAATGTACGCGAGTTGTTTCATTATATTTCATCTATTTATGTAAATCATGTGTTGAAATTGAAAAACACTATCACAATTTTCAGAGTTTCACAAAAATTTCAAAATTTGAAATTCAAATTGTATAAAATATATCCAATATCAATCTTGTTTTAGAAGATCTCATCATCAGAAATACAAAGGTATTAAACGTATTTTAAATCGAACATGTGAGTCAAAAAATTTGGAGGTTTCAAATTTTAGAGTCAAGTTTACATGGATGGATGGTTGTAAGGAGTGAGAAGATAGGTGAGATCAATGTTTAGAGTGATAAGCGTTGTGTACACAACGCTGCACATTCTCGTTTTCGGTGGATGTGCAGTGTGCGTGGGATGGCAAGACCTAGCCTTGTGAAAGAGAAACACCCATCAACATCACATATACCACTGTACCTTCAGAATATTTTGTTTCCTGTTCTTACAGGACAATCTGACAAAGCTGAGACTGGCATCTGCTAGCAAGGTGATTGGTCTGCTCTGCTCCATATATGGGGCTTGTGTATATCTCCATTATTACTTAGAATAGGTGAAAATTCACAGTTCTAATTTGATCCTACGAGTTCAGAATGTTTGTTCTATGCCCATGCATATTAAGAGTTCAGCCTGACGATGATGATACAAGACTTGAAGTTGAGTACTGGTGTCAGCACTTATATTGTCCATGCAAACAACTGGAACTTAAGTATTCAGGGCGAATTAAGAGTAATTAATTCTTCTAGTTGCAACAATAGCTAATGGAGTCAAGCAAATCAATAACAGCAAGTTGATTAAAGCAAGCAAGCTAGTAACAAAAATTTATAGAAAGTGAGACCAACTAGCTAGCTGGTACAGAAAATCAAAGTGACCTAGTTATCAGTCTCTTGTTTTACTCGGCCTACTGTGAAGCTGGTGTAGTCCTCTTATGGTAACTCTAACACGTGTAATATGTTGAAGGATCAATTGCACAAACGACCCAAAAACGTACGGATGCATACATCAGACATAGAACACCATAATAACCTGAGATTGCACCAAACTAGTAAATTAAACAGAAGCATCTTTGGCAACTACTTAAATTGTTTTCAACTACATTCTGCTCATTCAATTAGCAAATCACATTCCTGTTTGCATGGGGATCTATCATGCATGATTAGAGGAGACAAGTAGTACTTCTATCTATTCCATCTCCATCAAAAGCCCACTGCTGCAACGAACTAAACATCAGCTAGCATGTAGATAAAAAAGCTAGGATCTCACATGAAATACAAAATCTCGGATCCTACGTTATGCTGGCTACGAATTTTGGAAACACACATATCCCTTGCGCATGTAATTAAGCAAGCAAGATCACTTCAACGAACCTAGCCAATTAATCCATCAACTTCATTCAAGTAAAAAAGCTAATCAATCCAGTCAGTGACTGACTGCAGCACGAAGTTTATAGCTAGTACCACCACGCAACAGCATCTAGATGCATGTTAAACCATCTCGATCAGTTGTGCATCGATCCCATCGTGAACACCCCCAAAACAACCCGATTAAGCAGCACACAAGCCGGGGTTGCATATCTCTAACCAGACAAGCACATAAAAAGTAGAGCGAAACAATTAGTGCCCAGATCAACAGGAAGGCGAAAAGAAACGAACTGGCAAAAAAGGCGATGCTCTTTCTCGTACGTACGCACGTACCATGGGCGAGTCCTGCAGCTGCAGGTGAGCCGCGGGGGCAGGAGCCACCTTCTCTGATTCCATCTGCCTCCGCGTCAGTGCCTTGTCTGCCGCAACAACAAAAGTCAAATTAACCAACCCGTTGATGGTGCAACGAATAATAGATTTGGCACACGCAAATAAACTGCAAAAAGCTTAATCGAAGCAAATAAATTAACCAGCCGTGATTGGGATGAGAAAAAATAATCCGCAAAACTAAAACCCTAGCCGATTCCTTGCTGCCATCACCGATCAACAGCATACGGGAAAAATGCTTCAAAAAACACGGATTATCACGGCATCAAAATACAGGCCAACTAAAATGATCAGCGAACCAAAGTGAAATACCAACTGCGCAAATGCTCGAACGAGAAAGGCCTCATGCATCAAGCAGCAGCAGCAGCAGGAGCGCATGTGATCGTACTTGTACCTGGTGCTGCTGCTGCGAACGAAAACAAGGAAGGCCTCGAAAGGCAGCGAAAAAACCAACCGAAATCGAAGAGATCGGAAAGGAAAAAAAGAACTCCACGCTTTTGCGATCAGATCGAAGTAGCTTTACTCCCTGCCATGGAATCGCGCAGAGCGGTACGAACTGATCCGCGCTGCTGCGTCTCCGCCCCCTTCCGCCATCGAGCAAAAAAAGCACACAAGACCAAAGAGAGAAGCATGCACCAAAAGGAAAATCTCGCTGCTTTTCGAATCGAAACAGTGGCACAGTGCTGCTGCGCAGCGTGCAGAAGAATCGAACGGATCGCACCGAAAACACCAGAAACGTACTACAAAAAGATGGAAGAGAGAATCCGTGCGTTGCTGGAACAAACTCACCGTGCTGCTGCTGCTGCTTATGAGACGTGGTGGTGCGGATCCGATGGAACTAAGTAGGCCGAAATGGGGTGGAATTTTGTGGGGGAACAAAAATAAATCAAATGAAATGGGTGATGAATGGTGTGTAAGATGAACTGGTTGGATAGATCGCTTGTTCGGATCGATCCAAAAGATGGGAGCTTTGGATGCTAAGCTAGACTAATAATTTCATCGTGGAGGGAGAGACGCATGGATCGAGTGGGGAGCGGACTGGGGTTCTGGCTTCTCCCTCCCACCTCGATCGATCGATCGATCTCGCGTGTGGCCGCGACTAAATACACAGAGAGAGAGAGAGAGAGAGAGAGAGAGCGTGCGAAACCTGCATACGTAGAGAGAAAAAGCATATGAGAGAGAGAGAGAGAGAGGCGGTGTGGGTGTGTGACTTGTGATAGGGGCAGCAGCGCGTGCTGTGTTGTGCTGTAGAGAGAGAGAGTTGTTACGGCGTTTGCTCGGACACTGTAGCAACGGAACGGCCGTTTAGCGCCGTCACGCGCGCACTGGTACACACGGCACTGTACGTCCGTCCTCGATCCGTAGCGAGCCTGCTAATGGTCTAAGATCCCAACCGAACCCCATAATCCACATTGAAAAAAATTTGCCTAGGTTCAAACCGTTTCATCCCCAACGTAACAGTACGGGTTCAAACCGTTTGAGATCGGAATTTTTGAACCCATCTTAAACCAAATAAAACCAAATCAAATCATCCTCTCTCCCAATCCAGCCCAATCTAACCTGTTTTCTTATCTTCATTCGCTCCAACCTATCTAAATCAAACCAAATAGAAACCCAAATCGAAGGACCCATTCTAACCCAAACCATTAGCAGGCTTCGTGAGGGAGGTCGGGTGAGGTCGCTGACACGTGGGCCCTCTGCCACCATGTCAACGTGCTGGCTGTGGTGGGCCCCACTTGCTCCGGTGATGGTATCGGCGCGTGACGTGTGGAGGGGTGGTATATCTGTGGGCCATCCGTGTCGGCGAGCCTGCGCGGCGCGCGGCGTGCTCCACGCGAAAATATTTGGCGGTGGCGCGCGCCGAGCAGCAAGAAGTAAACCACACGTAGTTGTAATATAATTAACGGTGGCAAATGCGAATGTACTAGCAGCAGTACAGCTGCATGCCCTGATGCATGTTACACTTACACGGAGGGAAGCCATCTCATTGCGTAGAGCCTCTCGCACGCTCACACTGGTCCGGAACTGATCGATCGATCACGGAATGTTCTTTCCTGGTACGTGCCGCGCGTGCGCATGCAGTCGTGTGACGCAGGCAGGCATGATCAATCTTCGTGTGCGGCGCTGTTCAATCCCATCAGAGATTGCTCGTGTAATTAATGGAGTACTGTGCAGTGAACTAATGATGATTAATTAATGGGATAATAATCTCTTCTCACCACCCGGCAACACAATCCACCCCGTGGTAATTTAAGGAATTCCGTAATTTAGCTAATGAAATAACGGCCGGGAGTATCATCATTGGGGCACGGGCCCACCTGCACCCCCTTGGTCGATCGCGAACCTACCAGAGTTACCAGACTCCAGACTGGTAGATAGATACTCCATGAGTTACCCTGCCCAAGTATTTCTACTGGAGTACTACTACTCTAACAAAACCACAAAATTGGCCGGTAATTGAACTGGTTAACTCTATGGATTCTAATTCTAGTAACTTTGTATGCACGGGGGCTTAATTTGTGTGCACTTTCTTTGAATGTTTTATGTAAACTGTTCAAGCCGGTATGACAACTCCGTCCTCTTTCTCTTTTCTTACCACCACGGAACGGCCGGGAAGGTAAAAAAAAAGAAGGAGGTATTAACACGACGATTAATTGACAGATGGATGGAGCTGAGCTGACACTTGTCAGAACCGAAGAGATCGTACGTGCGGCTGCGATCGACTGTGTGGTCCAGGCCGGCGGCGGGAGATTCGCAGACTGATCGCGCCTGATCTCTTCGATCGCCTGGTCACTCTCGTACGTTGGATTAGACCTTGCTCGATCTCATGTACCATATATGGTTCGATCGGACCTACGGATGTGCCTTCTCGGTTTCGATCTCTTCTCACCTCTCCCTCTCCGACTTGGCAAACTGCAAAGCTGATCACCTTGCTGCAATCTGTTTTGATCTCCCCTGGATATCTTTTTCGTTCTTGAGTATGTACGTTGTGTTCGATAATTGGCAAATATCTTCCATGTTTATACTAAATATGTCACCTGAGATTATTTTTTTAATAGGAAGAACGCGCGCCACCTGAGTTTGCGTGTTACTTATTTGTCACCTTGAAACACACCTATACGAGACGTTCAACGGTCTACGGTGAGAAGAAAAACTGCAATACGCTTGTTCAGCGGTCAATCGCAGATGAATGGACACTTAACCTAGTGGCGAGAACGAGATTTTTTCATTTTCACCTATCAAAATTTAACTTTAGAATTGACACGATGTGTCGTGTTTAATCAGAATGTAACCATGCACGTACCATGTGTAACCGATAGAGCCTTCAATATTTCTCTGATACGTGCATGAGATATGAGTGTGTATGTGATGGTATTTCTAGCTTCATTGCGTGCCTGGAATATAGGTGCGTGTATAATGCAAATATAATAATACGTGAAATGTATGCGTTTGCCTTGCTGGCGCGAAAAATGAAATGGCAACCAAAGCCGACTCATCCTACACTGGGACGTTTCTCGCGCTCTGCTTTCCCACATGCACCCCGTGCACATTGACCACACGAGAATTACATCCTGACGCGTGCGTATACCTTTTCTGGGAGGGAAGCTTACGCGCGTCGATCGTACACGTACACGCACGTATCGGAGTCGTACTCCTAACATGGGGCGCTAGCTTAATTAGCTGCTTAAAAGCGCAGGCCTCTCACGTGAGACTCGTTTCCCTCGCCTTCCAAATAAAGCCAGCGAGCCTAATTTCCTCGTCCATAGATTGAGAACAGCTCCTGGATGGGGTCCCTCTGTTTCGACTCCCAACGAGGAGAAAAAACGCAGGCAGGGCGCGCCTAGGCATGGACGCCGGCGCCGGAGGAGGAAACTGCGCGGGGCTGGTCGCCGTCGCGGCGGTGTTGGCCGCGGTCACGCTCTCCACGGTGCACTTCTACAGCTGCCTCGAGACGGAATTCAGGAAGAAGATTCAGCTCCAGCACGGTACGTACGCGCGCGCGCGGGCCTGCGTAAATCAACTATGTGCTCGATCTTTGCCCGTCTGTTAATCTGACGCGGATTTGATCGATTTTCAGGTGCCGTGACGAGCAGGGGGACGATGACGGCGACGAAGAAGAAGAAGGTGCGGTTCGCGGACGACGTGGTGGAGCCGTCGTCCAACAGCGAGGAGTACCGGCGAAGAAGCCAGCGGTCAACAGTGCTAGCCGGTCAGACGTAGCTATATATAGCTGGCGCTCGATCCACCGGCCAGCGCTTAGTCTTTTCATTTTCACTTGATCTAAGTCCATGCTAGTTTGTTGAAAGGGTACATATGTTTTCTTTAAAAAAACAGTAACAATTTTGCTAATTAGCTGTCGCTTAAAATTTTTATATCATAAAATTTTCACATTATCTAGCTTAAAATTACAATTTTGACAGTGTGCAATTTTAGCAAAACATTACTATAGTTATTTTTCATGTGGGTTATATATATATCTAGTGGATGAGGATAGTTATGGTTGAATGTTGATCCACAAGCTTTGAAAAGTGATTAAGACAAAAAAATGTTGCTGCATTGTTTTAAAAATAAGTTAAATTTTTTGTCTTTTTTGTGTAGGGCACTCTTGATTATATTTTTGCATGAAATTTTGTGGGTTTGTACATTATAACATGATGAACATCTATGAATTTTTGGAGAATTTTTTGAGATGCACAAATATGAGAATTGACCTAAATCCTTAACTCATGTACCCACATGTACATGTACAAAATCCACTCTCTAAGATTTTTAAAGAAAATCAGACAACATAAAAATAGACAATTCTTGTCTCTTTCTTTATCACCCATACGGTGTGAACTTTGTAATGATCTCTTAATACCTGAGTTTTGTGCATCTTTTGGTGCAGAGATCGAAAAAATATCCTATTTCATTATTAAAAAAAACAAATACATAATTCGATCCAAGGTATATATCTGTAAATCGTTGTACATAACTGCATCCCCTTTCGTACTTTGTTAGTATGCTATACCGTTTGTGGTCGTGCGCACATTCTTCCACATACATAGAATAATTCTCGTACACTGGTCACTCTCAAATGAGGGTCGTAAGTGGTCAATCGATAGAGCCATATGGTCTTGAAAAAGATCGATCCTACCCGCCTTTTTCTTTGGATTCGCTAAACATCAGTCCATCGATTTGCTTCTCGAAATTATTCAATTATTCAGACCTCGAACCTCTTTAGTGGCACCATTGAAGGCTGCCCCCCCCTCCCCCTCAAACTCTAGAGGTAGGGCGGAGGCAGTTGGGCATGAGACGGAGGATGAATGGTGGTGGGGACGCTAGTCAATGATCTCAGATGATGATAGGACCAAGGGCTGTGTCAAATCTGAGGATTGCTCCATCGAAGATGATGATGAATAGCATCAACCAGGGTGGCGGTGGGTGGATAGAGGGGTGCATTACTGGTAGGGGTGGAGTCGAACAAAGATCATTTATTATATCCTATACCGTATTATTTCGTTGGATTCAGAGTCGAAGCGGATAATTTTGGATGTCAAAACTCTCTCATCGTATTCTATGCTGATCAGATTCAACACCATATTAGATCGAAAATTATCCCGCACTTTCTTCTTCCTCATCACTGGTTACTAAAGGCACTCAAATGAAGGTGTTTCAATGGTTATTGCTCCCACTATATCCTACACCACAATTTTGCCTTATTGAAATTCGAAACGTATAATGTCCGAATGTGATATCTTTTACCCTATTCTATACCAACATTTCACCTCTAGCCACTAGCGCCTCCACGCCGACAACTGTGTTGGCAGACTACAATGATAGTAGAGGAGTCACGGGTGGGCCTTAGCGACGAGGCGTTGCACTGGTGGCGGTGGGGTTGGAGTCTAACCTCGGGTACTGGCTCAAGATGTAGCACTAGGGAGGGAGTGGATCGGTTGGATTGAGACAAAAGGGTTCAAAAGTTTCATTCGATTTTGGAGGAAAAATATTCAACCGATTGATCCACGGTCAATGCATCCTTTCTTTTGGAGAACAAATCACATGGTGTTCCCTTGGATCAAACACGATATGATTGGAGTACATATGTGTTCTCCGTGAGAAGGTCTGATTGCCGATGCTCTGTGAAGCACTATGGCCTCACATAAAATCGTAGTGTTGTAGGGTGCGTTTGGTTGGAGGGATTTGGTGGGATGGGGTGGATCCATCCAGTTTTTTGAGGCAGCTTGGGGTGTTTGGTTGGATGGATAGGGTCGCCCTCGGGGGAATATTCCCTCAAGATGCTGGATGAAGTGAACTGGCAAATTTGGTCGGATGACCTGAGCCTAATTTCGTCTAATCACGTTTAGACTTACTAATCACATTTATTTTTTTGCTAATCGCGTTTAACTCATTTTTTTTTGCCCGATGCAGCCCGAACTCCGGCCGGCCGCTCCTCCCCGCTGGCCGGCCCGAGCTCCGCCGCCCCGCGAGCTCCCCGGCCCCCGCCTCGCCGCTCCCGCACGAGCTCGGCCCCCGCCCGGCCCCGCCCAACCTCGGCGCCGCCACTCCGCTCCCCGCCCCGCCTCGACCCCGCCGGCCCCCGCCGGCCCCCGCCACGCCACTCCCCGCCCGACCTCGGCGCCGCCGCTCCGCTCCCCGCCTCGCCTCGGCCCTGCCGGCCCCGCCCGGCCCCGCCTCGGCCCTGCCCCGCCGTTCTGCGCCCCACCCGAGCTCCCCTGCCACCGGTGGTGAGAGAGAGGAGAGAGGATGGAGAGAGAGAGGATTAGGGAAAATATGGTGAGGTGTCACTGACGTATGGGACCCGTATGTCAGTGGCTCATCCAATAGAACTCATCCAGTTTTAGCCAAACAGAAATTTGGTCCATCCCATCCACGAACCAAACAAAAAATTGTCTCATCCCAACCACAAAAAAAATGGATGGGTTCATCCCATCCCACCTTGCCCTCCAACCAAACGCACCCGTAGTGGAGGCGCATCTGTGTCCTAACGGCACGAGCCATTTTTTCCAGGAACGTTAGGCACGAACTGATCTTGTTCGGTGTACCCGACCCGACCAACTCTCGTCTCGTTCATCAGGGAGGAAGCTATATATATGGGCTTCTCGGGCATGTAAAATGGCCCACCAGTTCAACCCAGCAAACCCTCTCGACGCCACAGATGTGGCACGCCGCCATGCACGGACGAGAGGTGGCGCCAGCGACTTGGCTCAACTAGCGGACTCGCCACCGGGCACGACGACGCACGAGACGGCCCTGGCGAGTGCAAGCAACACCGGAGGCTAATTCGTCCAAGATTTGGTCGGTTCTTGGCGTACCGATAGAAAGATCACGAGAGGGTTTGCAAACGTTCGGTTCGTCAGAACTTTCATATAATCACGAGACAATTTTGTTGCCCTTCCTCCACACGTACGCCACATTGCTGCTGCCCTTGTTTCCACCTCCCATCCGATCGATGCCACCAGGCACCAGCATCGTCGCTACCGTTTCCATGCATCGGTGTTGCCCTTGCCAGCCACCACCCTTAAAAACGTACATGCTAATTGATGAGGGACCGTACCACCCACATTCGAGTGCCTCTTGGCTCAAATTTGGCATATTTTTCTACTTTATTAATTAATAGAACTAATATTTCCTTGGACGCATTCCATCTATTTCCCTAAAAAGATTGTACGACTTGGGAGTCTCTAATGGTTCAATGGAAATTTTTACAAATTTCATGTGTTAAAACTGTCCACTTTAAAGTTTTGGATTCTCAATTTGAATTTTGAAGCATAACTGTTTTGAAGGAGGGTGGGAGTTGTGTTGGAGTAATTTTGAGAAGGTGGACGTGTGTAAGAGGTGGCCGTCGATCCTTCCAAAGGTAGAGAATCTGTGTCACACAAATTAGGGCAACACACACCGGGCAGCTCCTCCCACAAAACATGCGTGCGCATGCATGTCTGCTGCTCTGCTCGGGTTTGCGTTCCGTTTCCAGCTTTCCTGCTCGAATTGCCTTACCGCTCATATTAATAATGGAGAGAGAGGCCGGCCGGTTTCGGCGCCGCCATGGCCGCCCATGTAAACCCATTTAAGCGCTACCCTCGTCATCCACCCACGCCTTCCTCTCCCAAGGCATCCCTTTCCCTGGCGGGCGATCCATGTGGCCGCGGCGCCAGCTCTAAGGCCACCCGCCCGCTAGCGCGCGACTCGACGTCTCGCCATGGCCACCCGCTCCAGCAAGGCCCACCACCGCGCCGAGGCCTCCGCTCCGGCGACCTCGGTGGCCGTGGCGGCGGCGAGGGCGCAGGACAAGCCGCCGCCGGCGCTGAGGCGGTCCGCGGCCTCCCCGCCGCGCCGCCAGCTGCAGCAGCACCACCATCATCAGCATCCGCGTCAGTATCAGCGCTGCGACAGCGAGCGGATCAGGCAGCCACGGTGTGGCGAGGTGGCCGGCGGCACGGCGGCCGGGTGTGCCGCGGTGTGCTGCTGCTTCCCCTGCGCGATGGTGGAGGTCGTCGTACTCGCCACGGTGCGCGCGCCGGCCGCGTTGTGCCGCCGCGCGGTCCGGGCTCGCCGGCGCCGGCGCTCGGCCTCCGCGGGGCAGGCGGCGGACATATACGAGCTCCTCGTGGACGACGGCAGCGCAGCCGAGCCCGGGGATGCGGTGGTGGTGTGGCCGGCGATTAAACCGGCGGAGGAGACGGGGGAACTGGAAAAGGAGGTGTGGGCAAGGTTCTATGGCGCCGGCTTCTGGAGGAGCTCGTCACAGCTCGGCGACGAGATCAGATGATCGGAGCAGATCGGCGGCTCCGGCGATGCATACGCGCGCTCCGCTTCTGCGGGTTTCTTGATCCTTGCTCCGGTTCCTTCGTTTTCTTTGGAATGGACCAACGTAGAGGAGGAAACAGGAACCACGTGTGTCATCTTTTTGATCGATACAGCGTTCTTGTTCTACCTTTTCTCCTTTTCTTTCTTTTTCCTTTATGGGAGTCCTCTAGAAGGGAAAAAAGTTTCTCTTCTTTAATTCCAAATGTATGCAATTAAGTGTATATATTGAATCACGTGTTTAACAAAAAAAGTTTACTTCAAAAAGAGAAGAAATTACTTCAAAAAGAGAAGAAAAAATATACAATGATAACACACGGTCACACACTAGTCCTCTATAAATAGGTGCCTTGTTTTCACACGGGAAAGGCAGGTGCTCTACCAATTCATAAACTAGGAAAAACAAAAAATACAAATGTTTATATACAAGATTGGATCATCCAAAGAGTTTATATCGCTGCAACAAAAGCCAACTTCCTCTTCTCTAAATCCTCTTTAAGTACGTATACAACATCTAGCACAGTTCTACAGGTGCCGTAGAAATTCTCCGATTCATCTTCTTTCACATGTTTCAAAGCATATAAACCGTGACCTCACCAAAGAGCTTTCTTTGGGGGTTGTCCTAAGCTTGGATGCTGTTATCCCACCAGTCTGCGAGGAATGATGGAGTATCAGGGTCGAAGCAATGGAGAGCCATGTGGAAATGATGCCCCCCACTCCTTTGGAGAAGAGGCAACCACGTGCAAAGTGCTCATTTGTTTCAAATTTCGCGGATCACAGCATGCAGATCTGCTCGTGAAGTCACCCCAAATAGCAAGCCGATCAGCAATAAGGGCTTTTCTACAGGGAAGGAGCCAGGAAAAGAGCTTACACTTGGCTCCGCCTTAGAGAACCACACCTTGCTTGCCACGAAGGGCGCCTAGGCATCACTGAACTAGAATTTGTAGTCGAGTACTCCCCACTGTCGCACCACCGCCACACAATGGTGTTTGGGGTATTGGGGTCGAGTTGAACATCTTGAAGTAACGACCACAGCCTGATGTACTCCCGGACTTGTGAGGTTGAGGTGATGGCACAAAGGGAGTGCATCCAAGTGTTATCGTGTAGCTCTTGTTACATAGACTGTCGTTTCCTTTTGGCTATGGCGAAAATTGATGGCACCATATCTTTTGGAGCCGCACCTTCCAATCATCTGTCAAACCAGAAACTGATTATAGCACTATCAATTAACATGATGTTTGTGGCGGCCCTAAAACAACAAAGTGTAAGATGATTCATTTGTCCATATGATTACATGCGCGCGTGTTTGTCTGCTATGTTCTTCACCTTACAAATTGAACGGTCACCCTAATGGTCTAAATTTATGGTAAAGATTAGAACATATCGATTGTGTGGCTGGAGCAGTGGGCCGAAAATTTTGACAGATGTAGAAAAAGCCGTTCTAAATGGATTTTTAGGAAACCAGGTTTTAATAGCTTTTCTGTTAATAATAGGTTTATAAGAAACCACGTTTGGATTAATAAAGGCTTAAACAGGGTTTTACAAACTGTGTTTGGTTGGATTACTTGAGGCCCTTGCGCTCGCTCTCTCTCTCTCTCTCTATGTCGCTCGTCTCCCTCAAGACGCACCGCTCCCTCCACTTTTCTCATTTCCTGTCACCCCTCAAGGCATCTTGCACTCTGCGTTACTGACCAAACACCTTTGCCTCTCAAATCCTTCGCCGCCGGCCACGGCCGCCGCTCCCCGCCGCGCCGGCCGGAGCGGAGATGGGGTACATCGCGGCGCACGGTGTGGAGACGTTGAAGTACGTGCTCCAGCCTTGCTTAAGCTGCTGTGTCACCTTCTTCCCGTGAGTCCCTCCCTCCTGCCCGCTGCAACCCCCTACTCTGCTGCCCCTCGCCTCACGTGACTCTTTTCCCTAGCGTGTGAATATTACTGGTTAGCATGGCAAGGTGAGTAGGTGTCCGTGTTTAATCGTGTAAGAGTATATAGGCTAAAGAGTATTACAGGTCGTTTGGCACCCAGGTATTGGGGGCGGAATCAAGGAATTGGAATTCAATTCTACAAGTCAGGGTGTTTGGCTGCCACCGGAATTGGAATTGCTAAATCCAGACCAAATTCCACCAAGTAGTTCTATAGTTAAACACGATTCCTAAGTAGAAGACGTCATTTGTTTGGAATCGCAAACCGTCTCCCACTCCGAGCTCTCGTGATGGCGCTCCCTTCCCTCGCCGCTGGCAAGTCTCTCCGCTGCAGTTGACCTCTCCTCCTCCAGGTACGCCTCCTCCCTTCCTCCCTTGGTCTTCCCTGCCTCTCCTTTCTCTCCTAGGGCACCGTTGCCTCCTCTCTCTTCTCAACCTAAAAGCTCAACGATTTGATATGGATCCACCTCCGATGCAGACCGCTGAGGACCCGCCGGATCCGGCTACGTGCGTCCGCCGGAGAGGATAGGAGTGCCCTCATCAGCACCTTCCCCCACACCTGCCTCATCTCTCCTCAGAACTCTCCACCGCCTGTACACTGCAAGGTATATACACGTCTTTCTTCTTTTCTTTCAGGTAATGTCGCTGATGCGGATCAGATCCATGGTCGTGTATGCATGGTCTTTACATAAACTAGCCTAATTAATTTCAAGTAGTACTGCTGATAGCAGGTTGTTGTATTACCTGTAAGCTGGCGTTTACATGTGCAGCACTTTTCCTATGGATACCTAGAGATACTTCTTCCAACTCATGTGTTTTTGTCTTTTTATTAACTTTTGGTATCAGCTTAGTAGCTACACTTTGAATCTCGGGTTTCTATATTTAATTTCCTAGGGTTGCCATCCAAACGTGTTCTGGAATTCATTTCATTTAACATTTCCAAGTGGCAGCCAAACAGAAAAAATGGAAAAGGAATCCAATTTCTACCAATGCAATTCAAGAAATGGTATTTGAATCCAAATGAATTCATAAATTCCAATAGACAGGTGCCAAACGAGGTGTTAAGGATTTACTTGGGGAACTAGGGAATATGGGAAACGTGGCATAAGCTATCAGCACAAAATCATTTCTGAAGGAACATTGAAAAGAAGGGCAGGCACTAAATCAGAGAAAATTTAGTATGGCCGAAATCTGGTTGTTATATACTCCCTCCGATTGAAAATATAAGTTCTTTTAGCCACAAGAATTAAGAGTGATGGTGAAATATCAACATTGTCCTTCAATCATTTCTTTGTCCATCTTTTTCCCTTCCAAATACCATTACTCACCTCCTCGCAAAAAAAATATACCATTACTCACCATATTGAAGCATGCGATATTTATTGTATTAGAAGTGCAAACTAGAAAGTCCATGCATGGCTAAAAGTGCATTAAAAGTATAGAAATATTTGTATTTTGAGAAAAGTTTAAAAGGCTAAAATGACATCTATTTTGAAATGGAGAAGTAATACTGTATGGATAAGCAAGTTGTTTTTTTATACTACCTTAACTTTGCAAGTTACTCTTATACTGATTACTGCTGTAACTTTCAAGTAATATATTTTTGGCTAGTTGTAGCTTTCAAGTTCTTCAATTATGCAATTCTGCCATGTGCTTCCTTGTGTTCTACTGCTTACAACTCTAGCTTGAAATGGTTACAGTATAGCGTCCACAACTTGCAAGACATGGTAGTGGGGGAAGGGTTCTAGTTTGGAAAGCCACTGTCATTTGGTTCTACGACAGAGTCCAAGGCTACTTGCACTTCAATACCTCCTCTATGCTATAATTCTGCACATTATGAAGCAGAAAATGTGCACACGAGTTTTGGTGATTTTGCTACTGTACAATGTAATACATCAAGATCTAATATTGCTTGAGGCATGCATACGATCTTTTATCACGGTATATTGCAACGCCAACATTCAAGGCAAATACTAACATGTATTACATAATTTGATATTTATGGATGGCTGATCTTACGATGATGAAGCTTCGAAGGTCGACTGAAGGTGATGGAAACCCGTCCAGGACCAGGGCGTCGTCTCCATAGCCGCCGCTGGCCGGCCGAGTTCTTATGATCTTGTGGAGTAGTAATGCATCCACAAGTTTGTTACACAATCCAAATAAGGTGATTACAGGAATCAGGTTTTGTATAGACGTGATTACAGGAATCTGGTGTACGAAGTTAAAAAATATATTGACCAATAATTTTTTTTGACAGTGGCAGTCGGGTCGTAGTGGAGACAGAGAGGAGGCGATACGCGTGTGTGACTGCGTTGCTGCCCTCTGCTCTACTCCGAGAATCAGCGGATTAATTGGAACTGGGCTTGGGTTGCCACGCTGCAGAAGTGGAAGAAGTAACTCGGCTTGTGCTGCGGGACAGAATTGGGTTACGGAGTTGGGCTGCGGGAGATAGGGAGGCCTCGGAGGGTTTAATTGGCCTGTTGGGAGCAATTTATCACATATATTGATATTACATAGGCATTGTATATGGTATATAGTTAATTTTTTGGCAAAAAACCTGCCCATGGCGCATAGAGACGGGGATTGTTATGAATTTATCTGAAGTTTAAGGCAACACTTTGTAATAATCAACCGTTGGGTGTGCGCATCCTCGGGTCCAGGTGTCGGAAGAACTTTTTATTTCACTGTTCAAAACTAGGCTGCACACGCTTTGGTCCTGAACAATGCTTAACATTGTGCCTGGCCTGAGCCTTTGGCCGGGGCGAACTGCCAATGACGGGCGTACTTCCGTGCTACTAACTCAATCTGGGCAATTACTTAGAAACCAAAGCATCAAAAACATTTCAGGCCGAGGTATTTTGCCAAACTGTAGGGTTACTTGCCGGGCCAAGGCTTTCCGTTCCCGGCAAAACCGTTTTAATACTAGACATATATTTTTCTATGGACAAGATCACACGTGAAATGGATGCAAGCGTGTAGCGATGTAAATATATAGCACGTTTCAGTGGTTTGAAATCCGCCTGCTCGATCACGTCACTCCATTTCTCTCAGGAGATGTGTCACGTTTCCCCTGCTTATTAGGCCAACTTCGTAGTTAATGGAGCAGTCGTAGAGGCTAATTGTGCATCGTGCCGCTGGCCTAGAGACTTCATCAGTACTGTCACTTCCCAATTGATGGTCGCACGAACAGCCAGCTGTGCCCGCTGGTGCCGGCCGTGCCTGTAATTAACGGCAAACGGGCGTTGATTAATTGATTACTTCTCATTCTCCAAGAAGTGATCGGTGTCCATGGAAATTAAACAAGGTGAGTGAGTGATTAGTGATCATTCCGTATGTCGATCTAGCACTGATTAATTGTTAAGCTAAACACTGCAGGCAGATGCATATACAGCTAGGCCTGTTTAGGAACGCACAAACTCGGTGAAAGTCTTTTACCTCCTAAAGTATAGTAGTAGTATTAGTAGCAACGGATCGAACAGAGGCTGATGCGAAGAAGAAACACGTACGCATGGAATTGGATATATACCTGGGAGAGGGAATTTTTTTTCATGCAAAACATGCAAGAAACGGCGGATTCTGGCACATTTATCTGCTTGGCATATATCTAACGACCTAACTCCTGCCAAGCTTCTCCATCACAAGCAACCTCTGCCAAATCTACGTGCCTTCCCTCCGCAACCCGGACGTTATAAATACGCCTCTCGAGCTCCCTTCGTCTCCATCAATCCATCGATCACTCCTGCTCTTTTTCTCCCATCAAACACCAAGCAAGTCGGTCACTACGCTTCTTCGATTCATTCACTCTCCAAATGGTGTCGACTATGACCAAGCTCGTGTGGTCCATGGCGACTCCCCTGCTCCTACTGTTCTTGCTGTCCATGAGCAATGCCAGCCCGGCCAACGAGACTGAGCAGAACGTCTTCATCCTCGACAACTACGGCGCCCATGGCGATGGCAAGCACGACGACACGCAAGCGCTGGCCAAGGCATGGAAGGCGGCCTGTTCCTCTTCGCGGCCGGCCGTGCTGCTCGTTCCCAGGGGGAAGAGCTACCTGCTCAAGTTCATCACTCTCTCTGGCCCATGCAAGTCCAGTGTCGTCTTCATGGTGAAGGGCGCGCTGGTGGCTCCTCGGAGCAGGTCGGCCTGGAGCGAGAACAACAGGAGGCACTGGATCGTGCTCCACGGCGTCACTGGCCTCACCGTCACCGGCGGCGGCACCATCTACGGGAACGGCGAGATCTGGTGGAAGAACTCGTGCAAGATCAACAAGGCTCTTCCATGCAAGGAGGCGATCCAACGGCTTTGACGTTCCACCTCTGCAAAAATCTGACGGTGGAGAACCTAAAAGTTGTGAACAGCCAACAGATCCATATGTCGGTTGAGGATTGCAGCGACGTGCTATTGGCCCGCCTGTCCATCACGGCGCCCTGCACGAGTCCAAACACTGATGGTATCCACATCACCCGCAGCAAAGACGTGCAAGTCAGAGACTGCACCATCAAGACTGGTGATGATTGCATGTCGATCGAGAACGGAACTCATAATCTTCATGTCACGGAAGTTGTCTGTGGTCCGGGACATGGAATCAGCATTGGAAGCTTAGGAGACGGCAACTCGAAAGCCGAGGTTTCTGGAATTAAAATCGACTCGGTACAATTATATGGTACAACCAACGGTGCTCGGATCAAGACATGGCAGGGAGGGAGCGGGTACGCGAAAGATATCATATTCCAGAACATGTTCATGGACAACGTGCAAAACCCAATTATCATTGACCAGAACTACTGCGACTCGGCTAAACCATGCAAGAAACAAGATTCAGCAGTGGAGGTCAGCAATGTAGTCTTCAAGAACATTAGAGGGACAACCACTTCCAAGAATGCCATCAAGCTGACCTGCAGCAAGAATGCCCCATGTTCTGACATTGCTTTGGAGAACATTGATCTGAAAATGGAGGGCAGCAAGGATGACATAGAAAACACTTGTCAGAATGTAGAATGGCGAAAATCAGGAACTGTTGTTCGAAGGCCCTGCTCTGCCAAAAACTAAGCGGGGAAGTCGAATAGATAGGTTTAGTAGCATGTGTAAAGAGTGTATAGAGCTGGGAGCTGGGCGTGAGGGATGGCCCGCTCCGACCTCCCCGGCGTTCCGTCCATGACAGGATTCTGTAGGCACCGAGCGACAACTCCGACGACGAGCGTGATCGCAGCAGGAGCCCTGCGCGCGTGCGCCAACCCTCTGGTTGGGACGTGCCGCCGCGCAACAGCTCAAGAGACAGAGGACGGCGCCACCACCCAAGAGGAAGCAGAGGACACAACCCAAGGAGCGGGGGAAGTCGACAGAGAGCCCACAAGACGTTCCCCTCTGGCCTGGCAGGGATGTACAGCGATGAGGGAGACGAGCAGATCACAGGTGACCCTATCATGCAGATCCATAATCGAGATCGCTCCCGCTCCCCGGAACGATTCCCGTTCCCGTTCAAACAGCAGCCGTGCATTGAAGAGCAGCTCCTACAAACTATGACGCGGGTCCAAGCGCTGACCCTGACGAACGCTGACCCGATGAACGACGAAGCACTTCTGCCCCCTCCACCGCCGGCTAGAGAGCCACCTGCAGAGACGGAGGACCATGTCGACCATGTCGAAGCACCGACGCCTGACACCGACACAGGAGGCTCAGAGATGGATGAGGGCATGACCCTAGCTGCGTTTCGCCAACAGCTCACTCGCCAGATACCACCTCCGCTGATCCCCGCAGCTCCACCTGCGCCGATTACTCGGAGTAAGGCAAGGAAGGCCGAAGCAGCGACAAACCCCAACAGGAAAAGCACATCAGACAGCATCCCCACAATGGAGAAGGCTCGCCTACTCCTCATGAAGAAGCTCGGCATCCTAGCAGCAAACAACGACCCAGGAACCGCAGACTTCGAGCGTTACAAGGAATTGTTCAAGGAACCCCTCAATGAATCTACCATACAGGCCTTTGCCGCTCTAGCAGGTATCCTGGGGAAGATCGACGTCACAGAGGTGCTCAAAGCCACGGCTTGAGTGCGGTCGCCGCGCTAGCCTTCGTGCCATACCATTATCTCTTATGAATTCAACACGTTGTACCCTAGGATCCTCGTGTTGTTTAGGCGCAGGTCCAGTTCCAGGTCTACTCCATGAGCAGAGGTGTAACAGACTTGTTATCAGAAACAGTTGTAATAGACTTGTTATCAGAAACAGGTTGTCGTCCTTATGCGGACTAGTCCCAGGTTTAACTCTGAGCTCTCCCCCAATTTGGTGCTGTAACAAACCTGATTTCAGCTTCAGGCCTACGTCGATACTTAGCAGATCACTTCATTACCGCCTCGGCTTATTGCTTGTTTGGACGAGCTCACCCCTAATCGCTCCCCTGCTGATTACGACCCGCCTTCGCCGCCCCGCCCTTCCATCCCCAACTCTCAGAATATCACAGCTCCTCCGACCCGCACGTCCAGCCAGGCAAAACAGATCACGCAAATAGGGGATGGCCGTAGTTTCCTAATGGCACACAGCCAGCTTAAGCTGATGTCATGGAACATACGAGGCCTGAATACTGCCGCGAGGAGAGATGTAGTACGAGAAGCGATCAACCAGAATGGCGCCACAATTATTTGCCTATAGGAAATGAAGCTAAGCTCAGTAGACGACACAGATATCCTACAGATTCTAGGGCCACGTTTTGTTGCTAACTACTGCACTCTCCCAGCAGTTGGAACTCGGGGAGGAATCATCCTCGCCTGCGCAGACAGTTTCTTCGCTCTAAATTCTATTTGCCTAGCAACGTTCTCCATCACAGCTAACATCAAACAGATCGAGAACAACCTAGAATGGACCTGCACGGTCGTATACGGACCACAATCTGAACAGGATAAGATGACATTCCTCCAAGAGCTTAAAAATACTAAGCCCATCTCCCTACCTAAATGGCTCATCGTTGGGGACTTTAACCTAATTCTGAAGGCTACAGATAAAAACAATAGTCGGCTCAGCGCCAGAACAATGGGCGCATTCAGAGCAGTGGTTGACAGCCTACACCTCAGAGAGCTGCGCCTACACGGCCGAGACTTCACCTGGTCAAATGGGCGCCACAATCCCACTTGCACTAATATTGACAAAATGCTGTGCTCAACAGACTGGGACATCGAGTTCAGTAACTCACACCTCCAGGCTTCTTCGACAATGATATCTGATCATTGTCCGCTACTGCTACTAGGAGCGAGAAGGGCATCAAAGATTACTTCGTTCAGGTTTGAAAACTGGTGGTGTTCTATTCCCGGAATAAATCAGGTGATTCACGACTATTGGCAGAAGACAGCGACACGCACAGATGCCATCACCCGGCTACACATCAAGCTGTCCAGGCTAGCCAAAACGCTACGTAAATGGAATTCAAACCTCATTGGCAATACTCGAATGCAATTCGCAGTGGCCTCAGAAATCATCTCACAGCTTGACAGGGCGCAGGAATCAAGAAGCTTAAGCGAGAGTGAATCTATTCTGACAAAGAAGCTCCAGGCCAGGCTACTCGGTTTAGCCGTTATACAGAAGCTAAGATACAAGCAAAGAGCAAAATCTCAGTGGATCAAACAGGGCGATGCAAACACAAGTTTTTTCCATCTTAAAGTCAACTCACGCAAAAGAAGAAACGTCATTGCCTCATTACAGATTAATGACTAGATAGTGTACAACCAGAACGCGAAAATGTCCTACATAGCTGATCACTTCTGTTCGATCCTTGGAACCAAGAAACAGAGACTACACACCCTTAACTGGGAGCTCTTGCAGTTGCAGCGTCATGAGCTAAATCACCTGGAGGAAGACTTGACAGAAGAAGAGATCCTTAATGCGATAAACTCAATGCCAAACGACAAATCTCCGGGACCCGACGGGTTCACAAGCCGCTTCTTTAAAATGTTCTGGGGAATCATCAAGGGAGATCTGATACAGGCGGTGAACCAGTTCTGCTATCTCAGAATTGAGAGATTAAACTTGCTTAATAGTGCAGAAGTGGTACTGATCCCAAAGAAGAAACATGCGACAAAGATTAGAGACTTCCGCCCGATTAGCCTCATTCATGCTTTCAGCAAAATCATAACTAAGATCATGGCCAACAGACTAGGGCCAGAGTTGGAGTCCATCGTCTCGACGACACAGAGCGCCTACATCAAAAAACGAGGAATCCAAGACAACTTCATCTTCACCCAAAACACCATCAAATCGCTGCACAAGAACAAGATCCCAGGGCTCTTTCTCAAATTAGATATTCAGAAGGCGTTTGATTCTGTAAGTTGGGAATACCTCTTAGAGCTTCTTCAGAACTTGGGCTTCGGCCCAAGATGGACAGATTGGCTCGCCTGCATTCTAGCTTCGTCCTCTAGCTGCATCATAATAAACGGTGAACGTACTCAGCGTACATGGCACCGCAGAGGGCTTTGACAGGGCGATCCGTTATCCCCCCTCCTCTTCATCCTAGCGATCGACCCCCTTCAGAAGCTTTTGCTCCGAGCGATACAGGCTAACCTAATCAAACCAATGGCGGGCATTGATAACGAGTTGAGAATCTCTCTCTATGCAGATGACGCAGCCACAAACCCGCAAATTTCTGAAATACAGACCATCCAAACCTGCCTCCAGATTTTTGGTGATGCAACGGGCCTTCAAACCAACATCTAGAAAAGCTGCATCTACCCGATAAGATGCTCACAGGCTAATACACAGAACGTCACGCAAAATTTTCAAGCGCAGCTGATGCAGTTCCCATGCACCTACCTCGGCCTTCCCCTTCACACTTCCAAGCTTCGGAGGACCGACATGCAACCGATCTTCGACAAGCTGGCCTCCAGACTAGCAGGATGGAAAGGGAAGATGCTTTCAAGAGCAGGGAGATTGACGCTCATAAACTCAGTTCTATCACCCTGCCTAGTCTACTTCCTATCGGCTTTCAAGCTCGACAAATGGGCAATAAAAAGAATTGAGAAGATCCTCAGGTCCTTCCTTTGGAGAGGAGAAGAGAACTGCTCTGGGGGCCATTGCCTGGTCAACTGGAAACAGGTTAGCAGATCAAAATCCCTAGGAGGTTTGGGCGTCAAAGATATTCAGAGGTTCAGTGCAGCACTCAGACTTCGCTGGTTATGGGGCGAGTGGAACAGCATAAGGAAGCCTTGGTACGGCCAACAGACACCTTGTGATGAAATGGACAAAACCGCGTTTGATGCCTCCACCATTATCCATATTGGAAACGGACAAACAGCGAAATTCTGGACCTCTAGATGGCTCCACCATGCCGCTCCAAGTGAGATTGCCCCGGATCTTTTCGCGCTAATCAGCAGGAAGCACAGGACAGTTGCTTACGAGCTGCAAGACAACAGGTGGATGAGACCACTTCGTGCTATCCACACGACTCCGCAGGTGCATCAATTCACCACGCTCTGGAACCTCATCCAGGAAGTACAATTAAATGCCCAAACGCCAGACCGCATAACATGGCGCTGGACAGGAAACGCCCAGTACTCTGCCAAATTAGCTTACGAATTCCAATTCACAGGAACATACACCAAATTTGACGCCTCAACCATATGGACAGCGGAGACAGAGCAGAAAGTTAAAATCCACATTTGGCTTCTCATCCAACAGAAAATCCTCACAGCAGACAGACTGGAGAAACGAGGATGGGAAAATGGTTCGACATGCACCCTGTGCGGGATCCACACGGAGACAGCCCTACACATCACCATCGGCTGTGCGTTTGCCAGACAAGTGTTACGCAGAGTGGCTACAATGAATGAGATTACCACTGATGCTCTTCTTCACTCCAACCAAGACAACCTCTCTGCATGGTGGCACTCCTGCTGTTTGACGGTGACGAAGAAAGATAGGCGAAAGTACTATGGCATCATCACCTACGCGCTCTGGAATATTTGGAAGGAAAGAAACGCTCGCATCTTCAGTAATGTATTCAGCGATGTTCACAACGTAGCGCTTAAGGCGCAAGAGGATATAAGAGCCAGGAGGCTTGCATTCTGCAGAACTTCAAGTGACACCGGCAACCCCCTTCCTAGCTGAACAGGAGTAGTAGCAGTAGTAATAGTTCCCGTTTTTCCGTTTCTCCTTTTCGTTTTCGTTCTTGCTGGTTTTCCATGTATTTGAGACATCTTATTTTTCATTAGCTTCTATCTATGAGAGAGGCAGAGCTCCTGCTTGATTTTTCAAAAAAAAAGAGTGTATAGAGTCAGAAAGAACCAGTCACTTGTGCATAGATAGTTCAAGTCCTCTCGGGAAATCTAGCAAGTTTAAGGTAAAATATGGTTTTATTGTCAAGGCGATCTTGAATCCAGAAAGTTTACAACATCAAAATTGTCCTTTACATCGAGCTATCCTAAAAAGGGCACAAGAATGAGCCATTTCTTTTACGTTGGACGAATAATGAGGAGGCAGAAGAAAAGGCAGTGCTACAATCGGGCCTACGTACGCAGCCCAAAACAGCCCCCGGCCGACTAATCCAACATCTAGGCAACCCTACGATGTGCATGCACATACGGCCCTACGATATTAGTATTACAAGATATGGCCATTACAGCACCCGTCTCCTCCGTGCTCGATAGATCTATATATCGTGTTTCTTGTGACGAGACGAACGATGAGCTGAGTATCTAGAATCGGTTTGAACTGTTGCGTTCTGTGTACAGACAAGCCACAAAAATACAAGACCCATATGGTGCAAGTATACATATTTCCGTTTTAACTAATTATTAGTTGTTTGAAACTTTCGCAAATCTAAGTCACTAAAATTTACACATTATTTTACCCAAAATTGCATTCCTGAAAATATATATTTTTATTAGTGAAAAAATATTATAATTTTAAGTCTGCAAGTTATATTAGAGTAAGATAGAGATGAAAATGATTGGATGTTGATCCAAATAAAACAATCACCTAGAATTTAGAAAATTCAGCACACCGTAAAATAGACGATCACATATATTTCGGATACATGCTAAGAAATGCGGGAATCTAATGCGATGTTGCTTTGTTCCGCGTATGCATGCAGCTTAGTTAATTTACCGCCGCATGCACTGGGTTGTCGTCTCAACGTCGTTGCTTGTAGATAATATATTCGTCGGCTAGCTGGGCGCCATGTCAAGCCCAAGTACGTACGCGTACTTGCATTTGTTTGTCCGATCAATCCATCATCGATCCTCAGGTGAGGGCGAGCTGAGGCTAGGCCTGACCACGTCGACGCAGGCCTCACTTTATTCGATAGGCGCCTTCTCGATATCGATGCTGCTTCCTTCCTATACGTGCGTACGTACGTATGTACTGGCTGCAGCTTCCTGCTGCAATCATGCACGTTGTTGGGACATGCATGGAAGAATATACTCAAACTCGTACGAGTAGATACACATGCGAGATTAGGTCTTAGTCTCTTAGGCGGATGGAATCTCGAAGCAAAATGAGAAGATTGGTGCGGTGTCTTCTGTTTGTCCTAAAGGAAATAAATATGCTCTGGGTTATTTGGCATATGCATTTCCTCGATCTTGCAACAACAAACGGTACCACTCTGCTGCCAGCCTGCCATTCTCTCAAAACTACGCAACGCGAGTACTGAAAACGAACAACCATTAAAGGCCAAATAGTAATCAAGAATTAAAGCATGCATGTAGCGCCCACAGTCTTAGCGATATCTGAGCTGAGCACTGAGCACTGAGCACTGAGCTAGTGATTCCATCAATTAATTTCTCCAGCACATAAATGGAGTACCAACAGCTAGCTGGTGCATCGAGATCGGTGCACGAGCGTGCGTAGGGCCGTGCATGGCATGGCACGGAACGATCGCATGCATGCGATCATACATGCACGCGCGTGACCGAGATGTCATTGCCGCAGTCCACAGTGAGCTACATGTCTGCAGGAGCTATAGCTATAGCTTATAGCTAGATAGCAGCTGCAAGTGAATTTTAATGGATGACTTAAATATGTCCATCACGTTGCCATAGCTAACATTACATTATTTAGAATATGATGAAAAAAATGTCCACCACGGATGTGTAAAGTTTGGCAAGAAATTGAGCTATGACATGTGAATTATACGGCTAAATTTTAAAATGCCGCAAACCACAGCTACGACTATGGACGAGACACGTGCTACGGAACTGTGACGTGATTAAGTTTAGACATAGCAATCTTAGGCTACAAGCCAAACATGCCTTTAACAGAGGTATGAGGGTGCATCAGAAATTGGCATGTTGATCGGCTTGGTATTCCGAGAGAATGAGGAGCAGCTAACTATAGTGTATAGTGCAACGGTGGGTGTAGAACTGTAGGTATATGGACGAGTTCAATGCACGTGAAAAGATGGACCAAACCTCGGGCTGGATAGATCAAACACTACAGTGCAACGGTGGGTGTAGAACTGTAGGCAATTAACCTTTAGAACATTTTTTAGACCTTATCTTGGAGAACACTACGGAGGATGGGAGGATATGCATCATTTTTTTTCTTCTAAAGTAACATCTAAATTCCCTGTCCTACATAATCTGCCGTGATACTTCCAAATTGATACAATTCCTTTGAGTGGCTTCGTCCTACAGAGGAATTTATATGCACTAGCCAATTCTCAATATAAACAATTGCAAACAGCAAAATTAACTTCAAACAATTAAATGACAACATGGTGAGGGGTTAATTCAGTCTTTCATGCATGGACGCTAGCTAGCTGCATGTACTTCTCATATACTTCTTTTCACTTCATGCATATTACTCGCTCATCTATGTACGCACTCACAAACTGATTTAGAAATAAGTTAGGTTTTCCTTAAATTCCTTACAATATGAAATATATCATGTAGGAATATATCTCTCAGTAGAGACCTTGAACTTTCTGGGGGATAGGCGCCGCGATGGCCTCGTCGAGCTTCTTGCTGCTCTCGTTGGAGCCTAGTCCAAAATGAATGTTCGGGAAATGCGCCCACTGAAATAAAAATCGGTGGAGTTATCTAAAATAAATAGCATAGTATTTCATATAAATTGTTTCCGGAGAGATTCAGATATAGCTCGTCACAAGAAAAACAAAAGAATATGTTTTAAAAAGGAATAGAGCCCGTTTGGAACATTGCAATTTTTGCGGACCAGTACGGGAATTTCCTGTTCTGGTCTATAGAAAAACCAACTAGCTAGCTAAATATATGTTTTGGAGAAAACAAATTGTAGAGAATTTGCAGTGTATATCTAATTCGATCTATTTGTGTGGCTGCCGGCCTTTAATTAATTGTAACCCATATATACGGAATAAATGCTATAATATCAATATGCTTTATGCATTATGGTCAACTGTGTGAATTAGTTGTGACCTGTGAACTGTAGTAATACAACATTAGCTCATGTGTTGTGCAAAACATATACTAACATTCTTTGCTGCGGTGCTGAAGGCTTCTCTGTGGCTTATGTCAGGGTTGTTTGTTTTTATCCTCCGTATCTCTTCCCTGTATAATTAGTTGTGTCAAAATAATACTGTTAGTAGAAGACATACAGGTTAATTATATCTTTCTAAAAACTAACTAATCCTTTCAAAAATCTAGAAAGAAACTATTGGTACAACAGAAGAATAAGCTTGGAATTAATGGATTGAACTCACTTAATAAATCTGTTATACGCTGAAGGAACCCTCTGCCTCTTCTCAGGAGCTGTTGCATGCAAAGGTTTATGAATATAAAATTGATCAGGAGCTAACATGACATGTAGATAAAAACTCAAATGTTAATAAGCATCACTTAATATGACGATAAATTCAAAAAAATTAGTTCATTGTAGGAATAATTCCATATTATGCTCTTTAGTTCTAAGAGATGGATGTGGTTTCAAGATGACAATGTTATAAATTCCTAATGTGTGTATTTTTTGGGTGCTGTATTAAGGTATGCCCTGTTTTTTTAATATATTAACTATTATGTGATATTTAAGTTTCTCCTATCTATTCTTTTTTCTAAAGATTATGTTCCTGTTTTTTCCTACGTTAGATACCAAGTGAGATGTATGTCGTAATGTAGTAACGCACCGATCCTATGTTGCACTAAGTTTTTTTTTCTTTTTTTGATAGCTGATTTTATAACATTTCATTGTACAGAAGGAAAAAGTCCATATTACGACCTAAACATTGATGCTTGGGCTATCTAACCTCCCAAAACTTTAAAAACCGTCTATTCTACCCTGTGAGCTTCCAGAACTAAAACAAATAATTAACCCCATATCTCAGTTTTGGAAGCGGATTTTGCTATAATTCATCATAGCTGGCTAGCTAGGCATGTGGACATGGCCAACTTAATCCAAGTCAACGGCCTCTCTGCGATCGGCAGAGCCTAACTTTGTCTCTGGCGCTCGGCCTCCCCGGCGAGGGTTATGCTAGCGGTATTCTCAAAACTTTTAAAGTTTAGGATCGTGTTAGTTAGCCCGAGAGTCAAAATCTAGGGTGTAATCTGAAATTTTTCCTTAAGAACAACAATAACCTGTAAGAGTTCATATATATATAATAATAATAATGATGATGATGATGATATTTTGGTTCACATACTAAAAGATAATAAACACATATGCATGTTGATCTTACGTCGCACGTGCAGCATATGCTCTTGGTCGCTTTTTGTTGAGAACATCATTGGCATCCGGTATTTGGAAGATGAACCAAATTCAGAGTAGTTTTCATGAAAGCTGATATTGTGGACCTTGAAATTCTCCTGTCACCAATTCAAGTAATTAGCTTAAAGACCCGTTTTAAAATTAAGATACTTTATGGTATACCATTTTCAGTCTATATAGCACAGCATAATACAAAGTAATGCTAGTAACATATATTAACAGTCCCGGATGTGGCATAAAGCGCACACACTGCAAGATTGTTGTTTAATTCAGTAAAAACACAGATCTTGGTGCCTTTGCATGTGAGCTTTATAACTCTTTCCTGTGAGCAATCAGTGTGCATGCTGTAGTTTGTCTCTACTGTATAAAGTATTGAAGCTTGACATCACCCATGCATGCTGGCTTTCCTCTGCTACAAGCTAGCAATTTACAGGTAGGGCAAGCTAGCTAGGAGTCACTTTGGCATCTACATACCTTCCTTCCAGTTCTGAAACTTACCATCTTTCAATTTTTCAAACCTCTAATGCAGAATTAATGACAGTTAAGATGTGCCATTTTTTATAATTTTGCAGACATCTAGGCATGATTATATCCGATATGTATCATCCTCCCTGTATGTGAGATATATTTTAGGGTTGTCCTACAAACAAAATTTCCATGGATGATTAGTATTCATCCCAACCTGGGAATGATCTTGAACAGGGAGTGATTGGATCAATCCTCTCAAGTTGACTGACAGCAGGCTAGCGCAGTGCCCACAACGGACGGTGACGATGTTCAGCATGCTATTACTTGGAACACTGACCTGCAGATTAATCACCAGAAGACCAGATGTTAGGTTTAATTCCTGAATTAATCTAGCAAAGAATGTTGGTACGTAGTTAAAGAAATTATTAGTTCAAACACAACATGAGGACATGACAGATCGATGACCTAGCAGGTGCACAGCAACAAAAGAACAGAGGAAAGGCAGAAAGAAGAGAAAAAAACGACCGTGCAGCTTTGTGAAATGTAACAAATGCTAAATTCCAAAGAAACGTTTCAAAAGGCTGGTGCAGATCTAAACACATATGTACATATATAGTCATAGCTTATTTTATTTTTTGAGAAAAAAAATACATGGACATAGCTTTTGGTGCGAACTAGCTTGTTTTTTCTCCCTCTCTTTTTACTCCTGCCTGCTGTAAAACAGTTGCTCCATGACTTTTATCAGGGCCTGCTGGATCAAATCAGAACTCTGGCACCCTTTTCCAATGACTGCCCATTGGTACCCCATGCCCTTTCCCGTTTCCTTTCAATTTTCCTTGCTGGGTGCTAGCAACCCCAACCTGAAGGACAACCTAGCTACTTTGTTTGATTCCTCAACCTTCCTTTTTTTTTGGGCACTCACTCCCATAAAAAAGAGTACAGTAAACAAGTGACCCAAATGCACCGAAAAATGATTTGTGTGTGCGCCTACAAGGGAGTTGGCTCAAATCACAGTCGATATCTTACACAAAAAATGCTAAAACTATATATATCTTGAGGTGTTCTTTTTTCTTCTTCTTAAAAACATGCGTTTGCAAGGCATGGAGTGTCATGCTAGATCTCTCCCATTATTTCTGCTCCATACTCTTCATTCAGTGCAAAATACTATTATTAAAAAAAAGATTAAAGTTCTCACCTATATATAAACAGTGTAGGAAAGAGAGAAAGGGGCACGAGACAGTGACGGTTCATGCAGAAGCCACTTCACGCGCGCTAGCTAGCTCAAGCACACACACTGTGCATAGTACATTCTAGTGGGTCATGCATGCAGGTGTCAACAAGATCCATCTCCTTTCCATCTTTGACGGGTAGGGGAGGGAGAGAGAGAGAGAGAGAGGGGATCTAAGACGGCATTGGAGCTGGGGCTGCAGAAAAGTTCAGGGAAGGCAAGCTCTTGTGAAAGATCATGCATGCAGCTGCATACCTATACACAAGAAATCTGCATCAGGATGCATGCACACATCATCTACATGCATCGACCGTATTAGTGGGTCAGAGATCAGCTGGACCTTCTTTTTATCGTTGTTAGCTAGCAGAGACCAAGACGGCATTACGTGAAGGTCGTTTAAGTTCGTGGAGTAGATCTCGGAAAAGCTCATGTAGTTACCTAAGTATCAACACACACCTCGACATTAATTTTCAGTTTTTTCAATAATTAGTACTATGAGATTAGTGATACCCTAAATGGTGATATTTTTAACATGTAGTACCATGTATGCGCACGGCTTCATTGATGGCACTCGCCGCCCACGTATAGAGGCTGAGCTGCAGGAATTAATAAGAACGAGCACTACTAATTCCAAATCAAGGACAAGGTCCAAAAAGAATAAATGGAACAAAACTAGGCATATAAGCTCCATCATCAGTACAGTAGTAAGCATCATATTAAACCAGTTTAGAACATCACTGCAAATTGCAAAAGAAGAGCCTGTTTGAATACGTCCTTCCAGTGAAGCTCAAAAGTTAAACCATAAGCATCATTCTGTTTGTATATATTGTTTGTTGTTTCACTTTTTTTTTACTTCTACTTCTTCCAGCTGAAATTCGTACCTACTAACTCTTTTCAAACATTATAGTACGCACACTGATAGTACTATTCAGTTCCATCATCAGAAGGGTATATCTATCTCAATGAGCGGGTACATGTACAGAAGGAATAAATCATTATTTTGATGTATGTCCAAACTTTCTAAATATCAAACAAGAAAATCAAAACAAAGCACAGGAGCATAAGAAACTTAAAGAAAACAGGAAGCGCCTATTTGGATTTTCTTGGCGACAACCCACAAGCTAGTACAGCATCCTACTGTTCCTCTATTCCAAAAAACTTTTGAAGGCATTCTAGCGTATAATAGTTTAAGCCTATCGTGTAAAAAACGTGACTCGATTCAAATAAATAAAAATAGTAACAGTACACCAAACATTTTATTGCTACGGGGGTATCAATAGTACTTGCTTTTAGAACTATATACTTTAATCGTCTACAAGTCGTTGCCATGTGTGCTTGAGGGAGAGGGAGGAGTAAGATGGTTTAGCGCACTTAAATGGAGAGAGTTAGTTATATATCAGTTAATATGCATTGAAGTTATGGTTGTTATTGCATGTTCTTTGTTGCAATTCAAATAGGAAAAAAAATATACACATGAGAAACCCATAAATTGCATGCTCCGAGTAGTTAAAATCAAACCATTAGAACTGAAATATGTACGGAATGTGTGTTCAATAAGTCATGTGCACCTTCTTGGAAAAGAAAAGAATTACCATATGCATATAAAGAGCACTTACAGTACATCACATGCATGTACAGTGCCCAAGAAATCAACTAGTTCAATCAAGATCTAGTCACATGTATGTGATTGTTGGAATTTCAGCTTTGCCTAATTAAACCACATGAAAGCACATACAATTGTAGAGTGGACAAGCCCAAGACTCTACTCATGCATGTAGAGATACTCATAGATTCGATTATAAGCTGACCTTGACCTTTTTCCTTGCACTCCCTTTCAAAAAATCCTACTGGATTAATTAACAAGTAGAAGGGAAAGGAGAATTGTTTGAGTTAGCACTACTGTGGCCAAAACAAAAGAAGCACGGTAGCTAAAGAAAAGATGAAGAAAATCAGAATTCTCTTTGACAGCTTTCCCAACAAATTTAAAGGGAAAAAAATCAAATCCCGCAAGAAACTCGCCACATCCCATACAATGCAATTTCATGCATCCTCTTCCTAGATCTGCACGAGAGAGAGAGAGAGAGAGAGAGAGAGAGAGAGAGAGAGAGAGAGAGAGAGAGAGAGAGAGAGAGAGAGGAGCACATATTACCGCGAGAATTGTGTTGCAGAAGTTGCAGTGCACATAGCACACATGCTCCGCCGGCGCGATCTGTGCCGACATTCCTACCGTTCCCGACGTAACCAAAATTCGCGAAGAAAAAAAGGGATGATGAGGAAGATGAAGGGAAGGAAGAGGAAGAAGAAGCGAAGGATCACCTCCACCAGTGGTCAGATGATACAGAGATATATGTATAGACCGGAAGAGGGAGGGGGATTGGGCAGAAATGTGTATAGACCGGAAGGGAGGGGGATTGAGCTATCTGCCCTTCCTCTTTTCTGGTTTAATTGGGGAGAGAGAGAGTGAGAGAAAGAGAGCGTCTTGCTGGTGCAAGGGGAAGGTAAGCGTGGGGGCAAAAATAGTGGCGTTTTTGTTGTGGCTCGTCTTAAAGGGGTTGATGAGGGATTGAGGGTGGAAATTGCTAATATAATTTATTCTATTAGATAATGTGCTAACATGATTGCAACAATGAATGGTTGGGGGCTCCTTCTCTATGCCCATGGAAGGATAGTCTGCACCCACGTAGCAACACAAGTTGGCAAATATGATCTCCTGCACCCTACTGGTATGCACACCTTGTGGATTTGGGTACATGTGCGTTTAGATATACCCAAAAATTTATAGTGGTAGAACATGTTACACCTAGAACCTAGAGAAAGGGAGAATGGTTCAGTGGAGAACGAGAGGTAGGAAGAGTCGAGAAGGCGAAGGGGACTGGAGTGAGATCCTATGGTATTGTAACTCACGTGGGAAGAGCAATACCAAGACACGGATTTTCCTTGACAGCCAAAAACCGTCAGGGAAGCAAAACCATCAGGAAAGTAGTGTATGGTCGACGCGGAAGGGAGCAAACGGAAAGGAGTGATGGGAGCTGGGGAGACGAAAAACAAGGACTCTGGTTCTAGAGGTGTGTCTCGACATTATGTCTCTTTCAGGATTCCAAAAGCGATATACAAAGTAGGAAAAATGCAAGATTGAAATATTATATCTTCTTGAATCCAATATGATTAGAAATCACAAAATTTCATCTACTTAATGAATCGGCAGCGCCTGCCTTGTTCGTAAGAAAAACATAGAAATTTGCACCGGAGGTATTTGATTACACCATAAGAGAAACATAGGAACTATTTCAAGAGATTTGAGTATGTGAAATTTTTTCATGATATAAAGTGTAAATAAAATCTTTAGATTTTTTTCCTAAAAATTACTATCCTACAAAGCAAACTACCTACAACAAAAATATTCGTAAGGATTAAGGTCCTTTTAAAATTCTTCAATCTATCGGTTGCGATAATGAAGTTGATTTGCATTAGGTACACACCAACATCTCGGAATCAGAAATGGGAAGGTTGTTTCTCTCGAATGAAAAAGAAGTGGAAAGTTGGTGGGACAAAGAACCACGCAACACGGACTTTAGTCCTTCGAATTCACATCACCGAATATGGGAAGTCTTCATGGAGAATTGTGCAACCTATATGGCCTGTGCGCCTATGAACCACGGAGCTCGTCCATGTCTTACAAAACAACAAAGTTTAAGCAATACTTTTTGCGAAATTCTCTGTGGTCCAGACACCGTATATAAGCATCTTCAAGTACATTTCGGTTATTACAAATCATTCGAAAAACTTTATCTTCGTGGTCCTTTTAATTAAGCTTGTAATTATGTGGTTTGGTTGTGAGTTGGATGACTGGTATCTTCCTATCTGCATCATGGATCTGATTTACTGTTGCACACGGCGACGAGAGGACACACACTTCCTCCATTGTTTCTCTCTCCCCCCTGCTCTGTCCTGATCGGGATCTTGTCTTGTTTTGCTCTCGGCAAGTTTTTTTCGATCGACGGAATTAATTTGTGCCTGGCTAGCTATCTCCAGATCTTGATGCGGACAATTCGGTCATGAGGGATTAATGTGGCCAATGCCAAGTCCAATTGATCTCTCGCTGCACGGCAATTAGTGACCGCGACACCACGTTCGTAATCGTACGTAGTACCGTGAAACTAGTGGAAGATCTCATTCGGTTGTATCAGTTTGGCCCATTTCAACGTTCCGTTCGCCATTAATTACGTACGTACGATAGTTTCTTTCATTTCTACTTTCCCTAGCAAAAGAAACTGTAGTCCCAAAATAATATTTTTATGGAGCTAGGCACACGTTTTACCCCTAAACATACTCGAATGTCGTATTGTGATTAAATAAGGTACGCCATATCGGCCCAAAGAATAAAATCTCGATGGGTGCGGATGAAAACTCTCGCTCCCGCTACTAGGACATGTATCCATCCATCTTGAACGTACATCTACGTTCTTAGATGTATGTCTAATAATTTTAGTTATTAATGATTATCGGATTTATAGATTAATCGTCTCTTTGAGTTTGAAAAGTGTTAAGTTAAATATCATTCCGTGAGATTGCATCAAGATGATGAGCCTACGAGCCCTCGAAACACTACTACAAAACATAGATTTATAGCTGGTCCAAAATAGCTATCTCATCCAGTTTTGAATCTACTTGAGCGGAAAGATAGCTAATAATATCTATCATTTCAGCCGGTTCGCCGGCTGCGACTGAGATAATAACTCAGCCGGTTCAGCACAAAAACTGAATGTAATGACATATTATTACAGTCGATTTTCAAGAGGAACCGATTGAAGCAATAACATATCTTAGTCGGTTTTCTCAGGTGAACAGTCAATGAAATCATATTGTTCCAGCCTGTTTATGTAGAAGAACCGGCTGAGATATATGCATTTTTATGTAACCCAGAAATACCCAAAATTCCCAGATCTCCCTCGCAACAGATATCACATTTCACATTACATTTGAATTCACAATTGACATGCACATTGACATTAACATCACATGCACATATGCAATGACATAAAGTACTGAATATTGATAATAATATATAGTATTCAGCTATAGAGAAAGTATGCATATTAAGTGTTCAAGGAGAGAAAGTACAATTAACAAGTCTTCAGCTACTCCTCGCCAGCTAGATGGTTGAAGGGCTCCACCCTGAACATACGGCTAGCGTCAGGATTGACGGGCATGATGACATCAATCTTTGTGAAGTTAACAAGACTACCAGCCCATCTAAAGTTCTGGGCAATAACATCATGAACATCCTCCTCTCTCTAAAATGCGACAATTATCACTCCAAGGACATAGTGCTCAGCAATAATAAAGTTCGAGCTGCCAAGCAAGTCTTCAAGCAAGAAAGCCACAATGAATGCTAGTGGGAAGTTCTTCTCTGCCACGTTGGCACGAACGACCAACTTAGTTTCGCCAAAGGGTACCTTAAGAGTGTTCTTCTTCGCCTGGCATATCTTGAAAACCTCTAGTGGCCTTTTGTCCATCTATATCATTGATAACCATGAAAACAAAAAAATTATTGAGTTACAAAACATACTAATCCACTAACAGTTCTTGTAGAATGAGGTAATTCCTTAACAGTTCTTGTAGAATGTCGGTTATACTATGGCCTCAAACTATAGCCAATATGGGTAACACTTGTACACTAAAGCAATTTCTTGTAGAATGAGGTAAGGATTTAAGAAAATCCTTAATAGTTTCTATAAGAATTGATTCACTGCACATTATGTGCATATTATGCGGTCATTTTCATCATTGGCATGCCACTAAAAAATGGGTTGCCTCGGACTAAACAAGCACGCTAAAGAACAACTGCTAGTAGAGTAGCAGGAGTATTAATATATTTCAAACATCCAACATAATCATATGATACTACCCAGGCCATCAGTATAATAGGTTACTTCCATGGAACCTTGTTTTTGGCCAAGTTAACTTCTGAGAGGGTAGTACATATGGGTGATAAATTAGCTATGACCTTTTCTGGAGGAGCTAACAGCTTGATCATATAGAACAACTAGATGACAAATGATATACTTTCCTTTTGCACTAAGATAGACAATTGGAGTAATGGTCTTGTGCTTACATGAGAACAAGCACTAACGAGATGATCTCAGAATACGATAAACCGATTGCCTACATAGGTGATTATTTGATCAATTGATGTCATCTCGACGGATGGAATGAGCAATTGAGGTGAGAAATGAATATCAATTATTAGTAATGATTAATTAAGTAATGCTGGGATTTGGGGAAAAATCATTGAGTCGCAGCGGTGTAAAACCCTAGCTAGCCATGTAGTACAATCATCTCGAGGTGTAATGCATGATAGGATTTGGGGAATACCTTATGGTGGCATTGATGACGAGGAGGCAGCTGGGTCGAGGAGGGCGCAGTAGATTGAGGAGGACGCTGTCGAAGAGGATGGCGTCGAGGAGAGCACAGTCGAGGGGGAGGGCGTCGACGGCTTGGATGATGCGGTTGAGGAGGAGGGCGTCGACGGCTTGGATGATGTGGTTGAGGAGGAGGGCGCGGTCAAAGAAGATGGCATCGAGGAGATTGGTCAAGGGGGAGGGCGTCGACGGCTTGGAGGGTGTGGTCGAGGAGGAGGGCATTGATGGCGAGGAGGCGGCGGTCAGGTTGAGGAGGGCGCAGACGATTGAGGAGAAGGGCATGACCGAGGAGAGTGTGGTTGAGGAGGAGGGCGTCGATGGCTTGAAGGGCGTGGTCAAGGAGGAGGGCGTCGACAGCAAGGAGGTAGGTGGGTCGAGGAGGAGGCGGTCGAGGAGGACGTCCACGGTGAGGAGGGCGCAGTCGAGGGGAGGCTGTGGCAGCGGCGGGGGTTCTGAGAGGATGGCGATGGTGGCTAGGGTTAGATCGGAATGTAGAGGAGTGGAACAAGGCATAGATTAATGTGGGGGGTTACTAGTTATTATCCTAATCGGTTCCAAATTTGACCTGACTGAGTTATTATCACCATCGGTTCACTCGGGAGGAGGCGTAGGATGATGTAGTTAAATTAGTATAAGTGTACAGTTAGGATGTTAAATTAGAATGTTTAATTAGTAGTGTGTAATGCTTAATCCAAAATTATTCATTTGGATTAAGTGGTATTTTGCAATCTTCTTAAAGAGATCACCAAGCTCAATAACCATCGGAAATTGGTTTAGCGATTAGTAAGGCGTATTGACTAGCACGGTATAGCCGGATCGTTAAAATTAAGCTCCACCAAATCGATAGCTATCATCATCTCATCGAAAGATCGGATCACCATCTCATCATTTTTTTACTAGCCCTAGGAAGATCATCTTGAGAGATTTTCTTAGGGGAGATAGGGTGTATGACTATTTTCTTTTCTTTATGCGTGAGAGTGTATTGATTAGTTCGACCATTATGTATACAATGTTTATCATACTGCCATAGTCAACCTAATAACATAGAACAAGCTTGCATAGGCACAACATCACAGTCAACTATATCATGGTATGAACCTTAAAAAAACTAAACTCTCACCATGCGTGTCACCTTTACTTTGCCACCATCATTGAACCATTGAATGTACTAAGGATGTGGATGTGGCCGTGTAGGTAGAGTGAGCTTCTCCATCATGTCAACGCTCGCTAAGTTATTACAACTCCATCAATGATTATGCGTACCCGCACATCAGCCCGGGCATAAAAACCAAAAAACCGAAACCAAAACCGAAAAAAACCGAGTTAGTCATAATTCTGGTTAACCAAAATAATTTTGGTGCACAGATTTGACAAACTGAATAAACTTCGGTTAAATCAGTTTCATTATTGGTTAACCAAAAAACCGAGATAACCGAGGCCCGTTACCACTGAGGCCCATTTCGAATCAACGCAAGCCCAACTCCACAGTCTCCACCAACCCTAGCTGCCGCCTTCAATCTCCCACAGCGCCGTTTCTTCCTTCTGCACGCGCCGATGATGAGGCTCTGACCCATTCCTCCCCCACACATCCTTCCACACCCTCGCACCCCAGTACGGTAGGCGACAGCAGTGGCTCCGCGGCAGGGACGGTGAGCCGGCGATGCATCCACCTAGCAGGCGGGCTTGGCTCCACCCGGTGGCGGTCATGCCTCTATGGTTCAATGGCACCTCCTCTAGGTTAGGTATCCATCCCGCCCTCCTCTCCCCTCGGCTGCCGGCATGCCGTGACACGCTGCTGTCCTCGTCTCCTCTCCGGTAGGGCACGGCAAGGAGGCAGCCGCCTAGCATTGAATGCCAGGCTGAGCCGCCCGGCGCCGTCTCCACCTAGCTCTAGCACTGGTAGCGGCAGCGGCAGCAGCAGACGGAAGGGTAAGGGTGCGCAGCGAGGTGGCAGCGGCAGCCAACAATGACAAGGCGTCGACGGCAGGCGGCAGCGCCGCAGCGGAGCCAGTGGCAGCCAGCACATTTGTGATTTTTTTGTGTTATGAATATTTTGGTTTAAACCAAAAACCAAAACCGAATTTTTGGTTAACAAAAATTTCAGTTTTTGAAATTTTGAAATATATTTTGGTTTCTAGTTTCGGAATACCGAAATCTTAAAAAAACCAAAAACCGAAACCGAAACTTCGGTTAAAACCGAATGCCCACCCGCACGCTGTCAGGACCCCGAAATCGCACGTGAATTAGAGAACAACGTTCTGCCAAAGACCGAGCAACTACTCGACCGGTGACATGGTACCTGTGCTGTATACACCCAAAATCGAGTAGTCTGACACCTGACCAACGCACCATACGATTACCAGAGCCGTATGCCTTCACCGTTGGTCAAGCCGGCCAGAAGCAGGCATTATTCAATAAATCACATGCAATTCTAAAGTCCAGTGAAGACCTAGCGTCTTTCTCGCGTTCGGTCAACACAACGATCTCGGAGGAGCTCGGTAATGGTACGCTCACTCTAACCCAGTCCGGAGACTGGTGAGTCACTCGAAGGCCCGGTACCATTACCCACACCCTGCCCAGCCGGCCAACGCATCTCAACTGGCGGGTCACTTAACCGAACATCGTCCCGCTAACCGAACCAGGAGAACAACACTAATTCTTCACGACTAACCCATACACTTCAATTCATACACGCACGGTGTACGGGCAGCCACAATAACAACTCAACATCACAACAAAACTCTACTAGAGCAGGGTTAGGGATAATAAACACTTCCCAAACCTAGGATAAGTACAAATTCTTTATACATAGCGACCTAGGAGTCGTTTGCATTAAACACAACATTAAAAACAGCAGCGGAGAGTAAACGAAAATACCAAGATGGCAACCCTAGCCATCTCCAAAAGCTCTACAAATACATTCCCTTGACCAAGCTGAGCAATCCTTACAACTAAACATCCAGATCGAGATAACCAGAGTCATAGTAAGCTACGATACGGGAACAACCTGCAGGAATGGAATTCCCGAGTGAGTACTTTTGTACTCGCAAGCTGCTAATGTGCTCGTTCTAGATTAATCTTAAACATAGCATGGCAATTGAACTGATAATGTGAATAATTTAACATAACATGGAAAATAAGCTACACAAGCTAACAATTTCAGCATACCATGTCATGTTCCAATTTACCAGGTTCCTCACGTGATAAATTATACAATCAACCATTCCGGTTCAGATCTGAATGAGCATGAAAAAACCATCATACTCGTCCACAGATTATCACATTTAAGCCATTCGAGTAAATTTCTGGAGTTGGGTTAAACCACCCAAACTCCCATGTCACATAATCACCTAAATTCAGATTTAAAGGCATGGAAACAACCATTGCAATCAACTCGTATTATTCTCCCTAAGCCACATAACCTAGGGAGATGCCGAATGGGTTAAACTACCCAATTCGACTAATGTATAGTGAGGGAGGGTTAAACCACCCTAGCCTCGTGCGAACAAGTGTTCCAATGGGTGTTGGTTCATAGTAGGGCCCACTATGACCATCCAACTCCACTCGCTAATACATATCGCCGTGGGTGAAGAATACAGCCCTATGACACCGGTATCGGCTAGGTTTATTAAGCATGCCTTAACTGGCTCATTTAGTAATCGCTCCACCCGGTAATCATTGAGGGATCAAAAATACCCCAACTGTAACCATGGGTATTAACGCGATAATAGCTAATCCTACCTGATTCAGCTTACCAAACACGTGCATCCAGCACCTAATCATTAAGTAATAATCTAACACTCAATAAGGCCTTAAGTAGAGCATCGATAAGGCCCTAACATAATTCGTCTAACCAGAGTTCTTAAGTACATTGGTTTCAGATAACTGTTATGAACACAACTAATTAGCTAACCAACATTTACCGAGAAGGTGGAGTATATTACTATAGCTGACTGGCATACTTATGTATGAATAAACATCATGGAGTAGTGCAATTGTTAGCGTATATATTAATCAGTAACCCTCATCGGATAGTTCCGAACTTGGGTCAATGACAGCATGCAGTCCTGGGAGGTGTCTAAGATTTCTTATCATTAATTAACTAGAATGATTAACACACTAATCGGCAACCTCAATCAGCAAGTGTTAATCTTGTCTTACCGGTTATGGCAGTTTTATTAATAATCATTGCGATTGTAAATTTATCAATTAATCATTCGTTCATCAAGACGTCTTAACAGGTAAATATGTAATTAACCCAACAGTGTGGTCATCAGTTTATTAAGAACAGTGCGGGCATTGCTTTATAATATGCCTATCAATTACAATGAACTGATTATTGCCCCACTAGCCCAACTACTACTAAACCTGCCATTAACTAATCATTAGCATTTTAAAACAACTGACTGTCTGAATCACCACTTATGTTCATTAGTGTATCGGGTGTATGTGGTAACAACTGCCGCAATTTAAAACAATCAAACAGAACTCAATTAGAACAATCATCTTGTATTAGTCGACTATTAAAAGTGTCAATATCTAGCTGATTTGTGTTAACATGAGTTATCCAAAGTAATTGAGTAAGGTGAGTACAGAAAACTTGCATCAATGCCTAACTTGATTAGCCAATGCTTTAACTAATAACTACATGGAAGCAATGCATTGATCGGCAACTAATCATGGTCAATTTCCTTAACTAAATACCATCAAGGTCCTAAACCAAAACGGTGGTACCGGTCTGACCGGCTTTCAGCTCGGTCAGACCGAGCAGTTCGATCAGCTTGGCAGAAGAGGGTCGCCGGCGGCGAGGGAATGAAACAGGGGAACGCCGTTGCGGTAAGAGGGGAAAGAGAGGGGGGTCGGAGGCAAACCTCACCGGCTCGGTGGCACGAGGGAGAAATCCACGGTGGCGGGTTGTGGGGCTTCGGTAGAGGAGGTTGGAGCGGCGGCTTGGAGGAGCTGGCTCCGCTCCGTTCCGCCGGGCTCGACGGCGGCATCATCTGACGGCGAAGATCTAGAGGCGGGGAGGCTCCGGGTGAGGTCGACGGTAACTTGGCTTGGGGGCGGCGAGCTGGATGTTGGGGCGGCGAGCTGGATGTTTAGTCAGCGATGCCGCAGCCAGCCGGTGGTAGAGCTCCGGGTGACGGGGCGATGGCGTCGGACTTGAGGGAGGCACCGGCGTGGGGTTCTCCGCAGCGAGGCGACGGCAACCTGGGCGGCAGGCACTGACCGGGTTGGGCTCAGGTGGCGCTGTGGTTGACCGGCAGGGGTGGCGCTCAGGGGCACGGGAGGAAGGTGTGCGGTGGCGTGGCGCACCGGCGGCAAGGCCGACCAACGGCGGAGGGTTGGTTGGCGGCGGCGGCGAAGAGCCCTAGGACGGTGGCGGAGGCGGAGAGGCACGGATGGGGGAGGACGAAGACGAGCGGGTCGGCGCGTCCGAGGGGTCCTTTTATCCCCGGGAAGAAAAAGGGAGGCGGGGACTCCGGCGGTGGCACTGGCGTCGGACGCGTGCCCGGCCACGCGGCGGTGAGGAGCTATGGGCGGGCCCCGCCTGGCAGCATGGGTGGTGCGGCGGCGTGCTCAGGGGAGAAGCGAGCGCGGTGCAAGAGAGGGGAGGGAAGAAGCAGGCTAGAGAAGGAACGCTGGGCCAGCAGCCCAGCACGAGGAAAAAAATCTTTTCTTTTTTTATTTATTTTATTCCTTTAGCTATTTTGTTGTTCATTTTATGTGGGGTTTAAACATACCTGGGATAGAAATTCCAAATGGGAGTTTGGAGGCAGAAGGATTAGACCAGATTTTCCAGGACATTTTCAAATCCTTCAAATTTTCTCAGTTTAACCACAATTTAATTCGAATCCAGACTTTGACCTTGAAGCATTTTGGCTGAGAAAAACTTTGGATAATATTTTTTTTTGGTTTAGATATACAATTGAGTTCTAATTGACTCGCCACAATTTTTAGATAGCTAAGACCTTTAGAACATTTATAAATTTTTGAGCCATGACATTGGTTTCACCATTCTGTTTCACATTGATTATAAGGCTCATGTTAAGAGTTTTAACTCAGGTCATTTTTGAGCGATCTATATGCATGCAATGAAAAACTAGCATTAGTTCATGCTGAACTCATAATAAAATAGGGCTTACGAGAGGGTCTTTACAAAACCTACCCCCCTTAAAAGAATCTCGACCCGAGATTCCTAACGATAGAGAAGAGGAGAGAGGGTCCCTGTTCGAAACCGATCTTCGTATTCTCGGGTGCCTTCATCTTGGGTGGGTTACTCCTACTAGGTTGTTGATAGGTGAGGGGGAATTACTTATCAACTTTTGCACTGATTCTGGAAAGAGAAAACCAGATCAGATTATTATCTTCAGAAACTGCTTCTTATATACTTGAGCTCTAATAGGCTCTATACTTGATTAAGAGGAAGGACAAGGGAGGAAAGACAGTAGTTGAGAGGTGCGGAGATGATCACTAATCTGGCAGACTCAGAATTCAAGATTGTTGGTTTGAGTGAGAGGAGCTGTTATGAACAACTGCTCTTACTCAAGTAAGAATTTACGGGGTGGGTAGAAAAGAAGATCCTAAAGCAATCGAATTAACAGTTTATGACTGCCTTATGTAAGAATCCAATGTAGAATTATAGTATCAATAAAGCATATGCTTTGAGAGAGCGAAAACAAGGTACTAGGATATATCCTTCTGGGGTAAGAAAGAAGGTTGAACACGGGCGAGGAGTAAAATAACAAGAGTGAAGATGACCCACAACCAGAGGGGTCTAGAAAGGAGAGTACATGGGTATATAGTTAATAGGAGGGTGATTCCGGCCCAGAAGATGGGTCTTATTTCTTTGTAGCACTTGACGAACTGGAATAGCAGCAAGATTGTCCTTACAAGTTTACAATTTGTAGTGCTAAAATGAAAATAAGTCCTTTAATGGCTTGATTGAGGTTCCATTTAGTTAAGGATGATTAGATGGGAATGGTGGATGTGTAAACACAAGATCTGATTCCACTTGGAGATGAGCATCCCTTCGTATGATACTGGAAAGGTTAAACATTGGATAGGAATGGTTTGGATGGACCATCCTGGACAAGGAGATAGTTCAAGAATTGTCGAGACTAAGAATCATCCCGTACCGCACGTAGTGCCATCAACGAGGAGGTGATCAGGCTCCCTATTGATGTCCTAACATGAGCACGAAATTATTCTGAGATACCGAGTGCTTATCCATCAATTCTGAATAATCTACCATGTACAGACTCACATCCACAAGGTAGGCCAAAACATTGTGTTAAGATTGGCTTTTGTAATGTGTGAAGGCAGCTATAATAGGGTAAAGAGGACACTAATCTTTGCTGGTCCGAGGGTGACATGGTTGTCCGGATTACAAATTTCATTTGTATGGGTGTTAATATCCTCATGTTTACGTTCAGTTCTTTGCTCGGGCCAGATAATAAGTTTAAAAAGGGATATGCACATAGTTCACAATGGATATGTCAAGATGCATCAAAAATTTCACTTTGTGTAGATGGGAGATATGCTCTAGATTAAAAAGGAAAACTTAACGGAATCAAAGTGGCAAGGGGTATATCAGCAACAGATTCTGGGGCTTTAGGTGGCTCATTGGAAGAGGTAGGAAGGACTTGTTCAAGATCAGCAACTTGAGTGCAGTTGATGAGTTGCCCTGGAATCTGGAGATTATCATTTGATATTCCTTGGATCGGTGGGGAGGTACTGAGCCCATCGATTCCTGGATTGGAGCATTTGCGGGCAAGGTATCTGTGGCGCACCCGGTTTTAAGGCCGGATAAGCCCTTGTGTTTACGGTACCGGTCCCTGGATCAGTAGCCGATACCCACAAGTTTACCTGAGTATCAAAATCATACACGCACTTATTAGAATATAAAGCATAATCCGATCTTTAAGATCGAAAAACTATACCTTTAGCCCAACGGCTAGAAATCTTGCAGCGGAAAAACGAGCGGTGATGAGCCCATCAATATGCCATTCCCAACAGGCAACTGACTGGGGGTTCGCCCTAGTTATCGTGGATACTGACGTTGCTTTCGGATGGTTGCCCTTCGGTCTGGCCACATAACAAGCCAGGTGAGTACATTGAATGTACTCGCAAGCGCTCCACCAGGAAGTTTAGCACAGATATATGCATGCAAGGGAATTATCAAGAACTTGGCTCTATTCTAGGTTTCATGTTGTGCGAGAAAGTAAGTTTGCATTTGGAAATACGTACATAGATGTAAAAGCGATTTTATCCAAAAACATCTCGCCGCAGCGAGATAGGGTATTGCTCAAACACTCGGCCCGTACCCCGGGGGAGTTCACTTTTGTGCTTACCGCTACCTGCGGTACAGCACGGTACTTGCCCGGTTCCACAGGGAGACGCAGCTCGCCTCGTACTTACGGGGTTCCCAATCACCCGGTTCCTCAGGTAGACACAGCTGACCTCGTACTTACGGGGATTCTAGGGTTTGCCCGAGTCCACGGGAAAACCCGACTTCACACCTCATGACACAGCATGACACCCTGCGAACACGGCGGATCGCGTCCTTAAACCCATAACCCAGAAATCCTTTTTGGGGCTCAGAGAGCCAAAACTACTTTAGTGTGGCCCGACCAAGTTCGTCCATGACCGCGGACACGGCTATTCGAATAGTTTTAACACTCTGCAGAGGTTGTACGACTTTACCCACACGATGTAGTTCACCCTGGGCATACCGGGCCCTGGTACACTACCAGAGCTAGTACAACGAGACTCTTCACCGCTGTGAACCCAGCCACGAACCCGTCAGAATAGACATGTCCCAAGCCTAGCCCGAATCAGTACCCCTGCTACGAGGAGGTTGGTGTTCCATCTTTGTGGCGGGCGAAAACTCGGTATCCCCGGGTTTGCCCTCTTCGAAGAGTACCCCACTCCATCTGCACTCTACTAACTGCCCACGGGTTCATGCTAGTCCAGGTCGGCTACTAGATCAAGTCCTTCCCACAAAGGACATGTGGTCGTACGGTAAGACTTGGCCAAACGGCACTTAAGACAGGTCCTTAGGTGATCCGAGAAGGACTCCACTCCACTCCCGTAAACGGGCAGCGAGAACCACGACGGGCCTTACCTCGCTCTTTAACATCTCCCTTCCAACACCCTTCATTACCAACCCGGATCAAAATCTTCTCCTTTTTAACTCGGTTCCCCAGAACCATTTCACGGTAGAATATCCCAACCCATGCATATCCTACCTTCCATGCACCTCTACAACCGGACGCGACGGTCCGTTTCGATATTCCATCACATGAAATATGGGGTGTTGCTTTCCTTTTCTTTTTTGAAAACCTACTTCATCTACTGCAGGGCTAAGCATATATACATACACTACCCTAAGGTTCCGATAATTCTTCGGAATATAATAGTCCTATGGCGACAAGGATTACAGGGTCGGACTAGGGTTTCCTATCATCGGTGATATCTACTCTATATAAAATAGCAGGAATAAAATATAGCATGCATGGTTCGAAAACAAAATAATATTTTGTAAAACTGGGATTCAACATGATCAATGGCGGAGAGCTTGCCTGGCGTTATCAGCCGAATTTCAGACGCGACCTGGGTACGTCGACGTCAGGAGTCCAGCGCGTGAGGTATCGCCGCGTCGCAACTACACGTCGTGAAAAACAACGAATCACTAACGGCGTGAGGAAAATCCAATTAAGATCCAAAATAGGCTCAAGCGACATTCAAAACTATACCTCGATCTTAGAGGGTGGCTAGGGTTTTCAGGGTTTTACGATGCCCTTTCATCTTCGAACTACGCAGCATGTGGATGAGCATACAAATATGCATGAGCTCTGGATCCTAACATGCTTCCGAAAGGTTTAACATGATGGGGGTAACACTAGGAAGGACAATTATGTATGCATGAACGGTCGATTAGGGTTTCTAATGCTCGGATGGTAAGTACTTATTCTCCTTGGCTCTTGTACTCATGTATCATATGAACAAGTATAGTCCACTGGATACATGGAGAGGTTTGGGTTTAAACCTACTGGACAACTTGGGTTGAATCATCTAAATAAACTATATTTGAAAAAGAGATAACCCTACATATGCATGCTTGACTTAGGGTTTCATGGATCATCTATTCTCCTTAAACTTTGAACTAAGCAACATGAATGCATGGTTGTAACTAGTGCAATGCTCAAGAATAAACATGTTTACATGCTGGAGATACCTAGAGCTGAACACCTATTCAAAAAGGGGATTCGAAAGACTGTTTGAAATTTGATCTGGGTACGGATCTGGGCTGTGCAGAGGGTATTATTGGGATTTTCGAAAAATGGTCTATATGAAAAAGATGGGAAATAAAGTTTTGAACAACTTTTGTTTGGGACATTTTCTGAGAATCGGCTTGGATGAGGCTGTACAGGCCAGAACAGAGCGGAAGGGACTTGAGGCTGTGGCAGGACGCGGCAGCGGAAACAGCTAAAATGAGCTGCCGCGGTAGGGAAGGGGGCAGCGGCGGGGATTGAGCTGGGCTGCCGCGGCGGGGGTTTTAGGTGTGGCAGGCTGCCGCGGCAGTGGTTGGGCGTCTGCGGCAGGGATTTTGGCTGCCGCGACAGGGAAGCTAGGGAGGTTTTCGGCCGTGGGAAGCTCGGGTACTGGAGGAGAGTGGGGCTCGGTTAAGGAGTTGGGAGCAACTGGAGTTTGGGAGCTCGGGCATGGCTTGGTGAGCAGCTCGGGGAACTACAGGAGCTCGGTTAGCTGAGTGAGGGCAGGTCGGTTGAGCTTGGAGATTGGGCGAGCTCGACTGCATGCTGGACAGGGAAGAAGAAGGAGCTCGGGTGTGGAGGAATGGGGAGCTTGGCCATGGCTGCAGCTCGGGAGAGAGGGCAAGGGGCAGTGCTCGGTTTGGTGGGCTTGAGAGGAGTTGGTGCGGCCTGGACTAAGCTCGGGTTGAGGAGATCCCAGAGAAAAAGAGTGGTGTGAGCTTGAGGAAGAAGGAGGATTGGCTTGAGTTGTTGCTTGGAGGAAGAAGAGAGGCAGCTCGGGATTGGTTTAAGTGGAGAGAAGAGCTGCTCGGGTGTGGAGTGAGGAGTGCATGCGGATAAGAGAGGTGAGGGGAGAGCTACTCGGCTGCAGGAGGAACACAGACAGGGGCGAGCTCAAAAGTGGCAGCTGCTGGAGGAGAAAGGGAAGGAGTGAGGTTGGAGCTTGGGGAAGAAGAGATGGAGGAGGGGAGGTAGGTAGCTCGGGTGAGAAGCTGGGGCAAGTGTGGCAGGAGATGGCGTGTTGGGGAGAAGAGCAGGAGGTAGAAGAAAGAGTTAGAGAGTAGGTGGGCAGTCAGTGTACTGAGGCAGAGCAGAGAAAGGAAAAAGAAAAGGGGCACGCTGCTGCTGTATGCGCATAGAAGAGGAAAAAGCAAGGGAAAAGAAAAAGAGGGGAGTGCCCTGGTGTTTACAGGAGAGTGTGCGGCAGGTACAGGGGGTTTGGCAGCTCGGCATGGGTTGGTTCAAGTCAACAATTGGGGCTGCTGATGTGTGGTTTAAAGAAATGGGGAGGAGTGCGGCAGGGCAAGGAACATGGCAGCTCAGGGAGTGATGCGAGATGGGGTGCATGCTTGGTCAGCTGCTGCTGCTGTAGTACGTGGTGCAGAGATAAGAAATGGGGTGCATGCTGCTGCTGGATGCATGGGAATTAAAGGAGCTCAGTTAACTATCGTGCTTGGCTTGCTGTTGGCAGCGCTGAGGTGAGTTGATGGGAGGTGGCATGGCAGAAATTTGGCAAGGCAAGGAGCGAAGGTGGCAGTGCTATAGCAGAGTTGAGAGATGAGACATTGGCTACTGTAAGGTAGACAAGGGTGGCGTGTAGCTTGGTTTTGCTGGGTCAAGGAAACATTGACGTGTAGTATTTGTTCAGGGGAAAGAGCAGGGATAAGAAAAATAGCGCAGTAATATGGGCACGATCTAGCTCAGAGTTGGTCTCGTGCTTAGAAAACCAAGGAAATGGAGCATGTGCCAAAATAAGACGGAAGATGGTATTAGGGTTATTAGAACATGTGTACATACGTATATACACACACGATTTGAATTAAACATTCACATGAAGGAGACTGCAAAAATACTTAGAGAGAATACCAGAGGCATTCAGAGGAGAGAGAAAAGGTGGCGGAGGGTGCATGCATGCATAAGCGGTGACGAATTGTCTAGGGCATTATAGAAGTAGGGTTTTGGCTATAGCCGGGATAAACGGACGAATCGGTGAAATGGTAAACGGTTAAATGGTAGGAAACTACTGGGGCAGATATTTTTCTCCCGGTACAGTAATCCGGTAAAGGTGAAAAAGATATTTTTGTGATGCATGGTAAAGAGGGAAAGAATTACCACGGTGAAGTAATTGTTTGCGGTTTTACCGTGTAGAGAGATAAAAAGGTAACCTGGCAAGAGTAAGGGGTAAAGGTGAAAAGGAATTTGCGTATATATATTCTGGTAAGGAATAATGGTAAGGTAGCTGACGATATTTTCTGGGTCAGGTGGTAAAAGGATTTTTACCGAGGAAAGACGAAATAGGGTCTAGGGTGTATGTGCCTACATACACTTGGTGATTCTTGCATATACGGGGTTTGCATGGAGGGGAAATGGACATGAGGAGTTGCAGGGAGTTGGGGTGGAATAATGCCACAGGTCAGGCGTATATATGCGGGGGATTGTGGCAGAGCCGAAAGATGAGTTAGGGTTTTGACCCGCAGCTCAGAAGGAACAGATTAGGGTTTGAGAGCGTTTGTCGAACAGAGTCCCGACAAAGCAGAGATCAAAAATGCAGGAACAGAGGGGAAAGGTTTTTGGGTGGACGCACTTTAGGGTTTCAACAGAGGTGGGATTTGGATAAAAGTTTTAATATGATGCATCCTAACTTGCATTATTAAGAAAAAGTTTTTGTTGGCCCTAATTTTCAGGTCTCGGAAAATTGAGGTGTTACAAATCTACCCCCCTTAAAATGAATCTCGTCCCCGAGATTCGGATAGATTAGAGGAAGAGGTGAGATGCAGATTTGCATGGTCTTCTGCAGCGAACGGCCTTCGTGGATCCAGCTCAGATTCTTCTTCTGCCATCGATGTAGGGAAGAGGGAAAATAGCAGGGGATTGAGAGGGAAATCCCAGGTTTTTAAACAATGCATACAAACAGAACAATTAACAAATGATAACATTACTAGGGTCGGAAGACCCACTGAAAACATCCGTAAAACAACAAAAAGACTAACATGACACGCAGCCATGCGTCTAGAAGAACATCAAACAGAGTCGCCTGAGTGCTGCGGGGCACCAGAACAAACCCAATCACAAAGATCAATGCAACCCAAACACACAAACAACTGGATACACAAAGTCGGATAATCCACCCTCGGCGTGCATCGCCGGCTCGATCAAGCTCTGGATTAGGGGCTCGAGGTGGAGCAAAAGCTTCTGGAGGGTTCCAATGCTCCGAAGGGTATGGAGCGTGGGGAAAAGCGGCATCACGCCGGCGACGGCGGGTGCCTTCTTCAACGATTGGTGCTTCTGGCAAAGGGGGCTCGCCTATTTCAGGAGCATAGGCGGATGTTGCCGATGAGCTGCTAGAGGCAGACGGTGAACGCAGAGGAGCGGAGCTCCGTTGCGTCAAGATCCAGAATTCCACCATTTGATTGAGGAGGTCGTGCTGAGCGACCAGATAATGGAAGAGGTGGGTTACCGCGGCGTCTTCGTCCGGCGGTGGGTTGACAAACCTTGTGCCCATTCCAGGGGCACGGCGCGGGTAGAGGAAGAAAGCTCTCTGGTTCATGCCAGGGGCACCATGGCGGAGAAATGCGATGGCCTCCCAAGCGGCCATCTGGATAGCCATGGTTGGGGTAGGCATAGCTCGTCCGTAGATTCTGAACGGCGCGCTTGGATCTGTGCTGGCGGGGAAGACATGAACGTCGGCCCAAAATTCTGTCGCGGCGCCGGAGGCTGGGCCTCGGTAGACTTCATACTCTGGTCTCCGCGTTGATCCGAGAACTTGTCGTACTGCAGTCCACAGGACGTTGGTGAATCCGGCGAGATCTTCAGCGGTTGTCTCCTGGAAGAGAGTACCTGGAGGCACCATGCTTGCGGGGAAAGGGGAAGGTGAACAGGGAAGGAGCACTGGGAGGAAAGGGGCTCTGTTGGCAGAAGGAATATCTGGCAAGGAGAAGAGAGAGACACGAGGCAAGGCGGGAAGATAGGGCTGGGCATCGCATAGCTGTTTGACAGCTCGGAAATGGACGCGTGGCGTATTGCCCTTGATTGGGCCGCTCTGTCCACACTTGATCAGCAGCCGCTGGGAAAAGGATCCAAGGCGGTTGAATGGAGATAGGCATGCGGCCGACAACAAGGAGGAATTATCGGAGAGCAATAAAGAAGGTAGCTTGGATAGGAGTAAAGGGTTGCCGTCAATACAGGAAGGTATTGGGGCGAGACAAGCAGAATAGGCTACCAGAGAAGAGAACGGTCGAATATCCTCTAGACAAGGGGAAAAGGTAAGACATACAGCTTTATTAACATACATAGGTATGGCTGCCACACGCGTCACAGGACAGATGTGTAGCTCACACCGTGCACATTCAACCAGAAGATGCAAAACACACGTTACAAGAGCCGAAGGGCAGGGATTAAATTTCTAGGGCAAGCATCAAAACAACAAAGACACACATAAAACTAGCGGCACGGAGGGGGGGCTAATCCAACCTCGGGGTGCCTCGACTACCAAGTCTAAGATTGGACGGCAGCACGGGGTGAAGCCGTTCTGCCATGGGGATTTTCGTCCTCAAGGAAGGGGAAATACTCTAGGATTGTTGTTGTTCCTGCGGTGGCGGAGGCCTCCTCCGGGTGCTGTCGTTCTTGGCGGTGGCATCCCATTGGCGTCGGGAGCATGCGCAGGCGGCACCAAGGGGTTGCTGGGGCAAGGCGGGGCATCGAGGCTGTTGAGCGACATGATCCAGGAGTCCGCCAGCTGGGTAATCAAGTTGTGCTGGGCGGCGATGTAACAGTTGGCGTGGACCACTGCCGCGTCTTCTTCTTGATACGCGCCGGCGAACAAGATGACTCCTTCAGGGGTACGACGGGGGTAGAGGAGAAAAGCACGCGGGTTCATGCCAGAAGCCAGGTAGCGCAGGCAAGAGATAGCTTCCCACGCAGCCATTTGGATGGCCATCGGGGAAGTAGGCACGGTTCTCCCAAAGAAGCGAAGAGGATAAGCTTGGTTGCTGACGGCTGGGTAGACATAGACTTCTGCCCAGAATTCATGCAAGGAACAGGAGGCACTCCCCAGGTACACACGGTACGCGGGGCGTAGTGTCGCTCCAAGGATTTGCCGAGCCATGGTCCAAAGGATGACTGGAAATCCGGTGTGCTCTGCGGCGGTAGTTTCTTGAAGTAAGGCGCCCCGGGACGGCATGCTTACCAGGAAAAGGTGAGCAGGAAAGAGAGCACTACGAGCTAGGTACTCCTTTGGCGGTAATGGGTGCTTGGAGGACAAAGGGGAAGTGGCGCGGGTGTGCCACACCAGAACGGAGGTGAGGTTTTAAATAGCCTCTTGGCAGCATGGAGGTCAAAGAGAGTTCCAAGGAAGGATTGCCTCGGAATACGACGGAGGCTCACGTCTTGTCTGATTTATGACTTATGGACAAAGCAGGGCCAAGGTCGTCAAAAGGAATCGACATAAGGCTGACAAGGAGAGATGATATCGGCAAGAATCAAAGGAACAGATCGAACGGGGGGAACAGCAAGGCTTGCTAGGTTCTAGAGGTAAGGTAAGGCCTATCGGCTAATCAACAGTGGATGTGGCCGCTACATGCGTCGAAGGACGTATGTGCAGGTCACATTAAACAAGCAAGGAAAACACAAAACAACGAATGCACTGCAAGGATCACGTAGATATATTACATACCACAAAGGACGCCTAGGACTCGTGCTAAGAAAGGGTACATGTCTTGCTACTTACTGCAAACAAGGTCTAGTGACCTAGCTTATGGGTTTAGTCCGCACGGTCGATGTCTAGGGTTACTACCCTTGGCGAGGCCTTCTTTGGTCGTGCTGACTTCTTATTCCCGATGTGAGTGTCGCATGCTGATAGGTCTTTTTCCCTCAAAGCAGTGTTTCCTTCACGAATTCCCCCGCTGTTGACATCGTGGATTTGTAAGGTTGAATTGTTGGTATTGATCCATCGGTGGCGAGTCTCGACGAGCTTCTGGAATCGGGCGACGACGCAATTCCTCCAGATCCTCGGTAGGGTTGGCAGACTCTTGTATCATCGGTATGGGTCTCGCTAGTTACTTCCCTGAGATTGTCTTAAAATTTTTGAAGTAGGTGAGGTGTAGAAAAACTCGATGTTTCTCTTATAGCAGTGTAGATAAGAGGGGAGACTAAGAAGGATGAGACGAGTAGAACCCACTCTTATGATAAGTCTTGGAGTATATTTTTGAAAATACTTTTTATAAATAGGGTTTTCATCTAACGTCCGTGCTAACTAGGGTTAACCTACAGACAGTATGGCTCTGATACCAAGCTTGTGGCGCACCCGGTTTTAAGGCCGGATAAGCCCTTGTGTTTACGGTACCGGTCCCTGGATCAGTAGCCGATACCCACAAGTTTACCTGAGTATCAAAATCATACACGCACTTATTAGAATATAAAGCATAATCCGATCTTTAAGATCGAAAAAACTATACCTTTAGCCCAACGGCTAGAAATCTTGCAGCGGAAAAACGAGCGGTGATGAGCCCATCAATATGCCATTCCCAACAGGCAACTGACTGGGGGTTCGCCCTAGTTATCGTGGATACTGACGTTGCTTTCGGATGGTTGCCCTTCGGTCTGGCCACATAACAAGCCAGGTGAGTACATTGAATGTACTCGCAAGCGCTCCACCAGGAAGTTTAGCACAGATATATGCATGCAAGGGAATTATCAAGAACTTGGCTCTATTCTAGGTTTCATGTTGTGCGAGAAAGTAAGTTTGCATTTGGAAATACGTACATAGATGTAAAAGCGATTTTATCCAAAAACATCTCGCCGCAGCGAGATAGGGTATTGCTCAAACACTCGGCCCGTACCCCGGGGGAGTTCACTTTTGTGCTTACCGCTACCTGCGGTACAGCACGGTACTTGCCCGGTTCCACAGGGAGACGCAGCTCGCCTCGTACTTACGGGGTTCCCAATCACCCGGTTCCTCAGGTAGACACAGCTGACCTCGTACTTACGGGGATTCTAGGGTTTGCCCGAGTCCACGGGAAAACCCGACTTCACACCTCATGACACAGCATGACACCCTGCGAACACGGCGGATCGCGTCCTTAAACCCATAACCCAGAAATCCTTTTTGGGGCTCAGAGAGCCAAAACTACTTTAGTGTGGCCCGACCAAGTTCGTCCATGACCGCGGACACGGCTATTCGAATAGTTTTAACACTCTGCAGAGGTTGTACGACTTTACCCACACGATGTAGTTCACCCTGGGCATACCGGGCCCTGGTACACTACCAGAGCTAGTACAACGAGACTCTTCACCGCTGTGAACCCAGCCACGAAACCCGTCAGAATAGACATGTCCCAAGCCTAGCCCGAATCAGTACCCCTGCTACGAGGAGGTTGGTGTTCCATCTTTGTGGCGGGCGAAAACTCGGTATCCCCGGGTTTGCCCTCTTCGAAGAGTACCCCACTCCATCTGCACTCTACTAACTGCCCACGGGTTCATGCTAGTCCAGGTCGGCTACTAGATCAAGTCCTTCCCACAAAGGACATGTGGTCGTACGGTAAGACTTGGCCAAACGGCACTTAAGACAGGTCCTTAGGTGATCCGAGAAGGACTCCACTCCACTCCCGTAAACGGGCAGCGAGAACCACGACGGGCCTTACCTCGCTCTTTAACATCTCCCTTCCAACACCCTTCATTACCAACCCGGATCAAAATCTTCTCCTTTTTAACTCGGTTCCCCAGAACCATTCACGGTAGAATATCCCAACCCATGCATATCCTACCTTCCATGCACCTCTACAACCGGACGCGACGGTCCGTTTCGATATTCCATCACATGAAATATGGGGTGTTGCTTTCCTTTTCTTTTTTGAAAACCTACTTCATCTACTGCAGGGCTAAGCATATATACATACACTACCCTAAGGTTCCGATAATTCTTCGGAATATAATAGTCCTATGGCGACAAGGATTACAGGGTCGGACTAGGGTTTCCTATCATCGGTGATATCTACTCTATATAAAATAGCAGGAATAAAATATAGCATGCATGGTTCGAAAACAAAATAATATTTTGTAAAACTGGGATTCAACATGATCAATGGCGGAGAGCTTGCCTGGCGTTATCAGCCGAATTTCAGACGCGACCTGGGTACGTCGACGTCAGGAGTCCAGCGCGTGAGGTATCGCCGCGTCGCAACTACACGTCGTGAAAAACAACGAATCACTAACGGCGTGAGGAAAATCCAATTAAGATCCAAAATAGGCTCAAGCGACATTCAAAACTATACCTCGATCTTAGAGGGTGGCTAGGGTTTTCAGGGTTTTACGATGCCCTTTCATCTTCGAACTACGCAGCATGTGGATGAGCATACAAATATGCATGAGCTCTGGATCCTAACATGCTTCCGAAAGGTTTAACATGATGGGGGTAACACTAGGAAGGACAATTATGTATGCATGAACGGTCGATTAGGGTTTCTAATGCTCGGATGGTAAGTACTTATTCTCCTTGGCTCTTGTACTCATGTATCATATGAACAAGTATAGTCCACTGGATACATGGAGAGGTTTGGGTTTAAACCTACTGGACAACTTGGGTTGAATCATCTAAATAAACTATATTGAAAAAGAGATAACCCTACATATGCATGCTTGACTTAGGGTTTCATGGATCATCTATTCTCCTTAAACTTTGAACTAAGCAACATGAATGCATGGTTGTAACTAGTGCAATGCTCAAGAATAAACATGTTTACATGCTGGAGATACCTAGAGCTGAACACCTATTCAAAAAGGGGATTCGAAAGACTGTTTGAAATTTGATCTGGGTACGGATCTGGGCTGTGCAGAGGGTATTATTGGGATTTTCGAAAAAATGGTCTATATGAAAAAGATGGGAAATAAAGTTTTGAACAACTTTTGTTTGGGACATTTTCTGAGAATCGGCTTGGATGAGGCTGTACAGGCCAGAACAGAGCGGAAGGGACTTGAGGCTGTGGCAGGACGCGGCAGCGGAAACAGCTAAAATGAGCTGCCGCGGTAGGGAAGGGGGCAGCGGCGGGGATTGAGCTGGGCTGCCGCGGCGGGGGTTTTAGGTGTGGCAGGCTGCCGCGGCAGTGGTTGGGCGTCTGCGGCAGGGATTTTGGCTGCCGCGACAGGGAAGCTAGGGAGGTTTTCGGCCGTGGGAAGCTCGGGTACTGGAGGAGAGTGGGGCTCGGTTAAGGAGTTGGGAGCAACTGGAGTTTGGGAGCTCGGGCATGGCTTGGTGAGCAGCTCGGGGAACTACAGGAGCTCGGTTAGCTGAGTGAGGGCAGGTCGGTTGAGCTTGGAGATTGGGCGAGCTCGACTGCATGCTGGACAGGGAAGAAGAAGGAGCTCGGGTGTGGAGGAATGGGGAGCTTGGCCATGGCTGCAGCTCGGGAGAGAGGGCAAGGGGCAGTGCTCGGTTTGGTGGGCTTGAGAGGAGTTGGTGCGGCCTGGACTAAGCTCGGGTTGAGGAGATCCCAGAGAAAAAGAGTGGTGTGAGCTTGAGGAAGAAGGAGGATTGGCTTGAGTTGTTGCTTGGAGGAAGAAGAGAGGCAGCTCGGGATTGGTTTAAGTGGAGAGAAGAGCTGCTCGGGTGTGGAGTGAGGAGTGCATGCGGATAAGAGAGGTGAGGGGAGAGCTACTCGGCTGCAGGAGGAACACAGACAGGGGCGAGCTCAAAAGTGGCAGCTGCTGGAGGAGAAGGGAAGGAGTGAGGTTGGAGCTTGGGGAAGAAGAGATGGAGGAGGGGAGGTAGGTAGCTCGGGTGAGAAGCTGGGGCAAGTGTGGCAGGAGATGGCGTGTTGGGGAGAAGAGCAGGAGGTAGAAGAAAGAGTTAGAGAGTAGGTGGGCAGTCAGTGTACTGAGGCAGAGCAGAGAAAGGAAAAAGAAAAGGGGCACGCTGCTGCTGTATGCGCATAGAAGAGGAAAAAGCAAGGGAAAAGAAAAAGAGGGGAGTGCCCTGGTGTTTACAGGGGAGTGTGCGGCAGGTACAGGGGGTTTGGCAGCTCGGCATGGGTTGGTTCAAGTCAACAATTGGGGCTGCTGATGTGTGGTTTAAAGAAATGGGGAGGAGTGCGGCAGGGCAAGGAACATGGCAGCTCAGGGAGTGATGCGAGATGGGGTGCATGCTTGGTCAGCTGCTGCTGCTGTAGTACGTGGTGCAGAGATAAGAATGGGGTGCATGCTGCTGCTGGATGCATGGGAATTAAAGGAGCTCAGTTAACTATCGTGCTTGGCTTGCTGTTGGCAGCGCTGAGGTGAGTTGATGGGAGGTGGCATGGCAGAAATTTGGCAGGCAAGGAGCGAAGGTGGCAGTGCTATAGCAGAGTTGAGAGATGAGACATTGGCTACTGTAAGGTAGACAAGGGTGGCGTGTAGCTTGGTTTTGCTGGGTCAAGGAAACATTGACGTGTAGTATTTGTTCAGGGGAAAGAGCAGGATAAGAAAAATAGCGCAGTAATATGGGCACGATCTAGCTCAGAGTTGGTCTCGTGCTCAGAAAACCAAGGAAATGGAGCATGTGCCAAAATAAGACGGAAGATGGTATTAGGGTTATTAGAACATGTGTACATACGTATATACACACACGATTTGAATTAAACATTCACATGAAGGAGACTGCAAAAATACTTAGAGAGAATACCAGAGGCATTCAGAGGAGAGAGAAAAGGTGGCGGAGGGTGCATGCATGCATAAGCGGTGACGAATTGTCTAGGGCATTATAGAAGTAGGGTTTTGGCTATAGCCGGGATAAACGGACGAATCGGTGAAATGGTAAACGGTTAAATGGTAGGAAACTACTGGGGCAGATATTTTTCTCCCGGTACAGTAATCCGGTAAAGGTGAAAAAGATATTTTTGTGATGCATGGTAAAGAGGGAAAGAATTACCACGGTGAAGTAATTGTTTGCGGTTTTACCGTGTAGAGAGATAAAAAGGTAACCTGGCAAGAGTAAGGGGTAAAGGTGAAAAGGAATTTGCGTATATATATTCTGGTAAGGAATAATGGTAAGGTAGCTGACGATATTTTCTGGGTCAGGTGGTAAAAGGATTTTTACCGAGGAAAGACGAAATAGGGTCTAGGGTGTATGTGCCTACATACACTTGGTGATTCTTGCATATACGGGGTTTGCATGGAGGGGAAATGGACATGAGGAGTTGCAGGGAGTTGGGGTGGAATAATGCCACAGGTCAGGCGTATATATGCGGGGGATTGTGGCAGAGCCGAAAGATGAGTTAGGGTTTTGACCCGCAGCTCAGAAGGAACAGATTAGGGTTTGAGAGCGTTTGTCGAACAGAGTCCCGACAAAGCAGAGATCAAAAATGCAGGAACAGAGGGGAAAGGTTTTTGGGTGGACGCACTTTAGGGTTTCAACAGAGGTGGGATTTGGATAAAAGTTTTAATATGATGCATCCTAACTTGCATTATTAAGAAAAAGTTTTTGTTGGCCCTAATTTTCAGGTCTCGGAAAATTGAGGTGTTACAAATCTACCCCCCTTAAAATGAATCTCGTCCCCGAGATTCGGATAGATTAGAGGAAGAGGTGAGATGCAGATTTGCATGGTCTTCTGCAGCGAACGGCCTTCGTGGATCCAGCTCAGATTCTTCTTCTGCCATCGATGTAGGGAAGAGGGAAAATAGCAGGGGATTGAGAGGGAAATCCCAGGTTTTTAAACAATGCATACAAACAGAACAATTAACAAATGATAACATTACTAGGGTCGGAAGACCCACTGAAAACATCCGTAAAACAACAAAAAGACTAACATGACACGCAGCCATGCGTCTAGAAGAACATCAAACAGAGTCGCCTGAGTGCTGCGGGGCACCAGAACAAACCCAATCACAAAGATCAATGCAACCCAAACACACAAACAACTGGATACACAAAGTCGGATAATCCACCCTCGGCGTGCATCGCCGGCTCGATCAAGCTCTGGATTAGGGGCTCGAGGTGGAGCAAAAGCTTCTGGAGGGTTCCAATGCTCCGAAGGGTATGGAGCGTGGGGGAAAAGCGGCATCACGCCGGCGACGGCGGGTGCCTTCTTCAACGATTGGTGCTTCTGGCAAAGGGGGCTCGCCTATTTCAGGAGCATAGGCGGATGTTGCCGATGAGCTGCTAGAGGCAGACGGTGAACGCAGAGGAGCGGAGCTCCGTTGCGTCAAGATCCAGAATTCCACCATTTGATTGAGGAGGTCGTGCTGAGCGACCAGATAATGGAAGAGGTGGGTTACCGCGGCGTCTTCGTCCGGCGGTGGGTTGACAAACCTTGTGCCCATTCCAGGGGCACGGCGCGGGTAGAGGAAGAAAGCTCTCTGGTTCATGCCAGGGGCACCATGGCGGAGAAATGCGATGGCCTCCCAAGCGGCCATCTGGATAGCCATGGTTGGGGTAGGCATAGCTCGTCCGTAGATTCTGAACGGCGCGCTTGGATCTGTGCTGGCGGGGAAGACATGAACGTCGGCCCAAAATTCTGTCGCGGCGCCGGAGGCTGGGCCTCGGTAGACTTCATACTCTGGTCTCCGCGTTGATCCGAGAACTTGTCGTACTGCAGTCCACAGGACGTTGGTGAATCCGGCGAGATCTTCAGCGGTTGTCTCCTGGAAGAGAGTACCTGGAGGCACCATGCTTGCGGGGAAAGGGGAAGGTGAACAGGGAAGGAGCACTGGGAGGAAAGGGGCTCTGTTGGCAGAAGGAATATCTGGCAAGGAGAAGAGAGAGACACGAGGCAAGGCGGGAAGATAGGGCTGGGCATCGCATAGCTGTTTGACAGCTCGGAAATGGACGCGTGGCGTATTGCCCTTGATTGGGCCGCTCTGTCCACACTTGATCAGCAGCCGCTGGGAAAAGGATCCAAGGCGGTTGAATGGAGATAGGCATGCGGCCGACAACAAGGAGGAATTATCGGAGAGCAATAAAGAAGGTAGCTTGGATAGGAGTAAAGGGTTGCCGTCAATACAGGAAGGTATTGGGGCGAGACAAGCAGAATAGGCTACCAGAGAAGAGAACGGTCGAATATCCTCTAGACAAGGGGAAAAGGTAAGACATACAGCTTTATTAACATACATAGGTATGGCTGCCACACGCGTCACAGGACAGATGTGTAGCTCACACCGTGCACATTCAACCAGAAGATGCAAAACACACGTTACAAGAGCCGAAGGGCAGGGATTAAATTTCTAGGGCAAGCATCAAAACAACAAAGACACACATAAAACTAGCGGCACGGAGGGGGGGCTAATCCAACCTCGGGGTGCCTCGACTACCAAGTCTAAGATTGGACGGCAGCACGGGGTGAAGCCGTTCTGCCATGGGGATTTTCGTCCTCAAGGAAGGGGAAATACTCTAGGATTGTTGTTGTTCCTGCGGTGGCGGAGGCCTCCTCCGGGTGCTGTCGTTCTTGGCGGTGGCATCCCATTGGCGTCGGGAGCATGCGCAGGCGGCACCAAGGGGTTGCTGGGGGCAAGGCGGGGCATCGAGGCTGTTGAGCGACATGATCCAGGAGTCCGCCAGCTGGGTAATCAAGTTGTGCTGGGCGGCGATGTAACAGTTGGCGTGGACCACTGCCGCGTCTTCTTCTTGATACGCGCCGGCGAACAAGATGACTCCTTCAGGGGTACGACGGGGGTAGAGGAGAAAAGCACGCGGGTTCATGCCAGAAGCCAGGTAGCGCAGGCAAGAGATAGCTTCCCACGCAGCCATTTGGATGGCCATCGGGGAAGTAGGCACGGTTCTCCCAAAGAAGCGAAGAGGATAAGCTTGGTTGCTGACGGCTGGGTAGACATAGACTTCTGCCCAGAATTCATGCAAGGAACAGGAGGCACTCCCCAGGTACACACGGTACGCGGGGCGTAGTGTCGCTCCAAGGATTTGCCGAGCCATGGTCCAAAGGATGACTGGAAATCCGGTGTGCTCTGCGGCGGTAGTTTCTTGAAGTAAGGCGCCCCGGGACGGCATGCTTACCAGGAAAAGGTGAGCAGGAAAGAGAGCACTACGAGCTAGGTACTCCTTTGGCGGTAATGGGTGCTTGGAGGACAAAGGGGAAGTGGCGCGGGTGTGCCACACCAGAACGGAGGTGAGGTTTTAAATAGCCTCTTGGCAGCATGGAGGTCAAAGAGAGTTCCAAGGAAGGATTGCCTCGGAATACGACGGAGGCTCACGTCTTGTCTGATTTATGACTTATGGACAAAGCAGGGCCAAGGTCGTCAAAAGGAATCGACATAAGGCTGACAAGGAGAGATGATATCGGCAAGAATCAAAGGAACAGATCGAACGGGGGGAACAGCAAGGCTTGCTAGGTTCTAGAGGTAAGGTAAGGCCTATCGGCTAATCAACAGTGGATGTGGCCGCTACATGCGTCGAAGGACGTATGTGCAGGTCACATTAAACAAGCAAGGAAAACACAAAACAACGAATGCACTGCAAGGATCACGTAGATATATTACATACCACAAAGGACGCCTAGGACTCGTGCTAAGAAAGGGTACATGTCTTGCTACTTACTGCAAACAAGGTCTAGTGACCTAGCTTATGGGTTTAGTCCGCACGGTCGATGTCTAGGGTTACTACCCTTGGCGAGGCCTTCTTTGGTCGTGCTGACTTCTTATTCCCGATGTGAGTGTCGCATGCTGATAGGTCTTTTTCCCTCAAAGCAGTGTTTCCTTCACGAATTCCCCCGCTGTTGACATCGTGGATTTGTAAGGTTGAATTGTTGGTATTGATCCATCGGTGGCGAGTCTCGACGAGCTTCTGGAATCGGGCGACGACGCAATTCCTCCAGATCCTCGGTAGGGTTGGCAGACTCTTGTATCATCGGTATGGGTCTCGCTAGTTACTTCCCTGAGATTGTCTTAAAATTTTTGAAGTAGGTGAGGTGTAGAAAAACTCGATGTTTCTCTTATAGCAGTGTAGATAAGAGGGGAGACTAAGAAGGATGAGACGAGTAGAACCCACTCTTATGATAAGTCTTGGAGTATATTTTTGAAAATACTTTTTATAAATAGGGTTTTCATCTAACGTCCGTGCTAACTAGGGTTAACCTACAGACAGTATGGCTCTGATACCAAGCTTGTGGCGCACCCGGTTTTAAGGCCGGATAAGCCCTTGTGTTTACGGTACCGGTCCCTGGATCAGTAGCCGATACCCACAAGTTTACCTGAGTATCAAAATCATACACGCACTTATTAGAATATAAAGCATAATCCGATCTTTAAGATCGAAAAACTATACCTTTAGCCCAACGGCTAGAAATCTTGCAGCGGAAAAACGAGCGGTGATGAGCCCATCAATATGCCATTCCCAACAGGCAACTGACTGGGGGTTCGCCCTAGTTATCGTGGATACTGACGTTGCTTTCGGATGGTTGCCCTTCGGTCTGGCCACATAACAAGCCAGGTGAGTACATTGAATGTACTCGCAAGCGCTCCACCAGGAAGTTTAGCACAGATATATGCATGCAAGGGAATTATCAAGAACTTGGCTCTATTCTAGGTTTCATGTTGTGCGAGAAAGTAAGTTTGCATTTGGAAATACGTACATAGATGTAAAAGCGATTTTATCCAAAAACATCTCGCCGCAGCGAGATAGGGTATTGCTCAAACACTCGGCCCGTACCCCGGGGGAGTTCACTTTTGTGCTTACCGCTACCTGCGGTACAGCACGGTACTTGCCCGGTTCCACAGGGAGACGCAGCTCGCCTCGTACTTACGGGGTTCCCAATCACCCGGTTCCTCAGGTAGACACAGCTGACCTCGTACTTACGGGGATTCTAGGGTTTGCCCGAGTCCACGGGAAAACCCGACTTCACACCTCATGACACAGCATGACACCCTGCGAACACGGCGGATCGCGTCCTTAAACCCATAACCCAGAAATCCTTTTTGGGGCTCAGAGAGCCAAAACTACTTTAGTGTGGCCCGACCAAGTTCGTCCATGACCGCGGACACGGCTATTCGAATAGTTTTAACACTCTGCAGAGGTTGTACGACTTTACCCACACGATGTAGTTCACCCTGGGCATACCGGGCCCTGGTACACTACCAGAGCTAGTACAACGAGACTCTTCACCGCTGTGAACCCAGCCACGAACCCGTCAGAATAGACATGTCCCAAGCCTAGCCCGAATCAGTACCCCTGCTACGAGGAGGTTGGTGTTCCATCTTTGTGGCGGGCGAAAACTCGGTATCCCCGGGTTTGCCCTCTTCGAAGAGTACCCCACTCCATCTGCACTCTACTAACTGCCCACGGGTTCATGCTAGTCCAGGTCGGCTACTAGATCAAGTCCTTCCCACAAAGGACATGTGGTCGTACGGTAAGACTTGGCCAAACGGCACTTAAGACAGGTCCTTAGGTGATCCGAGAAGGACTCCACTCCACTCCCGTAAACGGGCAGCGAGAACCACGACGGGCCTTACCTCGCTCTTTAACATCTCCCTTCCAACACCCTTCATTACCAACCCGGATCAAAATCTTCTCCTTTTTAACTCGGTTCCCCAGAACCATTTCACGGTAGAATATCCCAACCCATGCATATCCTACCTTCCATGCACCTCTACAACCGGACGCGACGGTCCGTTTCGATATTCCATCACATGAAATATGGGGTGTTGCTTTCCTTTTCTTTTTTGAAAACCTACTTCATCTACTGCAGGGCTAAGCATATATACATACACTACCCTAAGGTTCCGATAATTCTTCGGAATATAATAGTCCTATGGCGACAAGGATTACAGGGTCGGACTAGGGTTTCCTATCATCGGTGATATCTACTCTATATAAAATAGCAGGAATAAAATATAGCATGCATGGTTCGAAAACAAAATAATATTTTGTAAAACTGGGATTCAACATGATCAATGGCGGAGAGCTTGCCTGGCGTTATCAGCCGAATTTCAGACGCGACCTGGGTACGTCGACGTCAGGAGTCCAGCGCGTGAGGTATCGCCGCGTCGCAACTACACGTCGTGAAAAACAACGAATCACTAACGGCGTGAGGAAAATCCAATTAAGATCCAAAATAGGCTCAAGCGACATTCAAAACTATACCTCGATCTTAGAGGGTGGCTAGGGTTTTCAGGGTTTTACGATGCCCTTTCATCTTCGAACTACGCAGCATGTGGATGAGCATACAAATATGCATGAGCTCTGGATCCTAACATGCTTCCGAAAGGTTTAACATGATGGGGGTAACACTAGGAAGGACAATTATGTATGCATGAACGGTCGATTAGGGTTTCTAATGCTCGGATGGTAAGTACTTATTCTCCTTGGCTCTTGTACTCATGTATCATATGAACAAGTATAGTCCACTGGATACATGGAGAGGTTTGGGTTTAAACCTACTGGACAACTTGGGTTGAATCATCTAAATAAACTATATTTGAAAAAGAGATAACCCTACATATGCATGCTTGACTTAGGGTTTCATGGATCATCTATTCTCCTTAAACTTTGAACTAAGCAACATGAATGCATGGTTGTAACTAGTGCAATGCTCAAGAATAAACATGTTTACATGCTGGAGATACCTAGAGCTGAACACCTATTCAAAAAGGGGATTCGAAAGACTGTTTGAAATTTGATCTGGGTACGGATCTGGGCTGTGCAGAGGGTATTATTGGGATTTTCGAAAAATGGTCTATATGAAAAAGATGGGAAATAAAGTTTTGAACAACTTTTGTTTGGGACATTTTCTGAGAATCGGCTTGGATGAGGCTGTACAGGCCAGAACAGAGCGGAAGGGACTTGAGGCTGTGGCAGGACGCGGCAGCGGAAACAGCTAAAATGAGCTGCCGCGGTAGGGAAGGGGGCAGCGGCGGGGATTGAGCTGGGCTGCCGCGGCGGGGGTTTTAGGTGTGGCAGGCTGCCGCGGCAGTGGTTGGGCGTCTGCGGCAGGGATTTTGGCTGCCGCGACAGGGAAGCTAGGGAGGTTTTCGGCCGTGGGAAGCTCGGGTACTGGAGGAGAGTGGGGCTCGGTTAAGGAGTTGGGAGCAACTGGAGTTTGGGAGCTCGGGCATGGCTTGGTGAGCAGCTCGGGGAACTACAGGAGCTCGGTTAGCTGAGTGAGGGCAGGTCGGTTGAGCTTGGAGATTGGGCGAGCTCGACTGCATGCTGGACAGGGAAGAAGAAGGAGCTCGGGTGTGGAGGAATGGGGAGCTTGGCCATGGCTGCAGCTCGGGAGAGAGGGCAAGGGGCAGTGCTCGGTTTGGTGGGCTTGAGAGGAGTTGGTGCGGCCTGGACTAAGCTCGGGTTGAGGAGATCCCAGAGAAAAAGAGTGGTGTGAGCTTGAGGAAGAAGGAGGATTGGCTTGAGTTGTTGCTTGGAGGAAGAAGAGAGGCAGCTCGGGATTGGTTTAAGTGGAGAGAAGAGCTGCTCGGGTGTGGAGTGAGGAGTGCATGCGGATAAGAGAGGTGAGGGGAGAGCTACTCGGCTGCAGGAGGAACACAGACAGGGGCGAGCTCAAAAGTGGCAGCTGCTGGAGGAGAAAGGGAAGGAGTGAGGTTGGAGCTTGGGGAAGAAGAGATGGAGGAGGGGAGGTAGGTAGCTCGGGTGAGAAGCTGGGGCAAGTGTGGCAGGAGATGGCGTGTTGGGGAGAAGAGCAGGAGGTAGAAGAAAGAGTTAGAGAGTAGGTGGGCAGTCAGTGTACTGAGGCAGAGCAGAGAAAGGAAAAAGAAAAGGGGCACGCTGCTGCTGTATGCGCATAGAAGAGGAAAAAGCAAGGGAAAAGAAAAAGAGGGGAGTGCCCTGGTGTTTACAGGGGAGTGTGCGGCAGGTACAGGGGGTTTGGCAGCTCGGCATGGGTTGGTTCAAGTCAACAATTGGGGCTGCTGATGTGTGGTTTAAAGAAATGGGGAGGAGTGCGGCAGGGCAAGGAACATGGCAGCTCAGGGAGTGATGCGAGATGGGGTGCATGCTTGGTCAGCTGCTGCTGCTGTAGTACGTGGTGCAGAGATAAGAAATGGGGTGCATGCTGCTGCTGGATGCATGGGAATTAAAGGAGCTCAGTTAACTATCGTGCTTGGCTTGCTGTTGGCAGCGCTGAGGTGAGTTGATGGGAGGTGGCATGGCAGAAATTTGGCAAGGCAAGGAGCGAAGGTGGCAGTGCTATAGCAGAGTTGAGAGATGAGACATTGGCTACTGTAAGGTAGACAAGGGTGGCGTGTAGCTTGGTTTTGCTGGGTCAAGGAAACATTGACGTGTAGTATTTGTTCAGGGGAAAGAGCAGGGATAAGAAAAATAGCGCAGTAATATGGGCACGATCTAGCTCAGAGTTGGTCTCGTGCTCAGAAAACCAAGGAAATGGAGCATGTGCCAAAATAAGACGGAAGATGGTATTAGGGTTATTAGAACATGTGTACATACGTATATACACACACGATTTGAATTAAACATTCACATGAAGGAGACTGCAAAAATACTTAGAGAGAATACCAGAGGCATTCAGAGGAGAGAGAAAAGGTGGCGGAGGGTGCATGCATGCATAAGCGGTGACGAATTGTCTAGGGCATTATAGAAGTAGGGTTTTGGCTATAGCCGGGATAAACGGACGAATCGGTGAAATGGTAAACGGTTAAATGGTAGGAAACTACTGGGGCAGATATTTTTCTCCCGGTACAGTAATCCGGTAAAGGTGAAAAAGATATTTTTGTGATGCATGGTAAAGAGGGAAAGAATTACCACGGTGAAGTAATTGTTTGCGGTTTTACCGTGTAGAGAGATAAAAAGGTAACCTGGCAAGAGTAAGGGGTAAAGGTGAAAGGAATTTGCGTATATATATTCTGGTAAGGAATAATGGTAAGGTAGCTGACGATATTTTCTGGGTCAGGTGGTAAAAGGATTTTTACCGAGGAAAGACGAAATAGGGTCTAGGGTGTATGTGCCTACATACACTTGGTGATTCTTGCATATACGGGGTTTGCATGGAGGGGAAATGGACATGAGGAGTTGCAGGGAGTTGGGGTGGAATAATGCCACAGGTCAGGCGTATATATGCGGGGGATTGTGGCAGAGCCGAAAGATGAGTTAGGGTTTTGACCCGCAGCTCAGAAGGAACAGATTAGGGTTTGAGAGCGTTTGTCGAACAGAGTCCCGACAAAGCAGAGATCAAAAATGCAGGAACAGAGGGGAAAGGTTTTTGGGTGGACGCACTTTAGGGTTTCAACAGAGGTGGGATTTGGATAAAAGTTTTAATATGATGCATCCTAACTTGCATTATTAAGAAAAAGTTTTTGTTGGCCCTAATTTTCAGGTCTCGGAAAATTGAGGTGTTACAGTATCCCATTTGGCCACAACGGAAACATTGGATCTTGGGGTAGCGTCTGGGGCAATTCCGCTGTGATTGGGGCGGAAAACCTTGAATAGAAGCATGATAAGGATATCCTTCATAACTCGAAGGTAGTGGTGCCTGAGGACGAAGCGGGGAAGACGGTCCAGAACGAAGTTCATGAGGAATATCTTGTGCTGACTCCTCGGTATCCCCTTTTTTGCTTGCGAGAGGCCTTGGGTGCTTGAATCTTTTCCTCCAAAAGGAGAGTCTTGTTAACCAAGTGCTCAAAATTGGGGCAATCGACAGGACTTAGCTCTTCCTGCGGCTCCATGGTAAGGACAGGGTTAGTTGGATCATGATCAACACCTTGAGAACTATTTGTGGATTGCCCTTGGACTTGGAGATTGGTCTGTGGGAGTTCTCAAAGAATTCGGAACTTCTTGCACTGTGGTGCAGAGCACTGTGCAACGGAATGTCCTGGCTTTCGACAGTGATAACAGATGCGCGGTATTGGGTTCCTTGGGATAGGGCACTTGTTAGAATAGTGACCCAAGTTGCCACAGTTGTAACATAGCACTTGAGAGTAATCGCGGCCAGCGTTCAGCTTTTTGACAAGTGGGCGAAGCTGAGAACTTGGAGCGGGAGGGAGTGGCACTTGAAGACAGGATGAGGAAGGCGGCCCATTGGAGGACTCCTGGGAACCACTGTCGATTGAGTTTGCAGCCTCCCTCTTGCACTTAAGAGAAGCTTTGGGATGGAAATCTTTTCCTGACATCCTGTCAAGATAGACAAGAATTGCGATCAGATTAACTAGGAAGGACTTGTGCAACTAAATTAAACATGTATGGACAGCAAAGACACATGTTTAATTCGTTCCAATACAGTGCCGATTTCCCTCGAGCTTCCCCTTCTTCCTTCATCCCAGTGAGGCGAGTCGTGGCCGCTTCGCAGTAGCCAGCCACACGCTGAGCCCTCTTTGCTTTTCGGTGCCCCTGACCTCATGAGCCCCTTCTATTCTCTTACCCTCATGGACTTCCTCCGTCTTCCTCTTTTGTTGCTGCAGGGATGACGCCGCAAGCCCTATGGGTGGCTGCCACCTCTGAGATTCGCCCAGCCACCTCGCTGTCACTCCGGTGCTCGTGGCCGACCAGCTACCCCACTGGAGACTCCCCGGGCTTCATCGGCCTCGCCTTGGGCATCGACACCACCGCGCGCGCCACCGTCCATCGCCAGTGAGTACCCCCGAGGTGAGCACAGGTGCCTGTCTAACCCCCCTCTATTCTCACTCTTCCATGGGCTAATTCTGATTAGCGCATGCAGGTAACAGTTAAAAAAACCGAAACCACCGGCTGACAGCCGGTCCCATCCGTCGGGATAAGTGGAGGCGTACCTCTCGGTTTACGCCTTCCCTTTATGCAAGCATATCCTTCCTTTATGTTCTCCGCAGAATACACTTTGTTTCCAGGAAGTGTAATCACTACTGGGATCTCTATGTTTCCACCTTCCCAATGCTAAAGACGTTATCCCCAAGTGCACCATCGTCGTCACCTCTATTACCAGACAGAAGCTTTTCCCCTTTTGATTTTGCCTCCTGGCAAATCTTCGAAGATCCTTTCCTCTTTCGATAGAACTCAAAATAACCAAATTATTTTTCTATTGATATAAATTCAAAACATATCCATTAGTACCCCTTTCATAAGTTTTGAAATTTAATGGAAATTTAAATTTGCATATATTTTAAATTTGAGTATGTTTTGTATATCTCCTTTAATATAGTTCCAAATGAATTAATTATTTCCCTAATATTATCTAAAATAAAACTTAGCATTCTAGCTCTAGTATTTTTATGAAATTCAAATATTTTCTTTATATTGAAACCATAAAGGATATGAAACCCTTCCATATCTTATAAATGAATACATTTTGATATATTACTCCAAAACCTTTTGAATAAAAATTTCTAAAATCCTTTAGTCATTTCTTACCCTTTGGACCCAACAATAATTTTGAAATCCAAATATATTTATATTGAAGTAATAAAAGCCATGTGTTGCAAATATGAATATATTCAAAACCCTTTTATTATGTAAGGTATATTTATATATTTTTCCAAAGCACTTTATATAGGTTTATAAAATATTTTCAAACATTCTTACCCTATGTTCTCAAGTAAAGTTGGAAACTAAAAACATTTTCAATATCAAGGTAACAAAAGCTAAGGAAACCCTACCTTTTAAGTATACCTAGAAATTCAAGATATTTTACAATATTAATCCTAATCATCCAAATTGATACTCTAAAGTGAGAAGCCATCCAGTGCTACCATGCTTGCCGAAGTTATGTTTAATTGGGTTTTAAGTTGTATTTTATTTGGATGATGTGCTTATGTTCAACGTCTTTTAACATGTAGTCTCCGACGATCTGATATCTCACGAGGACGATCACGAGCGTTGTACTAAGATCAGGACCAAGACTAGGGCCAACACTTGTCAGGCGAGCATCCTGACTTTGATCATCTAGAACCCACATTTTCAAATATGATATCTTGTTTGTGAAACTTGCATGCTATATTAATATGACCCATTATTTTATGTTAGCAGTAGTTACGGCCTAGTAGTGCATATAACCTAGCTTAGATTAGACTACCTTGTCACCCTAGAGTTAGTTTCTTAGTCGTACTAGTGGTAAGCTAGGCTATATTATATGGAAATACTATGACTTAGATCCGCAATAGTAAAATCATGATATGAGTATTTAGGGGACGGTGATTGTCCATGGAGTGTTTCAAAAATGGTTTTGTGAAAAAACTCTAAAATAAAATAAAATAGAGATGATTTGGATCCGGGTTGGAATTATAAGTAGGAGTATCGAGGAAATGGGTGTAGTAATGATGTTGCCTTATGTGGCATGGTTATGATATAACCTTTTGTGGCTTGTGAATGATGATGGAATGGAGAGTCTTGCTCGGAGCTAGCGTAAGAACTCGTAGGCGATAGGTGATATGTGCAGATGAAGTTGCGGCTTCTGCAGGAGGTTTTCTCGTTGTTATACTCGACACAAAGGTGGAACACCAATCTATTTGTAATGTTTTAGTGTGAGGCTAAGTCCATCCGGCAGGTTCATCGTTAGGGCTAGATGGAAGAAAAATCTCATTGTGACATCCTGCCGGCATGTATATACCTCGTGAATTATATTCATCAAGCCTTGGCAACAGGGGCAAATCACATCTTGTGGGTAAAGTTGTACAACCTCTGCAGAGTGTTAAATTCTATTCGAATAGCCGCATCCACAGTCATGGACACACATTGGTTAGGCCACACATTGGTTAGACAATGTTTTCTTTTAAAAGGTGGGACATAAGATTAAGGACATGAGCATAATGTGTTCACAGTGTGCAGTATGAGCTACATGTATGTAGCGAAAGCTGCAGAAGCATGACCTATGCCGGACTAAGAGCGAGTAGTCTGGGTTGGTAGATAATGATGTAAATCAATAGACAGAGCTATCGGTGTTTAATTTGTGAGATGGTGGTCAGGGGCTACTCATCGGTTGGAACTTATGAAGTTGTATGCTTACTATATTATTCTTTCTCAAATGCTTGCAACCCTATTACTAGTGTTTCAAATGAAAACTTACATTATCGCATCAAATGCAACTTAGGATGGAGCCACTTTTTTGACAAAACCAAGTATGAGCATAGCCATTATATTATCCTTATGGGATGCTTGTGAGTATATTCGATGCACTCATGTGGCTTGTCGAATTGGCCAGACAAAGAAGACGCCTCCTTCGGAGACGATGACAAAATTTGTAGATGACCTCCAACAAAGTGTGTGACGAGTTCCATGCAGTTGGCGTGCAATGTTTCCAAAGATTATGAGGGGAGCAATTGCTCAATTCCAGGACACTCTTTTGAGAAGGACCAATAGAACTCCATATCACTCTCGACCCTACTAACAAGGATAACCCCGCGGACACGCACCTTATTCTCTACACGGCCGCTCAAGATGGATTGTTTCGTCACATGGTCAAGGAGCTAATCAAAACTCACTGCAAATGTTTCAGTACCAGTGCTCAACTCTTTCAAGCTACAATGCTAGGTGTGGAAAACTTGAGGTGGTAGCACCACTTCAAGTGGAGAAGACCCGTCGACTCGTGACGTTCTCTTCAAGGGCAATAAGCCAACAATACCTGAGGATGCCACCGCCGAGGACGACATCTTATGATTCGCTACGTGGACTAGACCTATAGGATAGGCTACTAGAACTCGCTTGCCATGAGTAGCGAGCTGTACCCTTCTAGTTTGAGTTTTAGGCGTCCTTTGAGGTAAACGCGATATACCCTGTTGTGTTGTTTTCATCATGCTCTGTTGTTTTGTATCTTCTTGTTTGCTATGTAGGGTGTGAACTACACATTCTTCTTTCGACACATGTGGCAGTCACACCCCTATTATATAATCTAGGGCATCTTATCTTGTCTTCAAGACCCACGTGACGTTTGCCCATCCTCCTAGCTAACCCTTTCTTGTTCCTCCGATATTCCCTCTTTTTTGTCGGTCATATGCTTTCTCTCCCCGACAACCTTGGCTTTCCTCCGTTCCGAAGTCACCAACCAAACAAGACATAAGAGCACCTGTCAGAGCTTCTTACGATCGTGGCAAAGCCGTGGTCCATGGTGGTGGGGGGCTTGAAGAGAGTTGGCTGCTGGTGATGCCAGATTTAAGCTCAAAGCCATGGCGTTGATTCGGTTACTCCTATGATGATCCCTTCTTCTTCCTCCTCTCTGCTTTTCCAAATAAAAATACTGCTTCATCTTCTTGGGTGTCATCGACAAAGTTTCTTAATCATCTAGGCCGATGCCTTTGTGCTTTGTTCTTCGCTTCCTAGGAGTTGGAGTAGGCTAGAGCGGGGCTAGCACATGCTTTCTTGTTTTCTTCACGACGCTCGCCCTTTCTTGCACCGGCGATGTTTCCTTGGTTCATTTCCTATCAGTGCATCTCTAGCCTTCGTCGTGGTTCAAGTGACTCGGTGCCTTAGGTCCATCTCAACCTCTTTCGTTGGAGGCCTACCTTGTGGTTCTTGGAATGGGTGCTCGATTGGTGATGGTTGTGGCAACGCTCCGGCTCTATCTTAGCGACCACTACACGTTTCAGGGGGTGCTTCTCCCTCTCTCATCGCATGGGCATCATCTGAATCAGCAGCAGCAATGGAGGTCTCAACCTCTGGGTCACGAACCCTAGAATCTTACGGAGGCCCTTGGTTCCAACGCAAACTTTCTTGCCTAGCGGCTAGCCAGAGTCCAGTCGGCGGCGAGAAAGTCCACATTACATGTGGTGACCCACTATGATAGGAAAAACACGTGTGTGTAGCTCATCCAGGGGTTCAGACGTGTGACCACAACGGGAATGTTTGTAGTTTTGTTTTCTTTGATGCCCTTCTTTGTCACGAAGGAGGCAATTAAAAAAAAAGATCCAACCGCTTGACCATGTTTATTGCAAGTTACTACTCCTACTAAAGTATATATAATATTGTACTGTCAAAAAAAGGTATATAATATTGTAAAGATTAAAGAAGAAAGAAAAGGTAGGCACCCACGTAGCCTGGGTAGACAGTGCAAGCATCTGGCGGGCGCACAGGGAGGAGGGTCCGGCCGGGTGCAGGAAAGCAGAGAAGACACATGTTCTGTCATTTCGACGGGACGCTTTTGATCCACTCCTCGTCTGCCACTCTGCTCGCAAGTTCAAAAAACGAAGCACAGGAGATTGATTAGCTAGGCGCACACGCACAGAACTCGTCGCACCGCACGGTTGCATGCACGCATGCGCGCTTGTCCATCGCCAAAACTGATTGATTAATGGTGGTGAGGAGCAGCGTGGCAGCGGCCACAGTGCATCGGCGACAGCAGGAGGGGCAGGCCGTGGATGTGGATGTGATCCATGCCAACGCCATGTGGCCAACTGGCCATGTCGCGCCAACCCGACCCGTACGTGCCATTGCCCATTGGTGCGGACACATGTGTAGTCGATCGCTACCCTGCCGGTTTTTCCGTATGCCGGCTAGGGGGTTAGGCCTGGTCGCTGGTGCACTCTGTAGTTAAGTACGTGCATGTCTACGCAGGGTAAATTTTTGCAGGCACTCGCGCTCATCTACCTACACAACTCACCTCTCATGTGCTAGAGGCCCTTGTTGGGTCCGTGCCCAGCTCTATGTCATCGTTAATTTGGGTAGAGCACTGGTCATGCTATCTTTTTTCTTTTGCATGCACGTACTCAGGTGTCCAACGAGTTGAGGAATCCAAGAAACACTCAGAACTAATTTGAAGACCGTTGGCTACGGGAGGGGGGCTACCTACTGATCAACGCCATGGGCCGTCTATCGGGGGATCTTGCTGGATGGTGTGCAGGCATCATAACTACTGTTTGTTCATGTGGAGCTAGCGAGTTAGGTGAAGGAGAACAGTGGGAATTAATGCTGCAATGCCATTAATTTTGCCCATTGAGGCCAACTGAGAATTATATTACCATCAAGTACCCATAAGCTTAATTAGCCTGTTCAATAATACAAGACGTGAACTTTAACATCTTTTAAAACGTCCGTAGTACATCTTTGAATCACTGACGTGGCCACACCAAAAACTCACGTACTGTCACTACAATTGTGATCAGTCCAGCTAATTGGTTAGTCAAGCATTAGTTGATTAATGGCTAGATGGCTACTACGTGTACTATTCTTTGATCTACGATCGCTTGCCATCCACGGACACGTACATATACATATTCGTCACACAGATGATATCTAGCTAGGCGCTGACCTGTGGCACGTGGCTAACAAGTCTAACCGCACTTTCCTCTTTTGTCCGATGGTGGGCCTTTGTGTTTCCGTGGGTCCCACGCCACAGCTTGTCCTTAGCTTTGCCTCGTACCACATGTTCCGATTGATCTTACCAAGCCTCACAAGGAGCACCTTTCAAAAGAAAAGTAAAAAACTCACTAATTAAGGAGCATTCACGAGACTTCGTAGCTTCCTCAAGATGCGGTTTCTCACACATAGATATCCCTTTTAACTTCGCAAAGTAGTTGACATTTTAGCTTTGAAAGTATAACGAAAATTGTTTGTGTCTACTAAATATTGTGTAGCATTCAACATTTAATATTTTTGCGTATTCGAGGGCTACATCGACGATCACACTACTACAGAATTCATTTGTCCAGACGGTTCGGAAACACCGGGCGGGACAGTTTTCCGAACCGTCTGGACGAAACAGTCTGGACAAATGAACTTTGTCCAGACGGTTATTGAACCGTCTGTACAAACACGTAGTACAGACGGCTCCACACATGAGCCGTCTGTACTACTATCTGGCACAGTGCCTCCGAGGCATTTGTACAGACGGCTCCCAACATCAAAACCGTCTGCACAAATGCATAGAACAGTACTTCAAAAGCATTTGTACAGACGGTTCCATTGTCAGAACCGTCTGCATAAATTCATTTTACAGACGGTTCTACCCCTGGAACCGTCTGCACAAATGCTGTGTTAGGAGAACGTTGCTGCGGCGGCAGCAGAAACTACCTGTTTCTGCTGCCGCGGTAGCAGTGCGGCAAGGCGCCATGCTGCCGCCTGGTGCCGCGGCAGCGGAAAAATGCTGATTCCGCTGTCGCGGCAGCAGTGCTGCAGGGCTACGGTAGTGCCGCCTGCTGCCACGGCAGCTGAAACGGACGTTTCGGCTGCGGCGACAGCCGTGCGGCAAGGCGGCCTGCTGCCGCGGCAGCGGAAATGGCTGATTCCGCTGTCGCGGCAGCAGTGCTGCAGGGCTACGGTAGTGCCGCCTGCTGCCACGGCAGCTGAAACGGACGTTTCGGCTGCCGCGGCAGCCTTGCGGCAAGGCGGCCTGCTGCCGCGGCAGTGGAAATGGCTGATTCCGCTGCCGCGGCAGCAGTGCTGCAGGGCTACGGTAGTGCCGCCTGCTGCCACGGCAGCTGAAACGGAAGTTTCGGCTGCCGCGGCAGCCGTGCGGCAAGGCGACGTTGCGACCGCCTGCTGCCTCGGCAGCGGAAATGACTTATTCCGCTGCCACGGCAGCAGTGCGGCAGGGCGACAGTGCTACCGCCTGCTGCCACGGCAGCGAAAACAGAGGTTTCTGCTACCGCGGCAGCAGTGCGGCAGGGTGACGTTGCTGCCGCCTGCTGCCGCGGCAGCGGAAACTACCGTTTCCGCTGTCGCAGCAGCCGTGCGGCAGTGTAACGATGCCGTGCGGCAGTGAAAACGCTAGAAACAAAGTGATCAATCACGGGCATAGCATACACAGACACACAATGTAATCACTGATCTTAGACATAACATTCAGAAGTAAACTTAAAAGATCATTCTCGACAACCACAAAGTCATTTACATGCATTGTTAGTTAAAAAAACTCTCAAGTCATTGAGGAGCAATTTGAGGACAATGGAACTCTCCGGTCTCCTTCAACACCTCTCTAAATATGAAAGCTATTAACCGTTTTTGAACAATCGAGACGCCCTCAGTGTCGAGCTCATTTGTAGGGAACTTCAAAGTCTGCACAAGGAAATTAAATAGCTAGGTTAGGCACGACGTCCGAACGATGAAAAATGGAACTACATATAGTGTAATGACACTAACCTCCAGATCTACCGGACTAGAGCCAACGATCTGCATCATATATGTCGCCACATAGTATCCACAGAGATTGCTGCCCGGCGGCTGCTTGTGGCACTGTAGAAATCATGGTTACTTGCAGGGTAATTTAGTTTTACCGAATACATATTAGAACGTGCGAGGTGATTATTCTTGGGCGAGGGAGGAATTATTACCGGGAAATGAAATCGGTGGGTAGGTTCAGTTTTTGTTGTTTTCACAAGCCCGCCCTTGGCAACATATTTCTTGAACGCCCCGTTGAGCACCGTCGTCAAATCTGCGTACTTCTCTGGTGGGTAGTCCCTAGAGTCGAAGTACGTGGCATGTAGACGTTCTGGCTCGAGGCCGACGAGCATCCAATGGAAGCCATAGTTGTACGGTAGAAGAATGGCGTGCTTAGTACACTGAACGAGCATGGCGTCCGAAATGTAATCCTCCACCTCGTTCGGCTGGAATTGGACCATTGTGCATATGACCACTCCCGGATCGAGGAATCCGATATTAGGGTTATCTATCCTAGCCTCTTGAATCATATGTCTGCACATAAAAGTAATGTCATTGAAAGAGCGTATCAATAAGTTAGGCAATTCATTTAGCTTAAACAGTGATTGAGAACACTTACAGTGTCCAGCATCTTAATAGGCTGGCATCGAGGGCGTCATGACGGTAGAGGTCTGATAAATCCGAGAACTCAATGGTAAAGGTTCCACTTGCATGAAGGAAATGTTGCCGCTTGTACGCGGCGCAGATATTCTGAGGAAGCTCTGTCTCCTCGTTGGACCTCTTCATGTAATAATCGTGCAAAATCGTGGCTGCCCAGCCAAGTCGCTCTAACGCCGCCCGTGTCACTAGCGGCTGCCGTTCCGTGTATTTTCTTATCTCGGGTTCTTCGTCTACCTCTTTGCCCTTAGCCAACTTTGTGCTATTTCTGGTGGCCCTACGCTGAGCTTGAGGAGCTGTTTTGGCAGCCTGTTGGCTAGATCTGCTAGATTGCTGAGATCGTGCTGAAGCGGATTTCACCTTCGGTGGAGGAGGACGGATTGAGAAATCTTTACCGTAATGCACCGGAGACAGCGGCCGTGGAGGAGGTGGAGGGGCAACTAGGGAAATGTACTTCTTCGGCCACTGGATGAACGTGTGGATGGCCTGCCCCAGTGTCGTGACGTCGTCCTCCGGCGGTACAGGAAGTCTGAAGGATCTGCAATTCGCATGCACCATGTCCACTGCCACCTTAGCTTTATCCGCCGCTAGCGGAACTCCGTGCACCGTCATCGTGCTTTCTGAAGGTGGAAATACTAACCCCTGGCCAGCCTCAAGCATGTCACCGGGGCCAAAACTGCTGGGCACGAGGAGTTTGCACTTGGTTGCCACCGCTATCTCGTCGAGAGGGAATCTTTCATTGACGTGTTCAGGCAGAATAGGGTCGAAATTAGGTAAGTCGTCGGCGCGGTCGTCATCTCGAACGTGCTGCGGTGGGGATTGTTCTTCCACGTCTTCGGCATTCTCGTTTTCCACGGATGCGCAGCTACTCCGGCGCCGACCATGTGGGGATGAGGCTGCGGGGCTGCGTTCGACCCCGGCGGCTGCATCCTCCTGCCTTATCTGCCGTACCCGTTCTTCGACCCTTGCATCGATCCTCTCTTGTAGGCCTGCAAATATTTCATCCATCAGCTCTTGCTTCATCCGTTCACGCTCGGCTGCCTCGCGCTCTGCTTTTGTTCTCCTCCGACTCCTGTACTGTCCCGCATCGTCCGGGAATCCCAGCTTCCATGGAACCGTCACCCCTAGGCCACGCGTTCGACCCGGGTGCTCTTTGTTTCCCAGAGCCGAGGTTAGTATGTCCTTCTCCCTGGCTGTTTGGAAAGTTCCTTGGGCGGATTGTTCTGATAGTCGCATGATGTTTTCAGCCACTTGGACGGTTTCGGGCTTGTTGAAGGCGACGGTGCCATCAGCCGAGATGTTGGCCCTCGCGCGAAACCAGTTCCGGGCCCGCCTCTCTGGGATCTGGGAGAACGGGGTGTCGCGACTCTCCTGAGACGCCCGCTCGTCCTCTGTTCTCCATTCCAGCTCTTTGCGCGCGTACCCCCCGCTTCCAAGCCTGTGGGGGTGAACGTTGCATGCCTGACGGGCCCTGTTTGCCTGGCTCTTCTGCACGAATTCCTCCGACGTGCACCTCTCCACGAATTCCGCCCATTGATCCTCCAGGTACCCGTAAGTGTTCGGGTCCTGCCTGTAGGGCATAATATCGTTCTTGACGTACGTGTTGTACAGCTCGCTCTTGAAGGTCTTCCACGCTTTGCCCATCTTCGCTTTTGCCTGTCTTTCCACGGCCTGCTCGGTACCTTCCGGGAAGTCGAACTGTCCTTGGATGGTGTTCCACAGGAACTCTTTCTCGTGATCCGGCACTGACGGCCAGCTGGCGTACGTTATCGGGATCTTTTCCCTCGCCAGTGACGCGCACGCTCTACGGAATGCCGCCTGAGCCTGCTGAGGCAATACGGGCACACCCTCAGCACTGACTTGAGTTATCGTGAAGTGACCCGTAGGCATTTTATTTTTGCCTCGGCCACCTCGCTTTCGCTTCTGCCCACCCGATTCTTCGGTTTGCTCACGAGACGAGGCTTCTGCAGGTTCGGAGGGCATCGGTACAGGCGGTTGAGCCCGGTTGAGGAGACACGTGCGGCTCGTCTTGTCGGGGAGAAGAGGCCACCGGCTGTTCACGTTCATCTCCTCCGGACGCCATCTTCAAAAGACGAAAAATTCAGATATGCGGTACACGACTAGATTGTAGACATTTTCATATAAAGACACATTCTTTGTGAATTAAACAACAATGAGATACATATGTACAACAACTTCGTAAATAGTGCTAATGTCCGTAATCTCATCATAAATATCTTCCTGAACTCTTTTATACATGAGGGCTACATGAGTTATATATGTGTTTGCCTCCGACTTTGCTTCACTCTCCGATACTCTTTAAATCTAAATGTACTATCTATTTACTTCTTTCTCGTTTTTTCTTCTACATCTCGTATCTCCTTCAATTTATACTCAGTTATTTGTCTTAATCATCTGTCCGCGATACACTTGACCTTAGTGCATAACTTAAGTCCGCGATCCTCTTAATTGCATAACTGTTCTCTTAATCATCACGAAATAATTGTCCTTTGTATCTTCTCGATGTTTTAAATTTCATCATATTCTCTTTGCTCCATTTGCGGCCTGAGCTTTGTTTACGGTGCTCACTCTAGTCTCTTTTTTGATTGCATATACCAATAAATATTTTGTACAATATATACCTCTCCTCTCAATTATGTATATTGTATAAAAAAACTGTCTCTATACATAAGTGTAGGTTATTTTTTTACTTTTCGCAATCTCCAATTCTAAACTTTGATTATGATTTCTAAGTAATATGATAAAAGGTACAAACTGTAAGAAAAACAGAAAGACAAATCTAATAATACTAAACATGCTTATTATAAAGGAATTGTAAAAGACAAATCTATACATTCGTACGCAGCCGATTTATATACTTTCACACGTTATAATGCTCAGAGTTTGAAGGCTTGATCACACATCAGTACATGGTTGTATCCCCTAGCAAATCAATCAAGTTGGAAAGGCATGACACTTAGTCCAAACTGAACACATAGAACTTAGAAGCAATTTAACACTACCAACTTGACTAATCAAAATAAACCTTATACACTGGACATTTCAACACTTTCTACAAACATAAAATTATCAACTATCTAATGCATGCAGCCAAATATATGTAAGTGATAATCCAAACTATCTAAGTAAACATGTTCTTGTCATCTATACACTGTCAACTCCAAAACCCAATCTCTAGCTGCCATCCCACATGGATTGGATTCAGATCATGATTACAGATAAATCCACAAAAGTATTTATGATTAAAATATCATTTCTTTGAGACATAGAGAGATAATATCACAGAAATCTCCAAATTTCCCTCTTTGTCTTCATTTCTTTCTCCCCTGTCACTGTCCCGAGCTTCCATCTCAGGCCACTGTCCTCCCTTGCCCATCGTGACCTTCAGCCTACCCTTCTAATCCATTCCCCTCTTTGCTCTCCTTATGATTCCTTGCTGGTCTTCGTGTTTGATCTCTCCAGAGGTAGCTTGCAAAAAACAAAGAAAACAAGAACATGCAGGGAGGAGCTAGGAGGTGCTCGGGGACCCTACTACCTTCGAAGATCTGGAGCGTTGGGGAGGAGGACGACGAGCTCGGGGGTCGTCGGCGAGGCCGGCGGTCAGGGGAGCTCGAGGAGGTGATCGGAGGAGGCCGGTCGGGGGAGCTCGGGGGTGGCGGGGTGCTCGGGGGGCGGGGAGCTCGGGGGCGGCGGGGAGCTTGGGGGCGGGGAGCTCGGGGGCGGCGGCGGCGACTGCCTGAGGGCTTCGGGGGCGGAGAGCTCGTCGGCGGCGGGGAGCTCGGGGGCGGCGGGGAGCTCGGGGCGGCGGGAAGGTCGGAGGCGGCGGGGAGCTCGGGGAAGAATAGGGCTAGGGACTTAGCGAAAATTTTGAAACTGGAGGGCGGCTGTCGAAAGAGGGGATTTATTATAGAAGGTAGTCCAGACGGTTCGCAATACAGAACCGTCCGGACTAACAGTGCAGACGGTTCTCCATATGGACCCGTCCGCACTAACGTTAGTGCAGACGGTTCTCAATATGGAGCCGTCCGCACTTATGTTGCAGGCGGGACCCTGCTACATTAGTGCAGACGGTTCGCAATATGAAGCCGTCCGCACTAACGTTAGTGCGGACGGCTCCACATGGAGGACCGTCTGCACTAATGTAGCAGGGGGCCCCTGCTACATTAGTGCCGACGGTTCTCAATGTGGAGCCGTCCGCACTAACGTTAGTGCAGACAGGTCTCAATATGGAGCCGTCTGCACTAATTAGTGCGGACGCTTTCCAATATAGAACCGTCTGGACTATTAGTGGACCGTGCAGAGCCGACGCGGGGTGGGACTTTTAGTCCCACCTCGCTAGTTTACGAAGGCATCGACCGGTTTATATACCGTTCTTTGAGCGGGTCTGTCGAGCTTCTCTCAACTGAGCATATTTGTCAGATCCTCCGCCAGGCCACTGGGCCGCTGGTCAGTACGGACCTGTGCCCGAGTCGCCTGTGATGGGCTTGATTTGGGGCTTCGGCCCATGTCGCCTGTCATGGGCTTGATTCGGGTGCAGGCTTTGGAAACCAAAACCCCAGTGGTAGGCTTGTTTTTTTCCTTTTTTTACAGATTTTTATTTCATGTTGCATTTAATGGCATTTTTCTTTGCTAAACCTTCTCAAATTTTTACCATAGCCTCTAGGTGTCATATGATGAAGCAATGGAAAGTTTCATGTTTTTCTGACTTCGTTTACATTTTTTAGAATTAAAAAACCAATAACCTCCATGTTCGGGGTCGAGTCTCGGCACCTTGATGTTTGGAATTCCTTTCCTTTTCTTGGGTAAGGCCTAAACATAGACTAAAGACTACCATTAGGATTTTTCAACCCAATTTTACCAACTTTTTCATGCACTTGCAGTTCAAATTTGAATTATATTCGCTAAATGCCTAGAAATGCACTAAATGACTTAAATATAGCAAACGAACCCCGAAAAATGCCAAATTTTGACATGGAACATGTAATGGTATATCTTGAGGGTAGAAAAAATTTCAAGGTTAACCGATGAAGCAACCGTCACTTTGCCTTCAAATCTGACCCGTTCCCTCTCAAAACCTAGATTCTTCCTCGGAGATCTTGGGGTTTCTAAGTAGTATACGTCACAACTTTTGCAAAACCTTCTCAAATTTTTACCACAGCATATTGATGCCATATGAGGGCACCATGCCAAGTTTCATGTTTTTCTGACTTCGTTTGCATTTTTCTGAATTAAAAAACCAATAACCTCCATGTTCGGGGTCGAGTCTCGGCACCTTGATGTTTGGAATTCCTTTCCTTTTCTTGGATAAGGCCTAAACATAGACTAAAGACCACAAATAGGATTTTTCATCATAATTTTGCCAAATTTTTCATGCACTTGCAGTTCAAATTGGAATTATATTCGCTAAATGCGTAGAAATGCACTAATGACTTAAATATAGCAAACGAACCCTGAAAAATGCCAAATTTTGACATGGAACATGTAATGGTATATCTTGAGGGTAGAAAAAATTTCAAGGTTATTTATTACTAGAAATAGGGTTATCTATTACTAGAAATGACTTAAACTTCTGAAAATCATAGAAAATGGGCAAGCAAATGAGTATAAAAATTCACCAAACTTCAGGGATGGACATAAATAGGGGAACATTAACTTCATGCCAAATTTCAGAATTCTTGGAGAAGGATAGGACCTAGCTCTAGTTCAAATCATCGAATTAGGTCAAACCCTAGCTTTGAACTAGAACCCTACTCAAATGAACTCCAAATCAACTCAAACTTCTACAGAAGGTTCCAAATAATGTTATAAGGCCCCTGTAAAAAGTTCATAATTTTTGGACAAATATTTATACATAAAATGACAGCAGGAATGAATCTGTATAAAAGAAAAAGAAAAATCTATAAAGGAAAGGAGGCCGAAGCCTGTTGGGCCGCCTCGGGCGGCCCGTTTACCCCCGCGCGCGCCTTCCACCTTCCCGCGTTCCGCCTCTCCCACTGGAAAGCGCCCCCCACGCATTAGTGCAGACGGCTCCATATTGAGACCTGTCTGCACTAACATTAGTGCGGACGGCTACATATTGAGAACCGTCTGTACTAATAGTGTAGGCGGGACACTAATTAGTGCAGACGGTTCTCCATATGGACCCGTCCGCACTAACGTTAGTGCAGACAGGTCTCAATGTGGAGCCGTCTGCACTAATTAGTGCGGACGCTTTCCTTTATAGAACCGTCTGGACTACTAATGCACCGTGCAGAGCCGACGCGGGGTGGGACTTTTAGTCCCACCTCGCTAGTTTACGGAGGTTTCGACCGGTTTATATACCGTTCTTTGAGCGGGGCTGTCGAGCTTCTCTCAACCGAGCATATTCGTCCGATCGTCCGCCCTGGCTACTGGGGCCGCTGGTCAGTACGGGCCTGTGCCCGATCGCCTGTGATGGGCTTGATTTGGGCCCCGGCCCATGTCGCCTGTGATGGGCTTGATTGGGTGCAGGCTTCGGAAACCAAAACCCTAGTGTAGCCGGGCATTTTTTCATCTTTTTACCTTTTTTAAATTTCATGTTGCATTTAAAGGCAGTAATAATGTGTAGTAAACCAAGGTTTTATATTACTCTCTTCATTGGGAACTCATAAAATTGAATGCAAAAAATGCCTTAAACTTGTAAAATTCATAAAAACTTCATATGAACTCCAAACGAGTTGAACTTTTTTTATAAATTAGTTAAGTTACTAGTTAGATTGATTAGTTAAGTTAGCTAGGGATAGTTGGTTTAGTAATGGTTAGATGAGTAGTTATTTGTTAGTTAGGGCTGTTAATCAGTGGTTAGGTTGGTTAGTAAATAGCCAGGGTTAGTTATTTAGTTGTTAGTCAGATTGGTTAGTTGTTAGCTAAGTTAGTTAGTTGGTTAGCTGGTAGCTAATTAGGTTAATTAGTTCGGTTAGGGCATGTTTAGTTGCTTAGTGATTGCTATTTGTAATCTATGCAGTAAGTTAATAGTTAACCAGTGTGTTAATTGAGCTCTTTAGCTGTGTCTATGGCAAGTGGGTCCCGCACATAAGAAATTGGAAAAAGAATTAAAGAAAAGAAAAGAGAGTGTTATGACATGTGGGTCCCCTTGTCATAGTCTTGGTCAATCTTGACCCGAATTGACCAAGGGTCCCACCTGTCATTCTCTGAGGCTAGGTATGGGGTAGGTGATAAAAGTATTTACTGTTTAGTTCTGTTATTCTTTACTGAGAAAAATACAAAAAAGGATTTAAATTGGTTTAAATCTTGTAAAATTCGTAGAAAATTCATCTTAATTCAGGAAAATGCAAATAATATATCAAAATGTTCAGAAAAATGAGATCTATTCAATCATATCATATTCATCCATGTTAGGAAAAAGAAAAATTGCTAAAAACTCCAATTAGGGTTTCCCCTATTAGCCGGAAGCTTCGGATCGCGATAAGTCAAGCGTCCGGACTCCGATTAACCTGATTCCAGTGCGTTAGTTTGCAGTTCGAATCCTCTAGCGCATGGCATACATTGAATCTCATGCTGAAGTTCATCTTTTTACCATCTGCTAAATTTCATGTTGCATTTAAAGGCAGTAATAATGTGTAGTAAACTAAGGTTTTATATTACTCTCTTCATTGGGAACTCATAAAATTGAATGCAAAAAATGCCTTAAACTTGTAAAATTCATAAAAACTTCATATGAACTCCAAACGAGTTGAACTTTTTTTATAAATTCATATTTTCATATGTACAATTTCATGGTACAACTATTTTCATATTTTTATTACATTAATAGTTCATACAAAAAACCCTGGTGACGATACATAACAATCGGGTTCGATCATAGAAAATAACCTAATCTCCTTTAACAACCAGCCCTTCTTGATGATCGACGCGCAGATAGCAGGTGGCCCCGAACGGTAGTTGTTCTTCGTTGAGCGCGGTGCCGTCTCCAGGAGGGTACTCATCAAATTGATTGTACTCTTCCTCGTCCACGACATTCTCAACTCCGACAATCCTTCTTTTCCCCTGAAGGACTACGTGAAGTTTCTGATTTGCCGGGTCTTGGACATAAAAGACCTGAGTAGCTTGTTTAGCGAGTACGAATGGTTCCTCTTTGTATGCGGCACGTTCGAGGTCCACTGTAGTCATGCCGTACTTGTCGACCTTAACACTTGAGAGTGCGACCCAACGGCACCGGAAGAGGGGGATCCTGAAACGTACATAGTCGAGTTCCCAGATCTCCTCAATGTACCCGTAGTACGCACACACACCACGTTTGTCCTGGAAGGCATCTATGCGGACACCGCTGTTTTGTACCGTGCTCTTCGTATCCTGTGCTCTGGTATAAAAGGTGTACCCATTTATGTCGTAGGCTTCAAATTTCAGGATCGTGTGACTTGGCCATCTGGCCAACCAGCCAATATTCTCCTCTGTTGTACTATTAGCACTTCGAACCCGCAACCAGTTGTTGAAGCTGCGGTTGTGCTGTCTGGTAAGCCAAGCCTCCGTACGGCCTGGATTCTCTCTGCGCAGCTCGTCCTTATGCATGTTGATATACGGGGCAACTTCAGTCATGTGTTGCAAGACTGCGAAATGGGCTTGAGATAACGACGCGTAGTCAGGGATGAGTGTTTTCCTTCCTATGGTCCCTTGCCATCCAGTCTCCCCTCGTGGCGAGACGTAGGCACACCTATCTGTTTGAGCTGGTCCATGTAATCGACACAGAACTCGACCACCTCTTCGGTTGTGTAACCTTCGATGATGCTGCCCTCTGGACGAGATCTATTTCGTACGTACTGCTTGAGAATTCCCATGTACCGCTCAAACGGGTACATCTGGCGTAGAAATACCGGTCCACAGATCTTTATCTCTCTCACGAGGTGGACGGTAACATGGACCATGATATCAAAAAACGACGGAGGAAAGTACATCTCAAGATGACATAATGTCTTCACCAGAGTGGCCTGCAACACATCTAGTGCTTCGGGATCGATGACCTTCTGAGAGATTGTGTTGAAGAAGTAGCACAGCCTAGTGATTGTGTCTCGGAGATAGCTCGGCTGGATATTTCGGATTGCAACAGGAAGCATCTGTGTCATCAACACATGGCAATCGTGGGACTTCATGCCGAACAATTTTAGATCTTCCATCGAAACAAGTTTCGAGATGTTGGCGGAGTAACCGGACGGAACTTTCACACCTTGCAAGCACCGGCATAGTTCGGTCCTCTCGGCCTTTTTCAGGTTATAGCAGGCCGGAGGAAGCCTTGTTCTGCCTTGTTGGGAGGGCTCAGGTGCCAACTCGGGCCTGATCTTCATGTCTACTAAGTCGAGGCGTGCGTTGAGGCCGTCCTTCGTCTTCCCTGGAATATTGAGTAAGAGGCCAATCAGGCTGTCACACACGTTCTTCTCTACGTGCATAACGTCGATGCAGTGGCGAACTTCAAGGTGCTGCCAGTAGGATAACTCCCAAAATATTGATTTCTTCTTCCACATGCCGCTGACCTTCGCTTTTTTACCACTCTTTCCAAGGACAACGTCGATATCCTTAACCATATCGTACACCTCTTGCCCGCTGTAATGCCTTGGACATAAAGCTCTCTCCCTCGTCCCGTCAAATTGGTCCTTCATGTTGCGGTACGGGTGATTCCTCTTAAGGAACCTACGGTGGCGCATGAACACCGTCTTACGGGAGTGGGCCAGCCACCTACTCGCCGTACCATCCAAGCACTGAGGGCAAGCCTTGTCTGGCTCTTTACTCTGGCCCGAAAGGTTGCGTAGGGCAGGCAAATCATTGACCGTGCAGAACAACATGGCGTGTAGGGTGAAGTTCTCTTGTTTGTACGCATCCCATACCTGCACCCCTTCGTTCCACAGTGTTTTCAGATCTTCCACCAAAGGTCTTAGGTAGACGTCAATATCGTTCCCAGGTTGCTTCGGCCCTTGGATAAGCAGTGACATCATGATGTACTTCCGCTTCATACACAGCCAAGGTGGTAGGTTGTACATACTAAGAGCAACTGGCCAAGTGCTGTGCCGGCTGCTCATGTTGCCGAAAGGATTCATTCCGTCCGTGCTCAACGCGAACCTTATATTCCTCGGCTCTGCACCGAAGTTTTCGAAGATCATGTCGATGTTTCTCCACTGCGCGGAATCGGCAGGGTGTCTTAGCTTTCCATCTTTCTTACGGTCCTCCGAGTGCCAGCACAACAATTTGGCCTCTTTTGGGTTCGCGAACAAACGCTTTAGACGCGGAATTACGGGCAGGTACCACACCACCTTAGCGGGAATTCCTTTCTTCGGCTCGATGGAAGACTCGCTGTCGTCTGGTTGGCTCTTACGGTTGTAACGAGATGCTTTGCACACTGGACATGAACGCAAGTTCGATAATTCATTACGGTACAGGATACAGTCGTTCCGACATGCATGTATCCTTTCTACCTCCATCCCCAGGGGACAAACCACCTGCTTTGCTCGGTACGTGTTTTTGGGCAGCTCGTTACCATCCGGAAGCATCTCGGAGAGGAGACCTAGGAGCGCTGTGAAACTCTTGTCTGACCAACCATGGCTGGCTTTCAGTTGGAGCAGCTCGAGCACGGATGACAGCTTTGTGTATTTCGGCTTGCAACCCGGAAACAAAGGTTTCTCTGAGTCCTCAATCAAGTACATGAACTTGTGTAAGTCTCTCTCAGTATTAAAGTTCACGTCGGCATCGCGCAGCATCTGATCCAACCTATCATCGTCCTCTGCGCCACCACAGTCATCGTCTGCACCTACTTCCTCGTGGCGGCCACAATCATCGTCTGCAACTACTTCGTCCCCATGTTCTCTCCTTTCGTTGACTTCGGGTTCTTCGACGATGCCAACGTCTTCCTGTGACATGTTCTGCTCTTCACCATGTTTGGTCCAACACGCGTAGTCCGGTTTGAAGCCCCTAATAATCAAGTGCGCTTGGATCTGTAGCGCTGAGTTCTGTCCGAGAAATGATCTCTCATTTCTACAGTCGCAACAAGGACAATATATATATTCAACACCCTTCTTCAACCTATCATCCTCGGCAACTCTCAGAAAATTCGTCACACCGTCAAGGTACGCTTGGTTCGTACGAGAACCGTACATCCACACCCGATCCATCAAGCTACACGCGCTGCACAACAAGGAAATTAGTGTTAGATTGACCTAATAAAAGAAAGCGACCTAGCTTCTCATCGCGAAAAAGGAGCTTATCTAGAAATCGTACTGCAGTTTAAGGGTTTAAGGGTACAAACATAAATATCAAAATGCGGAACATCGGCCTGAGATGAAATGCATGTCACCGAATAGATGACATAAAATAAGGACTAATGCAAATAGAATCAATTTCATCGGAGTCCGGACGCTCAAAATATCGCGATCCTAATTTCTCCGGCGGTTCCGGAAACCCTAATTTGAGTTTTTAGTCAATTTAATTTTTCTACAATGCAAACACGAATCAAAATGACATAATTGCGTAGATCTTATTTTTCTGAACATTTTGATATATTATTTGCATTTTCTGACTAATAATGATTTTTCTATGATTTTTATAAGATTTAATTATTTAAATACTCTTTTGATCTTTTCCTCAGTAAAAATAATAAATAAATAAATAAATAAATATTAATATATTCTGACAGGTGGGTCCCACTGGTTTTTGTTTTATTTTTTAATTTTTTTCATTAAGTTGCCTGAGGTCCGGCGGTCGGCCGGGACGCCGCCCGAGCTCGCCGGCGGCAACCGGCGGTGGCGGGGGACAGCGGCGGTGGACGTGGGAGGGCGGCGGCTTACCGGGAGGCGGCGGAGCGAGGCAGGCGGCCGGCGGTGAGGTGGAGGCCACGGCCGGCGGCGGGAAAGCTTCGGGGCGGCCCTAGCGGCGGCGGCGGCGGCAGAGCGTCGGCGGGAGGCGGCGGCAGCTTGGGGAGGTCGCCGGCGGGCGGCAGACTCCGGTGGCGGCGGCGCTTGCGGGCGGCTCGAGATGCCGGAGTGAGTAGCTAGCGGGAGTGACGGAGTGGGAGTGAGGGAGTGACCGACTACATTAGTACAGACGGCTCCAGGTTGGGAACTGTCTGTAAAAATAGTACAGACGGCTCCCAACTGGGACCGTCTGTACTGTACTGGTTAGTGCAGACGGCTCCCAACTGGTACCGTCTGTACAAATAGTGCAGACGGTACCAGTTGGGAGCCGTCTGGACTGTATTTATTAGTCCAGACGGCGCCAAACTGGGACCGTCTGTACAAATAGTGCAGACGGTCCCAGTTGGGAGCCGTCTGGACTGTTGTGCACAGTGCAGACGGCTGCAGTTTGGAACCGTCTGCATTATTTGTACAGACGGTTCCCAACGGCAGCCGTCTGCACTGTGCCGTCCCGCTTGTTCGGCATCCGTGGTCGTGATTTGTGCAGACGGTTCGTGTTGGGAACCGTCTGCACTACGAATTATGCAGACGGCTCCCTGTTGCCGTCTGTACAGGTGGCGTCCCGTTAAATGCTATCTGTAGTAGTGACGCTAACGTAAGATTGTCAGGACAACCGTTAATTGCGCCATGATACCTTTTGCATCCTTCCCGTATCTATTATATTCTATTTTTATTTCTATGTAGCTATCTATTATGTTTTATTATCCATTATGTATTAAAAATACAATATAACAGAAAAAATAATGAAAGGCTAAAAATCCTCACAAGAAAGTAAAACATCCAACCATTAATTTAATGGACCCTTTTATTATCAATGGACTACAACCGATAGATCACAACTGATAGATCTTCATACTTGTACCAAAATAGATCATAACCGATAGATCATCATAATCGTACGTAAACAGATCACATCCAATAGATCATTATCGATTGAGGCGTCGGCAGTGGCAAGAGGGAGCTGGGGGGATCAGGTGCTTGCTACAATATCTCATTGGAACCATAGCTCAGCTCGCTCCATGTCACAGATCAAGGGTGGAGCATTGTGCGGACCAAAATGAGCCATGCCACCCCCCACCCCTCCCCCAAAAAATTTGATTGCCTCTTAATAATGTTGTAGTGGTGTTACAATTATGCTCATTTGGCCCCTGCTGCCCTGCAGTCCAGTGTGCATCTCCTGCCTCAGCTCCCCCTTTTAGTTGCCTTTCCCCATCCATCACGGATTTATCCATTTAGGTCTCTTCTCCAGTCCTTGCTCTTCTCTCTTGCTACCTACTCTTGAGCCCTGACCGCTGACCTGAGTACCTGACCTCCGTTCTCGTCAACTCAGCTTGCGAGTTTGAGCTTGTTGCGGCCATTCGCCATCAGCTGTGGCAAATGGCAGTTGGTGGGCATCGCGAGGACAAGGCATTGCGGGCACGAGTGGACAACGGATAGCCGGCCGTTCTCTTGTTCTCCTGGACTTCTGGTAATTTTATCCCCTTCTAGCCTGTGGCCGGCCGTTCTCTTGTTCTCCTGGACTCCTGGTAATTTTATCCCCTTCTAGCCTGTGGCCTTCCTATTTAATGAATCTCAGTTGGAACATTTTGCACCAAATTAATCAATCATTGTTTACATATTACTATCTAGTAGCAGTGATGGTTAAGGGGATAACCATTGATTCATTTTACAAAAGAAAGAGAGGTGAACCAGTTGATGAAGGACCTTCAATTCAACTGCTTTCCTTGCTTGAATTGGAACAGCAAAAGCATGATAAAAGGCAAAGACATCAAACAAATGGACCAATCATATTTCAAGGTATTGAATTCTTGAAGCGAGATCCGGCGCTACGCCCACAGATTTGGCAATATCCACCTAACCAGGGAGACGATGTGCGACGAGCATATTTGAAGTTAGGCCCTATGCAGCCCCTTTTGCAGAATTATAAAACTTCTGGTACACAAGGTCATCAATGCCGCTTTAAGTACAATTGGTTCAACATTTTCCCATCATGGCTGAAGTACTCAAGGAGCAATGATCATGCATATTGATTATTCTACTTTATGTCTAGCACAAACAAAAACAAACGAGGAGTTTATGATGTCTTCATGGCACATGGATTTGAAAAATGAAAGAATGTTAATGATGGAAAGAACTATGCATTATGTTAATGATGGAAAGAACTATGCATTCCTTACATATAGGTTCTGAACCTTGCTCACAGCACAACAATGCAACCACAGGCTGTCAAACCTTATTGAATCAGCCAGGCCATATAGAAACTGTTGTAGCAGCGAAAAGCAAGGAGCAAACAGAAAGAAATCAATTAAGGGTAAAAACATCCATTGTAGCTATTAAGTGGCTCACATCTCAAGCTTGTGCTTTGAGAGGTCATGATGAGACACCTCAGCCAAGGAATAGAGAAAACTTTCTTGAAATGGTAGAGTTTCTTCCAAAATTCAATCCTGAGATTGCAAAAGTTGTTTTGGGGAATGCTCCATATAATTTGAAGTATACATCCATGACATTCAAAAAGAGATTTTGAGTATTTATGTTGGTAAAGTTAGGAAACATATCCATAAAGAAATAGGGGATTCTAAGTCCTCTGTTTGGTGGATGAGACATGTGATGCGGCAAAAAGAGAGCAGGCAATGGTTATCAGATTGGTTGATGAAGATGGCATCTTGCAGGAGAGGTTCTTTGACTTGATGCATGTGACGAGCACCAAAGCTGCAACACGTAAAGAGGTATTGTGCTCTATGTTATCCAACCATGCTTTTGATGTTCAGTACCTTCAAGGCCAAGGGTATGATGGGGCTACCAATATTAGGGAGGAGTTCAATGGATTACAGACTCTTTTTCTCAAGCAATGTCCATATGCATATTATGTTCATTTCTATGCCCATCGTTTACAACTTGCCCTAGTAGCTGCATCCAAGGAAGTGGTCCCTGTTGCTCAGTTTTTTCAGAAGCTGATGTTAATTATAAACACTATCGACTCCTCTACAAAGCTCGATGATGCCCAATTGGTTGAACTGACATGTTTATTAGCTATTGACAACATTGAGACCGGTCAAGAGGCAAACCAGATCTGCACGCTCAAACGACCTGGAGACACTAGATGGGGTTCTCACTAGCTAGGCTCCATTTTCAGCCTTAGGAATATGTTTAATGCAGTAAGATTAGTTCTGCAAAGTATAGCTTCCAATGCAGCAGCTGGTTCAATCCGGGCCGATGGAGACACCACTTTTAGCTACTTGTCATCTTTTGAGTTCATGTTTATCTTATGTATGATGAAATAAATATTAGAGATAACTGAAGCTCTTGGCCAAGCTTTATAGAAGAAATCACAAGATATAGTAAATGTTATTGGTCTAGTGTTTTCAACAAAAGCATGTCTTGATCAACTAAGATCGGATGACGGCTGGGAAGTCTTTTTTTGCAATGTTGTTCAGTTTTGTGTAATTCATAGCATTGATATTCCAGACATGGAGGAGACTTACATCATGTGTGGTGGTTGTGCTTGCCTCAGCCTGGTGAAAGATCATCTAGGCCCTAATATGGTTTTGATGGTTAATGGCAACCTAAACTGGAATCTAATGTTTACATTGAGTGTAAGCAGAACTTACAGGTTCCATGAAGAAAGGCTATCCAGAGAAGGACGGCCAGCAAAAAGGGTACAAGGTGGTTTCAAGGACAAAGAGATGGCTGTGCTAGGCAGCTGTGTCACAGCTGAGAAAAAGCCGGTGCTGTGCAGGGAGATGCAAGCAAGGTGATGGTGGCTTGATGCGTCAAAGGCCGTGACTTCAGTTGGTGGCAGGTGAAGCCTAGATTTGCTAGTTTCTTTGAGTTTATAGGAACCACTCGTACTATCAAGAGGGATGAATCAGTAGCAGTTGTCTAAGGGAACCTTGTTCATTGCTCAGAGTGTTGGTCAAGAGGATTGGTGCTTTGAGGCCAATTGCCCTGTGTCAATAGCTTTGCACAAAGTATGAAGCTGTTTTGTGTTAATGCTCTGCAGTACTAACAGTGAAAACCCTAGAGCTTTAGGCACCTATGTGACACAGCTGTGTCACAGGTGGTCTTCCGCTCTATGACTCAGGTACATCTCTGTACCAGGGGAGAGCTTGAGAAATGCTAAGGTATCTGCACTGCGATGGGCGGTCTGCTGAGTCAGAAGTCTGTCGGAGGTTCTCTCCTTATAGGTATTAGAGTCTGAAGTATGCTAAGGACATGTCATGTGCCAGGACCGGGCTGAGTAGTGTGGCTATCAGCTAAGGGTTCACCTGTGTGTGCCGCCGGTGACACAGGTGTCGGTCTGCCTGAGCTGGGTACAGTTGGGCGTAGTGTGTAGCTGTGTCACCGGTGGCTGACACCGGTGGCTCACTTAATCCTACGTGGCAACAGGGTAACGGTCAGGTGCCTGAGGACCCTATATATAGGGGACCAGGGGAGGACTCTGTCCTCAACCTTGCTCAAATCAGTGATTCACATACGACCGTTGCAAAGCCTCCAACCACTCCACAAGAGCCAAGTGCCTAAGGGTTAGTTCGAGTGGGTTTGTGAGCTAGAGCACGAGCAAAGGTTCCTCCAAGAGATTGCTGCTGCATCATCTGTTACTCTTGGAGTTTGTCTACTCCTAGACGGGTGTAGGAGTTGCTGGTATCACCCGAGCTTGTGTGGGCTGAACCAGTAGTTTGTGAAGGTGTTCTGAGGTCTACCTGCTGCAACGCAAAAGGATCTCCACAAGCAAGAGAAAGAGTCCTGAAGGATCAGGTACTCGGAGAAGAAGCACGGTTTAGTGCTGGCCAGCTCTTAGGAGTGGTCTCTCCAACGGAGACGTACCTTCTCTGCAAAGAGTTGGAAACTTCGGTGAAAAACCCCTGAGTCTCCTTTACTTACTTGTATTGCATGCATATCTGGTTATCCTTGCTTGCTTGTATCTCTTAGACTTGATCTGCTAAGTTTATCTTTTCACCTGTGCTAGATTACCTTTATACCTGTGTGTGATCATCTGTTACTCAGTTGCTTCATTCACTTGTATTCACCTGTGCTAGCACCTGTGTCACAGTTAGTCTAAGTAGAGCACCTGTGTTAGGTTATTGCTTCACCTGTGTCTTCCACCTTTGTGACAGCTGTGTGTTAATTCACACATAGTTTCTACCTGTGTCACTCTCCTGTGTCACAGCTGTCCACTATCAACTTGTGAAGTTAATCTGACAACTTAAACAAAAGATTAAAAGAGGGAATTTTTATAAGCTAACTATTCACCCCCCCTCTAGTCGGCATCTCGGTCCTTTCACCTGGTCATTTCACTAAGGAGCATATTATATTCGAGTGGAAATATTTCATGCAGCACTTGACACTCAACTGCATGAATTAGATCTCAGGTTGAGTGAGAAGGTAATGGATCTTTTATCCACTAGTGCTACATTGATCCCGAAGAATAGTTTTAGATCTTTCAAAAGTTGGTGATATTTGTGACTTGGTGAAGAAGTATTATCCGGCATATTTTACCCAATAGGACAGGTATGGATTGGACCAGCAACTGAAACATTTTGTTGTGGATTGTTCTAATGATGAAGAGCTAAAACAAATCTCAACTTTAATTGACCTTTTCCGATGCCTTGTTGAAACGGGGAGACATGCTATTTATAATTTGATTGATAGATAACTTTGCTTGCTTGTTACTCTTCCAGTTTCTATAGCTAGTGCTGAACGTGCAATTTCTACTTTGCAGATCATTGAGACAAGGTTGCGTAACAATATGGAAGATGAGTTTCTTGCCAATAATTTGGTAGTAAATATAGAGTGTGAAATCGCGGATAAATATAGCTACTTAGATATCCTTATGGAATTTAAGAGCTTGAAGAATCAAAGAGCTCTTTTGTAGTGATTAAGTCTAGGTTCGGGTGACTATGATGACTAACTCCATGGTCAGGATACATTTTGGTATAGTTTCTTTTGTTTTGGAGTAGCTTGCATATATATGTAGCTCTTCGACATGTATTTAGGTATTTTGTAGGCCAATGTGGACAAGATCTATCTAAATTTCTTTGAATGCTACAAATTCTATAGTGCAATACTAGTAAAATTTAGCACTAAAATTTGTTTTGCACTCTCCTTTGGTGGCTTCACCCCCTTGAGATTTCGGTCAAGCTCCGCCACTGTCACAAATCCTATTGCTTGTGTGAGTTATAGGATAAGAGCTTCTCGGGTGTCTATGCAAGTGTTTCCCCATGGGTATTCCAGTAAAGGTATAGTTGTGAAAATGGGAAAGTGATAGCAACGTACGAACCAAATACATGTCTTTTTGAAATATATTATTCATATTTCCTCATCAATTTAGAATTTTTGGGTGTTAGTGTATGAAACTCAAGATGGTATCGGTTGGGATCCTAAATATTCACGTAACGGGCCGGCCCGGCATCCTACATGGCACCCACATGGCAAGAAGTCAAGCCAACTCAAGTCAAGGTCAAAGAAAGTCAATTAGGAAGAATGTGAAAGGAATAACCCACCATGGATCATGAACCACTCCCTCTCCCTAGTCCACCATGGACTCATGGACCACCTTTTCTAAAATACCCATCCACCCCTCACCCCATGGGGGTAGCCACGGTCTTTTATCATGAGCCACTTGCCTATATCAATCCCCCATGGAGAGATGTAAAATTCAACCCCATAAATGAGAAATCTCATGGGGGGAAGCCTAGAGCTCCAAGTCCCGCACGGGGAGCTCTAGGAGCGACTTCGTGAAGTCCTGAATGGCCCGAGTCGCTCGCCGAGTCCCGCACGAGGTGCCTTCCTCGATATAAGAGTAGGTCGTGCTCCACAAGACGGTTGAACCTATACAAAAAACATCGAAGTGTTGCAATTTGTCGAGTGCACGGCGACTTCCCATAAGGCCGTCGTACACGGCCCATCGCTGTTGCACTCTAAGTGTCAAACTGTCGATACACCCATATTATGTGTTGTTTCCATAACGACAACAGTATCAGAGTCAAGAGGTCTCGAGTTTAAGACCTGTCCAACACAGTATTTATAAAAATATTTATGTCCTAAATTGATTCCACGTCTAAGTCTCTTAGCGGAGCCTAGACGTAAGGAGGTGTTGAAATATATTATCCATCTTCCATCGCCACTAGTTAGGTACATAAAAACTCAATACATCTAGAGACAATGTAAAGTAGAACAACATATGCTATACACCAGTATGCATGCCCGCCTATTACCTGCCCTTGCAGCTACACAGACGTAGAAGTATGCAGAATCTTCCGTATGAGCAATACATCCAAACCCATTTGTTCAAAAGGCTCGAGTGGTTGTTGTAGTGCAGCTACTGTAGGTCGCAGCTCCTTCAAAAACCGAAGCATGGCCGCGCACATGGCTCCGAAGCGCTGGCATGCTACTTGTGCTTTCCTTCTTCCTGTGTACCCTCTCCAGAACTTATGCTTGACCAATCAACAGCTAGTGACATATGAGTTGCTTGCACCGCCAGCTTAGCTAGCTACGCCCCAATTGCTAGTGGCCCCTACATACCTATAGCTTGACCTAATTATAGCATTTATCATGATCGATGGATTGCGCTTTGCGATCTGAACCGTTCGCTTGACGGATCGACGATCAGATGAAACATAGGTGTGTGATATTCCTATGTGGAGACTGGAAATGATAGATATCATCTGGTTCAATCTTGAATGGATGCTGAGCTCTCCATGGGAGAAAGTGCTTCAAAGAAGAAAAAGTATAGTAAATTGAAGTTTCGACCACCTAAATTTGACCTCTCTCGGTTTTTGAAAGATGCTTAATTAGTCGCTTAGAAAATCCAAAGAACGTGGGTCCTAACAAAGGCATATGCTTGCAAGACCTAGCAAAGTGGTCCATACGTATCTTAGCTAGCTTTGCATGCATCTCGATAAGCACTTTCAGGAGATGGGACAACAACGGGAAGGTAGCTAGCTAGCATGCAAAGTGGCCAGCAGCTCGCAACGAGGACGCCTTTTTCCTTCGTCTAGCTAGATAGAATGGAATCGAGGCAGCTTTTTCTTTCTGCGTGGCAACAGAAACGGCCGTATGTTACGACCGAAAGGACGTGATGAGTGCCCCGGTGCCTGGCTACAGAGAAGACGATATATGGCGGTACATGCATGCTTCCGCTGGGTTGCGTTTCACCTATCTAGCTCGTCCATCTTCCAACTCTAGTTAACTTGGATGATTTTCCACGCCTCATTTTCAGTTCACAACTTTTAACTCTTAGAATCTCACCTTTCTACTTGGAGACAATAACATTATAGCTCCGTGCATCCATCGATAAAAAGACCAGAGGTACCACCTTTGAACAACAGCAATGAATTAGTAGCTATGAGGGTTGGCGATGGAGTATAATCCGGTAGTGATGTCTCAAGCTACCATAGAGAGAGGCTAAAATTGAATGGTCTATCAATCAGTACAATTGTTAACACTTGGGGACTTAGTCGATTCTGGTGGTGAAGGAGAAATGGAAAACGAGGACATCGATTGGGTTAGGAGGATTGCAATGATACAAAATGTTTTCTAGTTTATATCTCTCCCTTTGCAAACTTGTGTATCTGGACTTAGGGAGCGAGCAACGCGCGATCCACGACAACTCTAGAGACCAAGGTGCAGCTGGAAAGGCTAGTCAAGGTGGAGTGTTGAACGTGCCCTAATAAATCGGGAGAAACTCGATGTATATATTGGTGCAATCGATTAGTCATTCGCATAGAGATAAAAAAGTCACGAAAATCGAATCTTTTAGTATATTAATAAAAGATATATTTACTATGTCACAAAATTTAAATTAAATACATCAAACAATAGAAAAAGGTGAGCACTACAAATCCCGATTTGTACATTTCATCGGCACAGTGCACAGCCGTCAGATTAAACAGCAAGATTAGCAATAAACATGATTAGCTAAATTTACGAAAACATTTTTAGTGACTATAGGAAACAAGTGCAGTGATAATATGAAACATCGTGGGCTCCTTCTGTTAATGCCACATGGAAACATTTGTACATCGATAGGGAAACACTTTACTAAACCTTGCGCAATAAAAATTTCGAACCAATACAACAATGGAAACACATGTTGTAGATTCGATTTTTAAGGAAACTGATCCTGAAATTTTAGGGAACAAACTGCGAAATTAATTGGTTTAATTGACGATTGAATTTGCTAGAGTAGATATGCGTGGAAACATTGTTGTCGTGATACAGAAACATATAGTTAAGACGTAGGCAACAAAATTGTTGAATGAATGCAACACACGTCGTAGATCCAATTTTACAGAAACAAAATTGGTTTAATTGGTTTCTTTTATCTACGTTTTTTGTCTCCTATACAACAAAAAAATGCTTCCTACACAACAAAAAAATATTTCATCTGCGTGTTCTCGGTGACGCGTGCGAAGAGGACGCTCGTCGAGCTAATTTGTTGATGTTTCATTCATCCGGATATTTTGTTTCGCATACCACAATAATTAGTTTCATGTACAATAATCATTTGTTTCCATCAACAACTAATGGAGAAAATACAGCAGACCCATGATGAATCCCGCTGGCGAGTCCTCTCGGCCGGACGAAGACGAGGACTTTGATCTAGAGTCTAAACTGATTTTCAATAAAATGTACCCAATCAATGAATCAGTTAATCACCCACCTAGTTCTTCAAAGAAAACCATCTGAATTACAAAGCTTCTATAATCCAGTCCAAAAGGAAGGCTAAAATTAAAAAAAAACAGCAAATCAACGATTGACATTGATCTTCCCAACACACACAACCACCGCGGCAATTCCTGGTTACTACACGACAGCGACAAGAGTTGGACCAACGCCATTAGCCGGCAGCGACCGCCACGCCGCGCACGGCTGCCGCGGAGGTGGCGATCTGGATGGTGAAATTGCAAGACGCCGTGGACGGGTCGGTCTCTGCCGTAGCACGTCCATGCCATGGCACGTCGAGCCGTAGCCGAGCGGCGTGCAGTCGGCGTTGGTGCACGCGTAGTCGATCTTTGCGCCGAGCCCGCCGAGTTCCCTGGCCTTGGGATTGAGCGTGCACCATGCCTTGCTGCCGTCGGTGAGGACGGTGGGGGGCTTGGGGATGGAGAAAAATGAAACCCTAGCTGAGTTGAGGGACTTATATAGGATGAATCGGATGGTTGCATAAATAGTCTGAGAATAAACGGTTGGATGCTATGCTGCTCTATCAGCATACCGATGTGTAGCGTTTTTCATAGAAAAAATCTAGATTAATCACGGTTGCTCGCTTGACGAACACCTCCCTCCGGCTCAAAATATCTGTTCTGCGAACAGGGGAAGTCCGCCTGATCACGCGGGGCAGGAGAGAGAGAGAGAGGAGCGACGCCCTGAGGTCTCCACTGTACGCGGGGTAGAGATGGATGGAAGATGCTTTTCTGCTTCTTCCACTGATGGGTCATGTCACCTCACGGCGCATTGACGTCTCCACTGTACTCCTGTCGCCGAAATTTCGGGGATAACGACACCCCGGAACCCCACGCGACAAAACCGGGAACTAAGCAGCCACCTCCCCTGCCTGCGACTGCGGCACACCATGTGGCGACGTACGCCATGCATGATTGACACGATTCACGGCCCAATGGCTGCTCTGCCTCCGTAGCCCGCTCAGGCTCGAAACGGATCCTCCGCAGTCCTCGAGCGACCGAGCTACCGATGCATGCGCTAGTCGCCTGTTTGGCTGTTTGTCTACCTAGCTAGTCATCGACCAGAACTAATTTTCAGTTTGCTTATGAATTTGTGTGGACGATCTTACCGGAATTTGATTTATACTTCGTCTATTTAAAAACAAGTCGATAACTAGACCGATAAAATGTAAATTATGTGACACAAAAATTATTAAAAACACTTTATAATGATATTATTTTTATATTATATAATCTATATTTTACTTATCTAATTGTTAGTTGAATTTAAATCTTGAAACACATGGACATCTTATATATTAAAACAGAAGGAGTGAATACACTAAGCCAATTGTCTCGGCTGATCGGAGGAAAGCTAAAAATGAAGAAGCGTACATATGTACAACAGTAATTTACATCCTGTGCTGCTTCCGTCAAGGTGAATTATACCGTTGGAACGCATGCATAGAATAGTCAGAGGTTGTTCGGCTTGTACGATGGATCCTCCGTTGCTTAAGTGCATTGCCTGACATGTCAAGATCATGAACAGCACTGACAAGTACGGTACTCCTCAAACGACAAGAGATGTCCCTTCCTTGCTCTTCAACTTTGGAAATCTTCAGGTGCATTATTACTCTGGTACTCTACTACGTAGTGATTACTTCGACGATCGAGGTAAAATATTCTTGCGAGCTCGTACGTACATGTTCATTCGTTGAAGTCGGCGACACTCCCAAAGCTTCTGAAACTAGCTAGTCATATTGTACAATTAGTCAGGTTTTAGTGATAGATATGGCATCATTTTCATAAAGGTATGTACCGACTGAGATAGTTCACCCATGAATTTGTAAGGATAAACAATTAAAAATGTACGCTTTTTTTTCGATATTTGATACAAATGCAACTCGATCTGCTAATTGGAGAGTACCAGTACAATATATGCGGAGATCAAGAAGAGGGTACCGTACTTCTGTTATAGTGGTATATATTCTGAAATGTGGTTAAGTTCCAGTGGCAGAGCTTGGAGGGAAGATTGGAGACGGTCAATACATAATTAGACAGTTTTAACGAAGCTATTTTGAGTTTTAATCATCAAACTACCATAAACAACATTACTAGTGAAGCTCCGCCCATGGTAAGTTCTATTGCTGGATGATGTACGATATAGATATATATAGGGCTCCTAGGAAAAGTCGTGTGCAATGAAAAATGCAAGCACAATTTGGGAATGGATTTTTTTCTCTATTGTAACAAGAAAAAATTATCAACTCCATCCAACTAGTTTCTGATTCTAGCCCCGAGCAATCCATATAGAAAATAAAAAAGAGCAATCTGAGTTTTTAATTTTCACTCACTTCATTTATAAAAAAAAATTGTTTGGTTAATTTAGTTATATGGATATCACTCTTAGGAGTATGTACTCCTACCTTTAGATATACCACTTAAACAAACCCATTATACCTCTTTATCATTTTCAGTATACTTTCAATAATGATCCTAGATACCCAGTGCGAATTGTATGAGATAAAAATCATCCGGGTCCTTGGTTTTTGCTATATGCCCTTTTTCTATACATAAAGTAGTATGCACTCAAATTATGCTAAAACTTATGGACTGAAATGAAATTTTTCATGGAAGTCATTTAGGAGTATCTAGTAATTACTAGTAGAGTATATTCAAAGTGATAAAGGAGTATAACACATGCATATGAGTGGTATATGAAGAGTGGAAGTACATACTGTAATGACCCAAATCTTAATACACGAGATCCGTGACGATCATTGTGAATTATTAGAGTTCTTCTCGACACATGTAAGCATTTAAGCCATTTAGAAATGACACCGAATAAAAACCTAAACATATGATCTGAAAACAATCTTAAACGAAATCCTGAATCTAGCTTCCCTCAATTTCACCTTACTAATTCCTTATACGTACCAAATATCTCAGAGGACTAACATCAAGATTTTTAAACCATTAGACTACATTTTAGTACTTAATTAAAGAATCGTTCGAAGCTGTATTTTGAAACGGTAACTAATATGTTTTGACCTTATGAACACCATTTCCTCCAGATCGTGTAAAAGCTCCTGTTCAAGATTATTTATGTTCAAAGCTCAAACAGGAGTTCTCGAGAGATATCTTGAAGATTATTAAGGCTACCTAGAGCTCAAACCCATTTTTGGTCTATATGATAATAACGATAAAAGGAAAGCCTAGAACCGAACCTTGTTAATTTAAGAAAGTACTGGAAGACATATAGGTTGTAATTAAATTCCCCAATTCCTCCCAAACCTTTGAATTAAGGTTTGAACCCTCCCTTTTTAAAATTCTAGTTAAAAAGGAAAATACTAAAAACCTAAGTCTACCGGATCGGGCCAAGGCCATTGCTTTTTCTGTTTTCCCTGTACTGGGCCGCTGGCCCAGTTCCTTTTCTTCCTTCTCCCCCCCCCTCGGCACGGGCCTCGGCCCGCTTCTTCCCTTTTTCCCTTCTCCAGCACCCGCCGCATCGCGCCTCCTCTCTCGCCGCTATCAGGGCACGCGGCCGAGCCGCTCGCTCTCTGCCAGGAAGGGCCCGCCTGCAGGGCCTCGCCGCCGCGTGGCCGGGGCACGCGTCCGGCAGCCCCGCCGGCACCCCGTCCCCGCCTTCTCTCTCTCCTCCCGGGGATAAAATGGAGCCCTCAGGCACTCCGGCCCCTTCTCCTTTTTGTTTCGCCTGCCGCTGCCGCTCTCGTCTCCCCGTGCTCCGCCTTCCCGCACCGCGCGCCATCTCCGAGCTCCCCGCCGCCCAGGTCCCGATCACCGCCGGCCTCTTCTTCTCAGCGCCGCCCCTACGGGGCGGGTTGTCCCGCAGCCGAGGCCGACGAGCCCAAGCCGAAGCGCCGCCCCTGCCGGTTTCTTCCCCGCGCCGTGCTGGTGCCCTCCTTCTCCAAGCACAGCGCCACGGCCATCGTGAAGGACCTCGCCACCGCGGAACCTCCGGAGCTCCCCGACGTCTCCCTCGAGCTCCGCCTCACCGCCTCCGACGACACCACCCCATCACCGACGGACTTCTTCCCCAATCCCGGGCGGACCTCCGCCGTTCCGTTCCCGTCCTCGTCAAGTCCGGGTGAGCTGCTCCCAGCTCAGCCTCTAAATTCTTCCTGCAGGGTTAAGACAAGATTAGTAAAGATCATCATTGATTAATGAGTTTGATGCACTGGTTACATCCAGACAAGACTGAATCACGGTAGAATAGGAGGGATGATCCACTCATCCACTATTAGATGAAAAATGAGCTAGTCATTGTATATTGCCGTAGAGACACAGCTAACAAGGGTAACCAGTACATTGTAATACTCGGTTAAGTGTTGCATTGTTGAGCTAAATGCGTTGTTACGCCAGAGTTCGTGAGTGTTATTCGTTAACCAAACGCCTCATACTCCAATGAACTAATTCGCCTTTGACAGCTGACTCCACCCGAGCTAAATGACAATTAGGCTGATGAAATAATTAGTATACCGATTAAGGTTCATTGGCTACAGGATACTGGCGCTTCCCTGTGCTACCCAACGATGTGTCCAGTAGCAAGTTTATTTAGTACAAATTTGATAAGTTGTTTTAAACTTCAGTTAGTTACAAATCAATGAGTCTGACAGGATTAGCTCTCTGATGAACTTAATGAATGGATAAGGCAAATTAATCAAGGTTTGGCATCAGCAGTAACTTCACTTAGTTGTTGTTAGGGCAAATTGACGTTCCTTCCGACACAGTTAACCACCAGTAAATTAATCCAACCTAGTTGCAATTTCATACTTAACCGTCCCCAATAATCACACTTGACTTAATTACTACACCTCAGTTAAGACGTGGCAACCTGCTAATAAGAATGTGGTTGCTAGCTAAGCTGCGATTAGAGAGTAGTGGCAGTTAATCACACAAGTAATTGGTTAACTGGTTAAATCAGTCATTGTAGGTTTTGGTTAAAGGGGGATAAATAGACTTCGATAGTTTTGCCCTGAAGTCACATATCAGGACATAAGTACTTGTTCTTTTAGTTCTTCATAACTAGCTCTCAGTTACTATAAATGCCTCCTTGTAGCTTCGGTCACCTTTTAGCATTCAGATAAACATTACTGCTGGTTCTATTGTTTACCATGCACGCCTGTCCTAGTCCACAAGTAATTTCCAGTAAGATAATATTTAACATATGTTTCCAGTAAGATAATATTTAACATATGTTCCCTATTAAGAGAAAGACAAGAAATATTAAAGAAACTAGTCATTGTAGCCTTCAATCATACTACCGTTCATGCACATTCCTGAAATTCAGTATGCCCCATTTTAAACCAATTGTTCAAGCATGAATAGCTGAAATCTCATCCTAGCTCTGATTGGAAACCCATCCCATATTAAGATTTAACTTCATCCTTATTTCAACATAGCATTCTCTTAATATATACATTCCAATTGTGCAACATTTAAAAGAAGAATATGTTAAATAGCTCTAATGATTAATTATACCCTTCACAAAATACATATCTCAAGTTCTAGTAGTGCAAATTGAACCAATCCAATTGCATTAGTTTCATATAGGCATCTTCTACATGTTAGGGTTCACCTCATGCATTTTTGAACCTTTATACTTGCTGGTTTTGACTAAAGTTCTTTATTGCTTTGTTCCGGTATTTTGGGTTTCAATTCGGTAGAACCGAGCAACGAGGAGTATAACGAAGCCAATTATTATTGTGATCTAGATCAATCCCAGCAAGGCAAGTTCACAAAGTGGCTCGCTAAGATTCCTTTAATTCTTTTCATGCTATGCTTGTGATTTGGATGAAGTACTTGATTGCTATTTTTTTTTGATGATGATGATATGTTATGTGATGGCGAATCACTAGCATGTTAGGTTCAATTGTGTTGCAAGGTCAGCGGCGACCTTTTAATTGGACTAACAAATAATGGAACCCTAAAAGGTGAGCTGTGAGAGCCGGGGTACCGACACCTACAGATGGATCGGCTAGGTGAACCTAGACCGATACCGGTTTCGTAGGGCTTTACCCGTCACCTGCGGCGGAAATGATTGTGATAGAGGTGGGAAGTCACGGTTGCGCCAACCTAAACTTACACCTTATCAATTCACTTTCCGCGTTGGGCAAGTTCTGATAGTCCGGCCCAACTACACACTTGGCTATACCCTGGTTGGGTTAGTCAGAAATTGAGACCAAGCCCTGTTGGGTTGGCTCACACAATTGGTTGAAACCTGTCTGGTTCAACTAGAAATCGAAATCAAATTGTCTGTTTGACATTGATGAAATGATTAGCCTTGGAATTCTGTCTGAATTTCACTTGCTCATGGATTTGGTTCAATAGAATTCTGCTTGAATTGCTATATGTTCAAATCTGAAATTGAATTCTTGCTTGGATTGCTGTATGCAAATCTGAAATCTAACTTGGACATGATGGTACATATGGATATTGGCTTATCAATTATGTTCATGTCAATTTACTTGTTTATGTCAATGTGCAATGTTAGTCTTTCTTCCATGTCATATGCTATGCTGAAATTGAATTGGGATGAGTCTATAAATGTGACTTGCAAGTACGAAAGTACTTACGGAATTCGATTCCGAACTCGTTGCAGGTGATCCTAGTATCGGTGAGTACTACGATGCTGAAAATGCCGATACGGATGTTTAGGTTCTAGTTTATCCTTCACGGTTGAACGTTGTGGGTTTTGAATCTTCATATGGGGATGGTGGGGCTGCCATCCCATGATTTTACTCTTGTCTTGTTTACTATTTTTGGATCTCGAAGACTTGTAAACAGCCTTCCAGCGGTAAATTATATGTTGTTTAACCTCTCTCGGGTAAGAGGCAAACTATGTATCTTTTAACTCCTTGTTATTAGAGTTTGACCTGTGATATGAAGTTGTTATCTGTGATCGATCCATATACAATGCGTGTATGTTTGAAGTATACGGATTCAATCGTAAAGAAGTGATGCCTCCTCTTAGTGCTCACCGTGTGGAGTATTTTCGGTTGAGTGACCCGCTGGCTGAGATGCAGTGCCGACCAGGCAGGGTGTGGACTATCGTACCGGGCTCTCGAGCGACCCACTAGTTTCCGGACTAGGTTAGGGTGAGGGTACGATGGTCAGGCTCCTCCGGAACTACTTTGCCTAGTGACTCAAGAGAAGCGCCAGTTCTTTACCGGATCAAGGAATTGTATGTGGTTTTGGAAAGTTTAGTCGCTTCCGGCCGGCTTGACCCACGGTGATAGATACATACGACGTAAGCGCGTATAGTATATGGGTCCGGTGTCGGGTTATCCAATGGTGATAGATACATACGACGTAAGCACGTATGGTATGTTGGGTGATTTCTCGGTCCTTGGCGACTAATCATTCTCCTAATCATATGGAATTCCGGGTCCGTGACACATACTCCCACGAGTACAAAACAATTTTCATATATATACATATATATACACTCGTATTTGGTTCCAAGTGCTAATGTGAAAACGATAATTAACTCCGGGTTCTCTACTTCTCTGAAGCTACCATGGTGTTACTCTGAGACGAACTACTACTTTCTTCTTGAGTGGACTATGAGACGAACTAGGGTAACAAAACGTCACACTCAACACAAAGATGGCTGGAAGATGTAACATCACACTCAACACCAGCAACTCATCAATGTTCACATGGCTTCCTGCTTCTTTACACCACACAAAGCATTTGCCTACATGCTGCAAGCCTGCAAGCAAAGAGCCCAGAAACGGTTCTGGAAAAGAAGAGCCCAGAAACGGTTCTGGAAAAGTGAGAGTCCAGAAATGCATTTAAGAGAAAACCCATAATTTTATAGAGAAGGAAGTGTAAGACCTCATACATGGTAAATATCCATGGACTTCCTGGCTCTTTAAAGGCCCAGCCAAGCATTTTTCACTTGTTAGGCCGAATCAAGTATTCCTCGTAAGTCCTAATAGGTACATGGCCAGGCCCAAGATGATTTTAGCCCAACAGAGACTATGGAGTTAAATACAGAAAATCTACGAATAAACCTAACCTAAGATGTGGTCATCAATGGAGTCCTTCAGCCACACAACATCGATAACACAACGAACCATTCGTAAAGTTTAAGCAAAGATGTGGTACACGTAAACTCCTTATGTCATAATTAACTTGGACGACGTTTAACCAACTTTTGGATAGCCTAGTTGCATGACACCCGTCTCGTTTCGATCCGGGCATCCAAAATGTACGTCGTCACGTCCAAATCCAACAACAACAAAGAGTGCCTAGTAGCCTACGAGTGTTCATTATCAGATCCAGTGGAGGTCAAGGTCACCAGGTCAGGACACGCACAAAGGTGTTATACAATGTTGCATGGCACCAATTCATCCGAATTTAATTAAATTTATTTAGACCATGAATTTAATTAGCTTGCCCCTCCACAACCACGAAAATTTCTAAACAATTCTTTGATTTTACAATGCTTATTCACTGCTTCTCAAATTGATCTCTGTGATAATTTTATCGGATGTCCTCGAAGAGATATATCTGGGATAATTTTATCTATGTGTATATATGTTTTTTTTCTAGAAAAAAACATCAATATGGACATTCTTTTTATTAAAAAAAATGAAACCTGTAGTGCTGAAAACGCATGCCGTTTTCATTTGATGTCAGCACTGAGGCTAGATTATTTCATCACGCCATGGGAACTAAAGCAACTGACAGTATGAAAACAACAGGTTCTAGGTTCTACATGTTACGTTACATGATGACATCTGAATGTTAAAATTCTGTGGAACGGGTGGTGCGTTTGGCAACCTTTTGCGTTTGTGGCCTCGGCCTCTTGTGTCTGTCCTAATCTCACCCAAATGAACACTTTGCGCAAAGAAGGCCTAAACAAGTTGTCTAGACTCTTTCACTGGCCGCACGAGTTCTGCGGTGCTAATGCAACGGGATTCTCTATAGTATAGTTTCTGCTTTTCAGCATTAATTTTTCTGAAGGGAATAATTGATAGCTTTTCCATGCAAGTAGAAGGCTCTTTGGATCGCATGCATCTAAAAACACAGAAATACAAAAACACACAATTAAAATGTCATGGTTTTATTGAATCCCATAGAAAACAAAACCACATTAATTGCTCAGGAGATATCTTTGGATGCCACGCAGGAAAAATCAAGAAATTTTGAGATTAGTTTGTTACTTGACTAGAAAAAGAAGGAAGATTGAAAAAGAAACGATGCATAGAACTCTTAAAGAAAATTTTCCATAAAGTTAGAGCTCAAATTTAGTTCCCTCCAAGTAGGAAAAATTCAATCCTATAAAAATTCTTATGATCCAAAGGATATGGATCGGAATTTTTCATAGGATGCGATTCTCAATTTTTTCTCTAAAAAATTTTTGTTCCAAAGAAGGCCTTATAGTCTCCTCAACTAATGAAGAAGCAAAAAAGTTTAGATTTCTCTTTATTTTATTTTATTTATTCTTTTGCCGAGCAAAGGACGCGAGCTCTGCCAACCAATATTAGACGAAAGAGTAAAATGTACAAAGGTACCAAAGGGGACCAGGGGCTGGGGCGCCTAGAGGCTCACCCAATAAGAAGGAAAAATCATGTTGACTTTGTAAAGCTGAAACGAGAGTGTTATTCATTATGTAGTTAAGGTATATGATTAGATCCGATAGCGCAAAAATATAAATGGCGCAGGTTCATCACCAGAACGGACGGCGTTATCTTAAAGCAGAACTTTCGTCATGTCAGCCAACAGAAACACTCGATCGATATGCTTATTTTGCCAACCACTGCCGTTCTTGAAAGCCTTGCCAGCCACTTGTTAGCTCCACAGATGCACATGAACAGCTAATCATGAGAATTATGACGAGGTTGGATTGTGATTTGACAAATGGGAGATCATCTTGGCATCGTTCTTTGGCATGCTCTTTTTGGGTGCTATCTTCTTTTACTCAACAATGCTTCAAGCTTTCTCACGGGGTCCAGCAGCGAATGATGTGAACCTTGGTTCTTGCTTCTGTCACCAAGACGTGTACTACAATGGAATTCCTTGGATATTCTAGGTGAAAAAACAGGTACTATTGGTATGAAACTACAGATCGAAATGTAGTCTAGACATGATCATATTCATAGTTTCATAGGCATGCCATTGGCTAGAAATGCGTGTGTTGGGCTGGCTGCGGCGCGGCTTGTGGTTCACCTCGAGCGCCTAGGTCCGGCGTAGTTTTGGGTATGCGGCTATCATGGCCTGCGTCTGGGCCATTTGGGTGCCCGACGGGGAGCTGAGTGAGGCTAGGACGGAGTTGTTGGCGGCGGTGATGGATGTCAGGGTGGTGGCCCCAGGTGGTTGTGGTCGAGCTTAGCGGATCTAGCTGTATAGGGATGCGGGGGTGGCTCCGTGAATGTGGCATAGCAGCGGCTCTAAGGGTGGAGTTGCAGTTGGTGCAGCATGGGTGCATGGGTGACTGCTTTGGTCTGCGAGGTGTAGGGCGACCGTCGACTTGGCGGGTGAGGCTCGATAGGGGGTGGACTAGCGTGGATGTCAGGGCGGTGGCCTTGGGTGTCAAGGTGGTGGCTGTGGGCTACGAACTATTGTCATATGCAGCTGGAGTTGCTGGGTGGCCGGGCCGTGCGATGCTGTAGCCTACGTGCAAGTGGTGGATGCCGGGGCGTCAGCCTCAGGTGGTAGTGTCAGCTGGCTATGCAAGGTGTGGTGGCTCAGGGTGGAAGCGAGGAGGCGGCCCTGGGAGTCGGTGTGGCCTGTCATGGGTTACGTCGTAATGAGAGTGGTGGCCACGTGTCATCTAGGGCCAGGGCCATCGGTGGCGTGTCAGCCGACAGCGTGTTGAGTGTTGCGAATGGCGTAGGGTCCAGTGGTGCGTGACCATCTTCATCGATGCTAGAACGGCCCTAGTTTACTTCTCCCTTAGTTGATCGGGTGTCTCTCTCCTAGCACGGCGGGATTGCTATTGAGTGGCTATGCGGCTTCTGGGCAGTGGGACGGGGGTTTCTCCTTCTCCATGCTTCTGGCGAGGCGTCTTTCGAGCTTGTTGGGATTTTCTGCACCTCTCTTGAGTGTGTCACATTGGATCCAGCCTACTCGACCAGGGCGTAGGGTAGTCCCGACGCAGTGGGAACTTCCTTCGTTGGTGGTGCTAGGCAGGATTCTGCGGGTCATGTGCTTTGCCAGTGCAGCGGCTTGGGTGCTTCTCTTGGCTGATTGTGGTTTCCCCATCTTCTCGTTGTGAGGTCAATGCTAGATCAGGCTCTCTTGGCGCGATGTACCTTGCTGGCTGAGTGTTGGTACGCAGGGTGCCGACTCCAACAGAGTGTGTGGCTTAGGGCTTCTGTGCCTCTTGGTTGTCCGTTGCTTGTGGGTGTTTGGTGGTGTGCCTGTCTATAGCATTCATCATGTTCTGTCGACCTCAGGGCTTTTGGGCCTTGTCGGAGTATTATTCCGGCAATACTGAATATGGGGCGGTGTACGAGTAGCAGATCTAGATGGGTGCACACGGGACACAGAGTTTAGACAGGTTCGGGCCCTCGAGAAGAGGTAATACCCTACGTCCTGTGTTTGGTGGATGATATTGATGTATCCCGTATGAGGGTATGTGTCTATGCCTATGATCAAATGATCTGAGAGCTCTATTTTTTGTCTACCTATCCGGGGATCCCTACCCGGTCTTATATAGGAGCCGGGATAGAGTTACAAGAGTCCGGATTGGCTTACAGATATGTTTTCTAATCGGTTACAACTGATACCCGGGTATGCCGGGATTGGTTTTAGTCCTTGTCTTGTACTCCAAGTCGATGAAACGCCCCCGTGTCATAGCCGGACTCCGAGTAGTCGCCCTGGCCCACCCTATGCCCGGATGATCAGCTTTGTTCTCTTTGACGGTACCCGGGTGCTATGTCATCGTCAGTACCCCCGAGCCTTCGACCGACTGGATTAGTCGGGCGGAGGCTCTTTGTCTTGTTATAGATTTCACTCTGGGGGCACGAACAGTGCACCCAGAGGGTGTAGCCCCCGAGCCTCCACTCGGAACCGAGTGGAGGGTTTTTATGATTCCCGAGTAGCTGATTTTTGTCTTGGTTATGCCGAGTGCTTTTTGCCCTCTCCCCTAGGCAGGCTTCCCGAGTGGCATCCGCCTGAGCGGGCCTCGTCATCACTTGCAGAGAGAGTGTGAGGGACTTAGAACCTCATGAATCCCGACTGAATTGCCAAATGGTATCTGGTTTCCCGAGCGGCTCAGGTCCAGCTAGTGTCCCTCTGGGGAATACCCTCGGAATTTGCGTCAGAACCAGAATACAGGCTGTAGTGCTTCGGTCCCGAGTTGTTCGGTGTCTGTCTAGAGCAGTCGGACAGAGGTTCTTTGTTGTAGATTTCATTCTGGGAGCACGAACAGTGCACCCAGAGGGTGTAGCCCCCGAGCCTCCACTCGGTTCGTGGAACCGAGCGGAGGGTCTTGATGATTTTCTTGAGGCTGATGGAGGAGGTCCATGCTGCAGCGAACACCCTCGCCGACCGCGCTACCTGTAGAAGTAGGAATAAATATATGAACTGTTCGCAAATGCATGTTAAGTACTCGGGAAGTCCGAGTGTGACTCTGCATGTTTTTGTGAACTTGTGTCATGTTTATTAATCTCTTCTTTCGTAAAGATTCGTTCATGTGTAAGTTAGCCCTTTGTGTGTGCTCTTGCCGACCCGTCGTATCCCCCATTGCGTTGAGATTAGCCGTGGACTGTTTTCCCGTGTAGCGTAGGGTTGTGGCGTAGACCGGCGATCGAAGACGAAGAGTTAACGCCGGGCTGTTTACACAGTACTAAAATAATTGTTGAAAGAGAGGAGCCTGAGTGCGTTTAGGCGCACCCAGTGTGGTGTAGCCCCCGAGTGTCCGCTATGAGTAGCCGTGGGCGTGCATAGTGGGCCAGTCGGGAACCCTAAAAGTTAATCGGATGGAGCAAAGAAATATTTATTCACTTATTCATAATTAAAATATGAAAATACAAAGCTTAAGCATAGAAACGACTTAACTGTTCAATGTTCCAAGCGTTGGTGACGAGGTTGCCGTTTTTATCCTTCAGTCGGTAAGCCCCCGGGCGTAGTCGGGCGGCAACGTACAGCGCATCCGAGTCCACCATGAAGTCCTCCCGAGAAGGATTGTGGCTTCCCGAACCCTTGAAGCCGTCCGAGTCGTAGTCGAGTACGGGTAGAAGGGACTCGATCGTACCAACCAGTCGGGATCTCTATTCGACGGGTAAAGACCCGTTCCCGAGCAGTAGATCCGATTCGAGCGCGATCAGTTGTTGGAGTTGATCGCCGAAGTAGTCAACTCGGATAAGGTTCTGAGCACTAAAGGCGATGAAGCCCCCCGGCAATTGGCTGGAAGCCGAGTCGCCGAGGTGGAGCGTGCTGAGCAAGTCGACGATGAAGTCGGCGACAAAGCCCCCAGGCAACTAGCTGGAAGCCGAGTCGCAGAGGTAGAGCCTGCTGAGCAAGTCGACGATGAAGTCGGCGACAAAGCACCCGGGCAACTGGCTGGAAGCCGAGTCGCAGAGGTAGAGCCTGCTGAGCAAGTCGACGATGAAGTCGGCGACAAAGCCCCCGGGCAACTGGTTGGAAGCCGAGTTGCAGAGGTAGAGCCTGCTGAGCAAGTCGACGATGAAGTCGCGACAAAACCCCCGGGCAACTGGCTGGAAGCCGAGTCGCAGAGGTAGAGCCTGCTGAGCAAGTCGACGATGAAGTCGGCGACAAAGCCCCGGGCAACTGGCTGGAAGCCGAGTCGCAGAGGTAGAGCCTGCTGAGCAAGTCGACGATGAAGTCGGCGACAAAGCCCCCGGGCAACTGGCTGGAAGCCGAGTCGCAGAGGTAGAGCCTGCCGAGCAAGTCGGCGATAAAGTCGAGCTTTCCGAATCGGAGAGCTTATCCTGGAGCGGCGGCGGAGGTCCGAGGGTCGAAGCTCATGACCAGGCCCGAAACGAAGTCACCGTCGTTGTTGAAGAAACCCATCTGGATCTGTTCAGATGGATCTACGCGCACAGCCCCTACCTGGCCTGCCAACTGTCGGCGTATTATTCCGGCAATACTGAATATGGGGCGGTGTACGAGTAGCAGATCTAGATGGGTGCACACGGGACACAGAGTTTAGACAGGTTCGGGCCCTCGAGAAGAGGTAATACCTAACGTCCTGTGTTTGGTGGATGATATTGATGGTATCCCGTATGAGGGTATGTGTCTATGCCTATGATCAAATGATCTGAGAGCTCTATTTTTTGTCTACCTATCCGGGGATCTCTACCCGGCCTTATATAGGTGGCCGGGATAGAGTTACAAGAGTCTGGATCGGCTTACAGATATGTTTCCTAATCGGTTACAACTGATACCCAGGTATGCCGGGATTGGTTTTAGTCCTTGTCTTGTACTCTAAGTCGATGAAGCGCCCCCGTGTCATAGCCGGACTTCGAGTAGTCGCCCTGGCCCACCCTATGCCCGGATGGTCAGCTTTGTTCTCCTTGACGGTACCCGGGTGCTATGTCATCGTCAGGCCTGGTTCCACTATGCGTTTTGAGCTCATTGTATATGATTTTCAGCCGATATTCCCATAGTTAACTAACTAATTCTGTTCTCCTATATATAGTGAATTACCGAGCTCCTGCCTCTCGATAGATGTGTCTGAAAGAAAAAGACCTTTGTTATTGAAACACTTATTTTGTAGGCTCCAACCTCTCCCATCAACATATGGTCTTTTTTGTCTTAGTAACAACCTATTGGAGAGATTGTTACTATTGATGAGTTGGTGCATTCTCTCTCCTTTAGTAATGATCTTAGTAACAAACTGTTGGAGATGCTTTGCATGAGCCAATAAAGCTAGAACAAACTCCAAGACATGCTGATGGTGATTAGTTGTCTCGGCTGCATAAGTCACTCAGGTCAGCTCAAACTCCAAGATTGCCTTGGGCTTGGATGTGAGAAAAGGCCAAATTGAGCTTCTCTCCGATGTAGTCTCGGAGCCCATGCTAATTATGTAATTAGTTTGGTGATTAGTACATGGTAAATATTTTTAATATAGATTAAGGTATATTTAGAATTGCTAATGTGTAATTAATAATTATTAAGGTGAAGTAATGTATTTTAATATGTTTAATATTATTTTTTATTTTAGTATTTTTTTTATAGTTATATTCATGCAACCAATCAAGCAAGAGCACATACTTGTATCCCTCGGCCTAACTCGACTAACTATCCTAGCACAACATGTCGTAGTGAGCCAGATTGACATAATACAAGCAACCAACCACCCCCGAAAAGTATGGATGATGAGCAGATCTAGTGGAGGTATTTTGGTAAATTTCACCTTGGATTAGTGAAGTGCCAAGTATTTAGAGAAGAAATTTCAATTTGATTAAAATCGTCAAGCATTCATAAATGGAGTAGATTTTTTGTGCATTCTAACGGCAAAGTAGTACAAGAAAGAAGAAAAGACAACCCATTGAAACCATAACATAGTTCATACATCATATGAACATTTTCCTATACACGCCCATTTCACATGAAATTTGTCCTCAGATGATCGTGATATGGGTAGGGTCAATAATCAAGATGAGTCATATGCAAAATAAATTAGCTCTGTTGGTACGTAACAGAAGATTGCCGATAAGAAAAGACAAATTATAGTTAGGTAACAGCGAATAAAACGAAAGAGATGATAAGAGTTAACTACTATATGTACTAGTAATACAAAATTACCACCAGAGAAAGCGAACTCGGTGCTAAGTAACGCCGCCCTTGCTTATATAGTTGCATCACGTTGGACGAAGCAATGTTGTTGCTGCAAGCAAAGCCCACCCCCCCCCCTCCCCAAAAAAAAGAAAAAACATAGAGGAAAGACAAGGTTTTATTGACGTGTCACATCTAAATCACTAATTTCCTATGAGAAATCCTTGGTTAATTTATAGTGCCCACTCGATCCTTAACCACTGATATCTAATCAAACAACAGTTAATTTGACAGGCTAGTACACCCGTAGGCGATATCCAAGGTCACAAATGTTCCACTGCAACCTTTTGACCTAATGCAATGCATAATATAGTGTTCTGGATCTTGTGGCTAGCCTGTGATGAATCATGCATGTATGGTTGTCTCTTTCGTTCCTCGTCAATTTACTAACTAGTAATGAGTGTGGCCACCATGGTTTGGGAGGCCTTTATGGAGGCCGATGTTACTATACATGTCACACTTTTGCTTGCCTTTGCGGCAACCGACCGCTGCCCATCGAGTGGAAATGGAAAATAAAAGTGGATTTTGATTTGGCGCATGCAGGTCGTCGTGTCCGTGCGTGGCCTCCTGCTCTGCTATCCACCTCTTAATTTCTTGGCGGCAATGCCTCCACTGATACATCTTTCTCTGTCTCCGCTGTCGATCTCGCCTTGGACCACTGACCGGGCACTGGTCCTCCTACCCCAATTTCTTTTTCACATTGGCATCTGACTTTCTTAAATCGAGTTCAACACTCCAGAGTGCAGCATCCACCGTATGAAAGAAAGTGATGGGCAGTCTTTTTTCTCTTTAGCGGAAAATGGGCACCGAGTAGGTCGCGCAATCCTCTCTAACCATTATTGGTTTATCTGTTAGGGCTCGTTTGGAACGCGAGAAATTTGTAGAAATTTCTCTATTTTTCTTGACGTTGCCTACGAATGAAACCCAATTTGGTCTTTCACCACTAGACTCCTCGGCAACATCACGATTATTTCGTCTCGAAATTGTGTAAGAAATTTCCCAACCTCATAATATCAGGCTTTGACTATTCTAAGTTTCCTACCTAAAACCTTTTGATTGAATCGGTTATGCGCGCACCTCAAGATCGTGTGCTTATATTTATGATTTTAGTTATCCAACGGTGCTTTTAACCATGGAAAAGAGGTGATATCTTCCATTTCCAAAGTTCTTCGTCGTCTGACTTTTGTACTCCTTGTTACTCCCTCTTTAAATATTGATATGTTCTTTAATGTTACACTTTGACCAACAATTTTTATAAAAATATATTTCTTCAAATAAAGACATATATACATCATGAAAGTATCTACCATATAGAAAACAGCTACGAATGTTGCTCTCCCATGAGGCCACGTCATTCTTAATGCTTTTCTAATGACGTGGTCAATTGGGAGCTGTTGGATCTAGCGTGGACGAACGAGATTTAGCAGTAACTAACAGGTTTAACTACTGTTCACCTGTCCGATCCACAGTGAACAGCAACTGAGCTCGATTATGTTTTGGTACTATTCATCCGACCCATTAAAAAATCTTTAACGAGTTTGGAACTGTTCACAACATAATCCACAGTGAATAGTACCCCATTACTTTTCACCTCAAACCCTAAAAACACTATATATACCCATTTTGACCATTTCGACACCTCAAATCCATTTCTCCACTCCGTTTAACCTAAATCATACTCCTTAAGACCCTAAACCCAAAAAAACCTTTCTTTTCCCTTTTACAACCCTACATCCGCATTTAATTTCTTTTTCTCCTAGCTCACATCCGTTGAGTCTAGACTTATTTGTATTTGGTTCTTTATATAAATATATGACATGATAGTAACAAGCTGACGACTGAAGCAGGACCAGAAAGAGAAGGATACCCTGAGAACGAAGATCTAACCATATACAGGACAGTAGGCAAGTCACATTATGTTGTTCATGTTGACCCCACATGCGTATACCTATTAATTATTTATTAGTTTAGCTATTTACTTCTTACATGTTATTTAATTACAATTATACTTTTAAAATTATTGTATGCACTACGCATGATGCAGGTCAGTACAAGACATGCTTTCACGTGTTGCTCAGCTAATATTGCATAATGGACCTAGAATTATAGTCAAAGTGGTAAAAAAATTCACCGATGGTCAAATGTTAAATTATATTGCCAATGCGAATTGTAAAATGTAACACAGAGAGAGTAGATTGTATACTTGCCACTTGAAAGATGTCGGAGGTTTAAATTTTATTAGCATCCCCTTTGTTTTAAAATATATGTCATATTTTAATTGTCTAATTTCATGTTTTGGTGAACAATTAATACAATAATATGTGTGCTATGTTACACAAAATTAATATAATTGGATTTGTATTTAAAAACGCTTTCTTATTATTATGATTATATAACTATTAATGAAATATTATACAATTTCTTCAAAATTTAAATTGAGATTGTCAAAATACATTCTATATCTCGAAACGGAGGGAGTGCAAGCTTAAGAATTAGCTAGGTCACTTTTTAGGGTGCGCGTTTGCTTTGTGTTCTTGGACATCAATAAGTAGATGCTGGCCACGGTTGGTGATACACAAGAGACCAACAAAATGGTGTTCGTCTAGAAGGACTTTGATAGGACCTAACAAGGAACGATGCTACGTGCGTGTTGCCTTCGGATTGGCCAAAAGTGTCTTAGTCACGCTACTATGCACAATGCCAGCTTATCGTTAATTTGTTATAGCCGACAAGTGTCTCACTCGAGATAACAATATAGGATCGTTGCTTATTGCGTAAGGCGGCACCAAGTGCTCAAAGTGGGGATGGAAGTGCTCATTGTCCAGAGATGCATGTCACCAGTTTGGACAACTTGCCAATTTTCTGAAGCCGAGCGCTACAAATCGGCATGCCGATTTGAGCATTCCATCGGCATAGTGCACAGTCGTCGGATTAGATGATAAGATTAGCAATAAACATGATTAGCTAAATTTACGGGAAATATTTTTAGTGACTGTAGGAAACAATTGTAGTGATAATATGAAACATTGTGGGCTCCTTCTGTTAATGCAACATGGAAATATTTGTATAGCGAGAGGGAAACATTTTACTAAACCTTGCGCAACAAAATTTTTGAACCAATACAACAATGGAAACACATGTTGTAGATCCGATTTTTAAGGAAACTGATCCCGAAATTTTAGGGAACAAAATACGAATTTAATTGGTTTAATTGACGATTGAATGTGGAAACATTTGAGTAGTGATAGGAGAACATTTTTCAAACTTGCGCAACAGATTTGTCAAACCAAATACAACAACTAATATTTGTTCATCCAGGCTAATTTGTTTATGTTTCATTCATCCGAGTATTTTGTTTCATGTACAACAATGATCTGTTTCATAACGTCATATGTACACTTGTGGAACAAAAAATTTGAATGACCATGGAAACAAATGTTTTATACGATGACAACATCATACAACTAGAATCGTAACAAAAATGATACACTATTGCAACAAACATCTGCTAACAACAATGGCAAGAAGCGCTTGCGCCATGGCCACTCTCCTCCATGTCCTCGTCGCCCGGCAGCGGCGGCGTCTGCAAGAAGTCGTCTCGCCGGTGCTCCGCCGCACGCGTCCTCCTCCGCCTCCTCTAGATCTCCGGCTCCGGCGGCACATCCACCGCGGCGGCTGTCTCCGGGAGGAGGTGCTCTGGGCGGCACATCCACCGCACCGCGGCGGTCGTCTCCGGGAGGAGGTGCTCCGGCGGCACATCCACCGCGGTGGCCGTCTCCGGGAGGAGGTGCTCCGGGCGGCACCCGGCGACGAAGTCGATGAGGTCCTTGCCGGACTCGTCGCCGTTGGCGAGATCCGGAGCAGCACGGTGATGGCCATGAGGAAGAAGCCGGTGGAGACGAGCAGCGGCCAGAAGAAGGAGACCACGGCGCCGAGCTTTGGCCCGACGGCGGAGACCGACACCACGGCGGCGGCGAGGAACGCCACCATGGCCGCCGCCCGCAGCCGGTGCTCCCACACGTGAAAAATGAAATGGCAAAACCCTAGCTGGGTTGGGGGATTTTATAGGGAAAAAATGGATGGTTGGATGAGTAGTACAGAGAACGGCCAGATGCTAGGAGTATAGATTTGCTCAATAGGGATGCCGGGCTGTAGCATTTTCCTTTTCTGAATTCGATTATGTAAACTCACCATGTTTGCTATGTTGTTGGTAAAATTAAACCATGCTAAAGGCGAAAAACACACGACCGACCGACCGACGTGACGAGGAGATTTTAACTCTATATCACGGACTTCAAACTATGAAATTTGGGGGTGGTCAAATTTCAAGCCAAGGTTTGAGAGTTTGGTTGAACATCATGGAACGGAATAGAATGCCATGCTGTTGTGTACAGTAGCCGGAGTAGCTGGCAGTAGTGCGTTGACTCTTAAGAATGCACTAAGCATGCACAATACTTGTTGACATATCCACCACACTATCTATATTGGTTCAGGTTTCAACACTGGGTTTGGTGGATGTCCCTATTGACTGTTATATCTGCACGTGGAACACATCTTGCGAGGTTGAGATATATATGCAACCCACGTATAAATTTTCAAGATTCTTGAGCACACGGTGCAGGATGCCCAGATGGGATTGCAACTTTTGCTGCAGTGAACATCTGAGCTGAGCATGGTATGTGTACGTGGGTGTATCAGAAGGGCTAGCTGCCTCTACTCTTTGTGTTAACTATACTCCTTCCCTCTAGTTTCATAAAAGTTCCCATTTGAAACATGGGTAGGGTCAATCTTTTAAAACTTTAACTACTCTCTAAAAGTATTTTTATTAGAAATTTGAAAATTATATAAGTAAATTTAACTCAAAAAGTACTTTTAAAATATTGATTTTATTAAGTTATATATATATATATATATATATATATATATGTATTGTAATATATGTTGATGGTCAAAGTTGTGTTTTAAAGACCGTATTGATATCCAAAATGACAAATAATATGGAACCGAAGGGAGTACCTTTTATATGTGACCGTGGTTCCGTGTCAGATTAGATAGAAGGTACGAGCATATGAGATATTAAGAATCAAGCGGATAAATCTCATAGAGAGGTCTAAAGTAACAACAATGTTGGCAAGAAAATTTTTGGCAATTCTGACATTAAATTCTTCAGGCAGAACCTCAGAGGCGCAAGGAGGGATTGTTACTCTCTCAGAAGTCACTGTCCTCTCAGTCTTTGAGGAACCTAGGATAGATACTTCCTGTTATAATTCTATAGTCTATGTGGATATTTCACATTTGTTATGATCCTAAAAGGTAAAATAGAAGCACCAGCTAAACCGATGGACTCGTAGCAAGACAAAATCCCCGCAGGATGGCTGGCAGGCCAACGACATGCTTTACCTTTTCTTTTTCAACCTTCCCATCTTGTAACTCCCGCAGTCAGCACTAGCAGCCACCTCCACATCGCTCCCTCGCTGCCACCACTGCCACTAGTGCTATGATGGCGGTGGACTCCTTCTCACCCGTCTGTTACCGATAGTTTTGGAAAAGACCGGTTCCCTCGGACAGTGTGGCATTCAGATCCGGTGGAGTCTGCGTTTGGCGTTTGTGGCCAGTCTGCACGATGGCACAGCGGCTCTAGTAGCCAACAAGGCGGATTTGGTAGCCTCTACTGTGGTTTAGATATGGTGCTTGGTGCTTGGTTCTTTGATGGAATTGATCATCCTCCTTTTGAAGGTACATGTCCCTCGGCCTACACGCTCTGACGATGTCTGGATTTGTGGTGTGTCGTGGCCTCATTTGGTGGCATTCGGGGCCGACCAAGATCCCTTCTTCTCTTTGTCTGTGGCAGACGGCGAGTGAGCGAAGGTGGCAGGTAATGGCTTTGGATTCAATCAGGGACATCAGTCGGCACGACCGTGGGTCGTTAATGTGGGTGGTCGGTGGCCAATCTGATTGTGGAGAGATTGCGATGGCTTGGTGGCTGTGGCGTTTGCGGCGTGTGGGCCCTCCCTAGTGAACAGTTGTTGGCCGACCGACACCTAGGCTACGTTAGACGGCAACCTTCTTCTTTTGGTGTGTTATGTACTATGTATATGGCGTGTGGCCTCGATCTCCGATAGATGGATCTTTGGAGGCTCAATCCACATCGAACGGGTCTGTGGAGGCAATGTGCATTCGTGGCTTAGCAGTGGAGCTTGCAATGGCTAGCCATTGGTGTAGTAGACGTTGTTGACGATCTGACCTTCATTGGTTGGATCATAGCGACCAGATTTTGTTATGGCGTGGTCTTGGAGCACTTGCACCTTCGATCCGAGTGAAAACCTTTGATCTGGCCTGAAAATGACGTCAACCTGGGCCACGTTACCTTGTTGAAAGCCTTGGCTTGGAGCACTGGTACCTATTATCTGGGTGAAAACCCTTGATCTGACCTTTATTGGATCCGACGATAACGATGCAAGTGGTATATCTTCTTAAAGGAGTTGCTACCAAGACTGCCCTTCATCACCTCCTCGCCACGCAGCATCTGTTCTCATCTAGTTGATCTCTGCAGGGATAGGGGTGGGGGTATTTGTCATGTCTTTTTTGGTTTTCTTTTCTGACTGATTTTTTCGGTATTACCTCTCGTGACTTCTGTGATAAACTTATGACCGCGCGCATCTTCACTTGATGTAGAGGCTAGGAGTAAAACTTCCACTATCTAAAGCAGACATCATCCTCTTCTTAATTAGTGGGACATGGTTTCCTTTTCCAAATTTATCTTTGAGTCAATTTCACTTTGCATCATGTATTTATACACTCATGTCAGTTTGCACTAGATTTTGAATTTTTAAAAGTATTGTACCGGATTTTGCAAATGTATAGTCGATTTGAACCGGACTTAATTTTCTTTCTCACTCTAACAGCATGGCCCACGTATCAGGTTGAGGTGGCTTGACCACGAGGCATACTAGCGCGCCACGTCACGTGACACACGTATCTCTCCCTACTGCGCCCCTCCGCTTCTCCACCTCCTGTGTGGCATGATCGTCTCGGTCAGCTAGCGCAGCGCGCAAGTAGCGGATCAACACGGCACAGGAGTCGATCGTGGTGGGCGGCGAAGGCACTGCTCCTCCACCTGCCTTTCTCTCCTTCCTATCTGATGACATTGTACGCGTCACCACCATGTGCAATCGGGGAGAGCGATCCATCATGTCCCAATTCTGGATGCCTAGAGCATCCTGATGCTATGGTAAAGCAAAGCCCTTGGTCATTTGAAGAATCAGAGCACTGCATCACCACAAATCGATGAAATCCCAAAGTTGATGCCGCGGAGTTCGTGATGACATTGGCCTCCGTAGCTGAGTTCTAGCCAAATCTTCGACCTCCTTCCTTTGTCGATTCGTCAAGGAGAAGCAGTAGCGGGAGCTCAGGAACAGGTCGCCCCCGCTACTCATTCCTGCCTTGGATATCATCCGCCAACTTCGCAGCCGTGGTGGTGCCGAGATAGCCACCAGCGTGCGCCGTTGCCGTTATTGATGCTCAGCCTCGCATCCGCGGGTCGCCGCACCCTTGCCCCTGCAACACCCAGGCGAGGAGGTCGTCGAGGCGCGCTAGGGCCACATGCCGGGAGACTAGCAGAAGCAGCAGGCCTCAGAGGCGCGTGGTGGGTGTGGTGTTGAAGCAAGCGGCAGCTCCCACCTTGGCCTTCGCCTTGCCCGACTGGTGGAGGTGGTTCTTAGAGGTGGCGGAGTGGAAGGGGAGCGAATGGTATTTGTCGACGAGGAACGTCTAGCTGGTCGGAGCTTGGATGGAGCATGATGGATCGCTCTCCCCGATCACACATGGCGGTGACCGCCAACAGCGATGGGCTCATCGACTTCCTGAATTCCCCCAAAAGAGGAAGCAGCAGCTTCCCACCGCCGGCAGCACAGAGGACGCGGGTGCGGAAGAAACCAAGGAGGACGAGGAGCTAGGGTCGTGAGCAGGGAGGGGAATTACAAGCTAAGTTGGATGCCAACTCAACGCCATGTCATCCCTACACGTGGGACCAATCTGTCAGGATGGAGAAAAATTATGAATGTAATGAAATTTGTGATTTAAAATATGATGCAATATTGTGACCATAAATGCAGAATCTAGTGCAAGATGACAGAAGTGCATAACTCACTATGTAAATTGGAATTTACTCTTTATTTTTACATATTTATGGAAAGCACTATGCACACAACCACTACCATGGCATATCACCACACTTCCGCTGAAAACCCTAGAAACCATATGTAGAAGTTCTAAAAAGTCAATAAAAGAATCATATGTAGGAGTAATGATGTTTTATAAATATCTAAAGTTTAAAGTTTAAACTCAATTGCATTTAGGAGCTAAGAGCATCTCCAAGGGATTCTATATCCCCTTCCCTATAATCATATATGCATAATCTAGTCAAAAACAGGCTCCAACGGGTTCCCCATTTCGTTCTGAAAAGCAACGCGTTCTCCATCTCGTCCCTCCCATCCCCCATTCCTAGCAACCGGCGGAGGTTCTGCATCCCCTAACCGCCCGCTCGGAGCGCTCCGTCCCGCCAACCTCCCGAGCTGTGTTGCGTTTGTCAGAGCCGGAGTTCGTCGGAGGAGGAAGCCGAGAGGTGCAGCACTGTTGGCCATTGCGAAGCCAGATCCAGAGCACGCAGCGTCCGTCGCGAAGCCAGATCCAGATCTTGGAAGTGGGCTTCCGCCGGATCCAGTGCTTCCGCATCGTCAACTCCCCTCACCGTCGAGCAGGTCCTCTCTAGCACACCTCTCCGTTGCAGGTCCCCTCGAGCAGATCCTCTTCCTCCTCGTCGGCTCCCCTCCACCCGACAACCAACGACCGACGAGGTAACTAGACCGTAGCTCTCGTCGGCTCCGCTCACCCCCGAGCCTTTCCGTTGTAGGTCTCCTCCAGCAGCACCTTGTCCGTCGCCGCACCGGATGTAGGAGCAGGGACCCACGCCGGTTCCTTGTCGAGCACCTTTGGCTCCCCCTCCCACCCAACGACCGACGAGGTTCCCAGACCGCAGCTCCCGTCGGCTCGTGTCCTGCCCATTTGAGGTAATCATCCTGGCAGATAGGTTGTGTTGGTTGATTGGCATGATTGTTGGTTCAAGTGTATGTCCAATTAGAGGTACTAATCCCATATGAAGTGCATGATTGTTGCCATCACTTACCGCCTCTTAGCAATGTAGCAAATATTCTCACAAAATCTTGCAGACTCTAGTTGTATATGACTCAAATAGCTAATGTCATCCCTGTTTTCTTCAACCGAGCAGTGTAGGGTATGCCACCTTGAGCTATTTGCTATTTTCAGGACTGCAATTAAGGTTCAGGCATTGCTGGAAGTTGGAAAGTAGGAATTAGAAAGGAAAAATAGAGGGACAGTTGTCGCGGGGTGTTTGCGGCAATAT